>CM021740.1:7693092-7793774 GCA_011075105.1 Heteronetta atricapilla
AAAAAAAAAAAAAAAAAAAAAAAAAAAAAAAAAAAAACAGAACTACTTAATTGTAGCAACAAACAAGACAATCCACACATACATAATTGTTGGCTTCACGTAGATCCCAGACTGGCTCCCAGCTGTGACAAAGCTTGATGGGAATGCCAAAGAGGATAAGCAGAAGAATCCAGAGTACTGTTGTAGAGGGGAAAAGATTAATCAGCAAGGGATACAAACAAATAATGAACCTTCATTATTTCAGGTACTTACAGTGGAACTTCTTTCCATGTGTAACTTGTCCCTGGTTCCCAGTGGAGAACCTAAGAAATATACCTAAAATGGGGACTCACAGAAGTGACAAGTAAAAAAAAAAAAAGATCAGAGGAGATCAGAGGACAGACTTTAACAAAAGTCCTCATGTAATTCTTGTGTCATTTTTATTTATTTATATGACATGGAAGCACTGCATGCTACAAGAATCAGGAAAGATCTGGTGGGATAGAATGGATTACAAAAGTTTTATATGCGCTATCTCTCGTAGAGTGACAAATAACTTAGTGAAAGGCTGCTTAGGGTTACCTTTCTTCCCTGTACAGCAGCTTAAGCAATGCTGGGCTACAGAGTTTAAAGATGAACTCAGTTTCATTAATTGTTCATGAATGATTCAGTAATGAACCATTCATCACTTTTCAAGAAAGGAATCAAATATCCTAGCAGAGGGCAAATACAAGTGTTAAGGCTGAAGAAGGTCAAAAGAACCTGAAGATGGTAAACTGCAAGGCATTGAGTTGTTTTAAATAAGAACCTGTAATTGAATAGTTAACCTAAAAAAATATGCTCTCTTAGACAATTTGGTCTAGAACCCAGACTACATTTGTCATGAAAAAAGGTCTTGCAGGAAATTTATCTTGCTATTTGTTTTTGCTCAAGAGAAGCATTACCAGAGTGGGTTTTCCTGTGGTTTTCTGTTTTGGAACTTCGGGCTTTGCCTTCGGATAAACACAGGAAGCACATGGAAAATCAAGGAAACAGAATCAAGAGCAAGTCACATCACTCAAATCTGGAGCCAAACTAACCTCAAATCCTTTCTAAGGCAAATATCCAATAATAGTATTATCTAAGAAAATGCAAGGGGATAATTATCCTATCATATCCAGACAGATGGTCTCCAGTACCCGATTTTGCCAAATTCAACTTTACATCAAAACATATTCTGTATTTCGTCTACCTGGCCATAACAGTTTTTCTGACCTGGTTACATTGGTACCAATAGAAAATTTGCACAGGTATAGAAAAAGAGAACTATATCCTAGAAAAAGACACAAAATACAGATGAGTGAGATGGGGGAAATTCTAGCGCTTAAAAATTAAGCTATGTTTTCATGGCATATATTAAGAATTGCTCCAAGAACCAACTGGTTTATTGAAAACAAACATTTTTCATTCTCCCCACCCCAAATCCTAATAGCCTTCTGCAGCATAACTTTTTATTAATACCAACAATAACAGGTGTGAAACGCTGATTGTGCTTCACAGAAAACACTGATGATTGCATGTGTCCTTAGCTTGAGGACTGCCAGCTTACAGCTAATAACAATGCATCCTTTGAAGTATTTAGGAACACTTCACAAAGTTTAAGGAATATATACCTCACCTAAAGCAATACAAGGCTTTAGCAACCTTACTTTTATCTGGAATGTTCTGATGGTTTCATTGAGTTAATCTCAAGCAGTTATCAGATAGCTACCCCATCACAGCACTGATGTGTACTGGCATATCTGAGTTATTTCCTGAATGTGAGATGCAAACACAGAAGCAGCTCTCCCAAATGTTATTTCATGAGCTTTCATTATGAATTTTCTCCTGAGAAGTGAAAGAATCTGGGGAAGCAGATGACATCATCGTATTTATTAAAACAACTTAGACTCTCTTTCTTGAAATGTCTGTCTTCAGAACATCTCACTGAAAAGGAATACATAATGCAATGTATTCTGCAAATATGGGAGCAGCAATTTGACAGGGCTAACAGGAAAGTGTTGGGGGATGCTTAATGAAAGAACTGAAAATGAATAAGGAGTACTGAGGACAACTAAGATGGCTTATTTACTGCCAGAGTGTTAAGTGGTCATTCAGACTCTTCACAATAGACACAATATTGAAGAAATTTAGGCACTGGAATAGGCTTCCCAGGGAAGTGGTTAAGTGACCATCTCTGACGCTCTTTAAAAGACGTTTAGATGTAGGTGTGCATTATGTGATATGGTGATATATACTAGTGATATGGTGTAGTGGAGGACTTGTTAGTGTTAGGTCAGAGGTTGGACTGGGTGATCTTGGAGGTCTCTTCCAACCTAGATGATTCTGTGATTCTGTGAAATAACTGACTGAAGAAATAACCGAATAAAGAGGCAGGATATTGGGCAGTAATTGTGAACTCTAGCACCAACTGCATTCAAAGCACAACAAAAGAAACATCAGTTAAGAACAAGCCTCAGGGATACACTGAATGGTACAACACAACACAGAAGCAGAGCCAGCACTAGTATGCTTATGCAGTGTTTTGGCAGGACAATTGTGTATTTAAATACAATGTTGTGCTGATATCAGATAGCTACCCCATCACAGCACTGATGTGTACTGGCATATCTGTACTCCTTCTGTATCCGTCTGTACTCCCGGGACTGAAGACACCCTTAGTACCCAAACCTATACTCCATCATCTGAGTGTAGAGCTCAGACAAGCTCACCTGGCGTCGCAGTGCCCCATGCAGACTTTTCTGTGACAATGGGAATTGGATCCAATTCATTGCAAAATGAACCTTAAGGTTCAACACTTAAAATTAGAAACTCAGGCCTTGTTTACCAAACATACTGGTATCTCCTTGGCAGAAAGAGTGTTTCATTTACAAGGGTGAAATTAGCACAGGAAAAAGCACTTCCTAAAAAAGCAGACTGTACTCAGATGGGCATTTATTAATGTAATAGACAGTAATACATAACAATGAGCCGGCAGTCACCTTAGACCTGCGAATTACAGAAAAAAAATACTACTTTTCAGCCTGAGCTCATTACCCTTACTCTGTAAGCTACCATAGAAACAATTCTTATGTAAGCAAAGGAAAATAAAGCATCATTCAATCATAGCATCCATTCATTTCCTTACTTTTGATAACCAAGACAGAAAAAAGTGACTTGGCAAGCCCAAGCTGATACTTCATCCTTATAAATTCCATTTTTTCCCAACTTGGCAACACTTAAGAGGTAAAAATATCAGACAATATCCTGTAGTTTTTGCTCTGGTCAAAGTTCTCTTAGAAGAAATTTTTTAAACTGTAAAAATACAAATGATTGCAAAGATACTTTTTTTCTCTCTTGTATTTCCTTATGGCATGGATCTATAATGATCTCTTATTTGCTACTGTTTACTTCTTCATTCTCCTCTGGTTTATGTTAAATAAAAGGTTGTGTTTTCCTGCAATATTACTAGATGATTCTGTAAAGTAATTTTAACCAAGATAGCAAAGATGTTAAATGCTTCAGAAGATAATATTTCTCTGACGTATTCTTTAGGAGTCATGAATTACAAAATGACAATGAAGGATAATAAGCAGCTAGGTGCTTTGCACATGTACATCAGTGTCTTAATAAAGTTAATACACCGAAATGGACAGGACCACTCAGTGATTGTAACGAAAATTCCTTGCCCCTGCAGTCATTCAGGTTTCAGTCCAGGAGATGTCACAATTCAGGTTCCAGTAGTTCTATATGCTCCCAAACAGTTTTCTAGCAATAGAAAAATTCAAGGTCCAATTCAAGGTCCGTCAGACATATAAAACAATAAGGGAAAGGGAGAATTCACTTACGATACTCAATAGCACCCAATAGCAAACTTTATTAACTATTAAAAATTCTGTAATGGCACTAATTTCATCCAAACTACTTTACATAAGACTTGATTATATCTCAGTGAATAGTTCCATATACATCAAGAATAATTTAGTATCATCTACATGCAATAGAGTTTTTCTTCCTGAAGGTGTCAGATTGTGGACATAGGTTTATATGCGACACCAACATGATTAAACACATACTGAATTTTAACCACAGAAGACAGAAGAACATACAACTGCTAGACTTGCCCTTTAGAAACTTGGGATTATGAAAAGGATTGTGTTTTGTTTGTTTGTTTAATGATTTCAGTGACAGCAAAAAGCAGACCACAGATCAGCAAATTGGATTATGTTGGATTGTGTCTTCTTCAGGTAGCTTAGACATTTCCACTTTATCTTAGTGGGAAGTGGAGAAGAATGACCCAGTGCCAATGAAAAAGATGTATTCAATGTTTCATAAGGAAAAAACAGGAGTCCTATGATTCAGTTTAGACTCCTGGTTTTATGGTTTTGGAACATAGAACACAAGAGAAAAATCCAGGTTGATTGTAGCTGTCATAAAGAATATGAAAAGCTGTCCGTCACCATCTCAATATTAGCATTGCTCTGAAGTTGATAAAGTTATTATTCAATTTCATTTCCAAGATTGATATCTGAAAGCCTGAGACATTACAGAAGCTTTAAATACATAAGGAAACTTCCAAGACGGAATCCTTCTAAGAGTGCAACTGCCTAGGATTAGATTTTTCCTATAGATTTTTTTGGTAGGACATGGGCTAAAACTTTGATTTGTGATACAACATAAACACGTAGCAGGTAATGTAATGCACAGTGTGAATTGATTAAATGAATAACTTTTCTGTCTTGTGTGAAACTGTCTCAGTCACAGCTCAAGCAGACTTAGAAATAACTTCCTTCTAGTGATATAAAGCTTTGCTTGATTCGTACCCTCCTCAGTTTCATTAGCAGCAAGAATGAACTGCATTAATCTTTTGCTAGACTTGCTGGCAATTTTAGTCCTGACTGATGACCTACTCTTACAGTGCTCAATAGCTGTAGAAAATAGGTGTAAAATGTCATTCTTATTTATTTTAAAACCATTTGCAAATGAAAGAACAAAAGTATTTGTGCTCTTATGCAAAGCACAACCGACTCTAGTTAAATGTAAATATTTCTGTTCACCTATAATAAGAGATCTGTTTCAAAGCCATATGCAATGAAGAGTCCTCTCCTTTCACATGAGAATGGAAAGCTGCAGGACTATAAAGAACAGTTTATACAAGACCAGACACAAGACCTTACATAGTTCAAGGTATCAGTACTGGCTTAGAAACAAGATGAGCTTCCATGTTAGCTTTGGCATAGTGTCGCTTGGAAAAATGTCTTTATCTGCTTTCTCAGTCCCCTTCATCTGTGAACTTGGAATATCAACACTCATAGTGGCCTAGTTGCCAAGGCAAGGACTTCACAGAGCACTTCACAGGCAATAGAAATTCAGCCTGCTGTCAAATATCCAGAGGTACATAGGCCTTATCCTAATACACTGCTGAAAAAGGAATTAAAACTGCAGTGACTCACCAAGACTTAGCAATGACTGTGAACACAAAGCCAACTAATTTTTTGACATGACTTGTTGCTGGAAAAACTGTCCTTTGCAGTCTTGTGCTGTTTAGATTTAGTCTTTCACAGGATTTGGTAACTCCTAATGAAGGTTGGGAATATTTTTTTCTGTAGTTCTATGTACTTTCTAATTTTATTGGTTATATCTGAAATCCACTACAAATTTGCTAATAAAGCTCAGCACAAACCTAAAAAAGAACTTCAAAAGTAGTTGTTCCATTTCAGAGAGGAGAATACACTCCTTACCATGAGCCTTGCTATAGATATTTCAGAAGTCAAGCAGACGACTTTCTTCCCCATATTTTCTCATATGAATGAACTACATGCTTGGAATTGCTTAGATATCTCAGATACCCCCCTTTATGAATTAAACCATGACTCCCACAGACTTAGGATGCACTTGGACTGACGTAGGATGTAACAATGGCTGCAGGATTTATGAAGTTCTTGATGTTGTCATACTACAAGACTTTACAATGATACAATAGAACTTACACTAATGAAGAACTGCAGCTAATGACAATATGTGAATTTGTATTCCTGAAAGTCTGACTGACCTTTGCTGTTCTTCATATTCTTAGGTTGTAAACACTGCTGAGGCAGAAACTAGGATTTTGTTCTGTCTTCTGTGCAGGACCTAACACAAAGAAAACCTTGTGGGTGGCTTAAAATACCATCAGCATTTTAGTAACAACTTGTATACTTGATCACATTAATTTAACATTTACATGCAGGTAAAGTAGTATTTATGTGCAATGTAATGCCATCAATATAACAAATACTATATTTTTTACTGTAAGCAAAACCTTTGGGTTGACTCATCTTAAAATTTGCATGGATACATTCAAAAATAACCTTGTGAGAACTGAAGAATTAAGCTCTTTAAACTTAAATTTATTCTATATTTGAAATCTTCATCTGGATATCTGTAGAACAATCATTCATACTTTTTATCACCTTAGTAATAAATGTACCATTTACATGAGAAAATATTTATTTTTAAATATATTGCCTCTCTTGTATAGATCCATAGATTTTCTGCAAATGATGCAAACAGTCACACCCAGGACATGGTATAACTGTTCTTAAGGAATGTTTTCTTAGACATTAAAATTGGTCATGCTCCTTGCCTTTTGTTTATCATAATGAGTTTTATAGCTTTTATTTGTTACATCTCTTAGTATTCATAAGCTCCAACCCCTCACAACTAGTATTACTGGGAGGAATGTAACAGTTTTCTGAGAAGGTATAATTAGTTTTGAATGAGAGCATCAGGATTTTTTTTGTCAGTGTCTTTAATATGCCTAGCCTCTCAAAAAAGTTTTATAGCTGGCAATACAGAAGCAAAAACTCCATGACTCTTCACTGAGACTTCAAACTTCAAACCTGAATAAGTAAGTTTAAGAACAAAAGAAAGTAAACCAAAAAAGAATAGGTTCTGGGACAACCTCAAGCCCACTGTCTCACTCTCCTATTAGTTACACTAATCTAACAGCAAACAAAATACCAGCTCTTAAAGTGGAATTAATAACTTTCACTCAAGACTCCTCCTCACAGTGTCTAGACATTCTCCTGTGGTTTTCGGAAGATCGAATACAAATTGTAAATCTTGTTCCTTGTTCAATAATGAATAAAATATAACCCTTCATAATAAAGACCTCTGAAACCTCATGCACATTAGAAGTGATACATAAAGTGATACATGCACTAGTATGTGTACACCTTTCATGAAAATCTATCAAAAGTTTTGACCACCATACTTAATGTTTTCTTGTGAATATTGGAATAGCTCTATTTAAAATTAGTGACAGCACGCTTTTGCAACTCAGTTGGATTGAAGGCAGAAATGCAATGAATAGACTTTACATTCTCCAGATCCCCAAGTGGTGGGACTATTCCAAAAGTGCTGCTGCCTATTTCCATTCTGTTCAGTTGTGTTTCACTGACCATGCATGTTCAAAGACACTCTGGCTAAAATTCCTAACAAATACTTCTAATAAACTCATTAAGCTTGTAGCTGAAAGATGCTAAACAGTAATATCATTAAACCCTGCCATACATCACAGGTGATTATAAATCAAAGTTGGTAAAAACAAAAATCTAGACTCCTAAGGTGAGACAAGAAAAATCATTAAAATAAAAAAGGGGTCTACTTCATTTCACAAACTCAAGAACAAACATGCAGCCAGCAACATCATCATAGCATCTCAGTTAGCAGAAACAGTAAAAAGATACTAGATAGAAAGCAAATCCCACTCACAAAAAAGATATCATCTACGAATTTTCATTAAAAATTATCACCACAATTGTCTTTTTCTCCTGTCCTTATAATGGATTTCTAAACTGAAAAAGAGCTTAGAAATTGGCTGCCTCAGCAGTCACAGAGGTGACTGAAGGTCCCGGTTGGGGGCAGAATAAATCTATCGGTAGATGACCAGGGAAGTGTCCTTGACTCCTTTTCCTCTGCATACACTTCATCATTTTCCCCCTCTTAGCGGGATATAAAATGAAGATGAATAAGCATCATAGGTCATGAAGAATCACATTTATTTGTAACTTACTATATTAAATTGGGGTAGATTAGCTACCAATTCAAGAACAGTTTTATATAACTAAAGGTAAATAGTAGCGGGAAAGGTGGGAGGCTTTGTAGGTTTCAAAACCCAGGTCACCAAGTCAAGTTTCCTGAGTTTCATCACAGGATTCATAACCCTCTCAGTTTCACTTTCCTAAGACAATACTTTGCTCAGTCTCTTTTTACATCCCAGGCTTAATTTTCCCTGCTCACCCTACCTTCTCTCTGCACTGGCATTCACAAGGTTAATACTGAAGATTAGCTGCGGAAACCCCATGATCTATCTCTCTCTGCTGAAAACAAGCAAAAATTAAGCAATTGTTAAAATATACTATAAATAGGTCAATAACTGGTTTACTTCAACACAGCTATAATTTTCAATGAAAATAAACAGAACACAATGGACTTTATTTCTACAGCTGTGTGATCAGAATAAGTCCCAAATTTCTTGGCAGACCTGAGAGACCTGAAGCCAAATGTACTGCACTGAGGTAGACTAACTAGTATATAATATATGACAGAGATTCAGCAGTGAACCTTCAAATGCTACTCAAACATTTTCAAAGGGATATATATCATATCAAGTTTATTCCTAGGAGAGGTTCAGTTAAAATATGCAAATACTATTTAATGTATTTACTCTGGTTTTACCAGAATTTATCAAATGCTTACTCAGAATGTCTAGTACAGTGCTATTTAGTGGTAAGCCTGCAGCCTCTTTGTGGACAAAATGTACTCATTTCAAGCAAGCAAATGAGAGGGAACGTTAGCTGAATTCACTGTACAGTGTTACAGGAAATAATTATATAGTGCAAACTCAGATGTCCTATTCCCTATAAAACCTCAAATATATTTTGTTTGAATCAGTACAGCCACGAAACTCCTACAACGTATGTAAGGCACAGATTAAATGGCTAAGGATTCAGGGTGTTCTTGTAATTTTTCAGTAGTCTCAGGGCAGATTCATCCTTATTGTCATCGATTGGCTCTTCATCTTTACATAAACTCTCCAAAATCAAAGGGTCATAATAGAGAAAATAGTATTGCTTTGCACAAATAATATGACTGGATCCTCAGTGCAAAGAACTGTATTGACTAGTATCTGTCTCAACACAACTAACTCATGCAAGGTTAAATTGCTACCTGTACACTTAATGAAGAAGATATATAAAAAGAACTAATTAATCCATTTCATTTTTTTATGAGGAGACTGGATGAAGGCTGTGCTCAGAAGATACACGGACATGCCCATTCTTTGCTATCCCAAAGAGTCCTTTCTGTTTGCTGTTCACTTGTCACCGAGATGTATGCTCTTGGTGTCAATTCCTCGTATAAGAAAACCTGTTCCTCACGCTGTGCTCCATGACTTATTTTATTGGCTGAGTATGTGAAAGCAGATGGAAAGTAATAACTGTGGCCTGTAGTCCAGAGGTTTTAAGAAAGAATGATTCAAAAATTACATTTTTCTATTCAAAAAGTCTATTAAAATAATATGCTCAAACTCATGGTTACACAAAAAATAGAGGATAATTTCATAACAAAAGATTTCTTCTCCAGAAGTGAATGCTGAGCTCCAGTATTAAAGCTAAACTGGCCATAAATACATTAAATTAGAAATACCTAGTACAGTGGTCCTACAGAAAGCAGAACTAATGTTATGGTTTCACAAACTGCTCAGAAATTCTTCCCTTCTTTTTATTTTGCACCTAAAGGCTTGCTGCTCACATGACGTCCTTTAAGTCCCCCCACCACTAAAAGTGAGGTACCTCACTTACCTTTCCGTCAAAGGAAATTTGATAGAAACTGCTAAGTACCATTTAGACTCCACCCAAACCTGGAAATCTCTGTCTGCAGAGGTGGAATCTGGGTCACAAGACATTCAACTTTTGCATTACCATAGACTGATTTGTGAACTTGAGCAGGTTTCCAAATTCATACAGATTTCTCCAGCTTGGAAAACAGTGCTGATTACACAGAATGTTTCATATGTTTCCTGTAGCTCTCCTGGCCACTGTTACCAAACACACTGCTTATCTCATCTGTCACATGAACCTAGAATATTTTCTCACTTGTTGTATTTTGCTTAATAAAGAATGAGATAACAAAACTTGCAGCAAATCTGTTTTCCACTTCTGATAGTGCCTGCTTATTAGTACTTCTTCAGAAATAATCATTTGTTATTTTCTGTCTTTGATCTGTTTTTTAAGCATTCTGTGTTTGAACAAAGCAAAATATTATTTAAGATGTGATCTGAAGCCTGCTTACTGAAAGGAGTAGGAGTCTTCCTGTTGTTGAAATCAGGCACTCAAGTATATTTGGCTAGTACAGAATTACCACAGTGAAAGAAACAATTCTAAGCAATTCAGGTCAGACTTACTGCATTAATAAACCAGTATTTAATTTTGTGAATTTCCTGGAAGCAGGAAAAGACCTCAAACACACCATCTTTGCATGCTGATAATTCTTTCCTTGTATTCTGCTTTTTCATCCACAGGAGGTAACTGGAAATGGAAAAATACTCAAAGTGAGTCACATGGGATCAAGTCATTTCATTAGGAACATTTGCTAGCAAATTCTGCAGAAAGCCTACTTTTACTATTTCTCAGGTCACTCTTTGAAGTCTACTGCTACTGTTGTTAGGATGAAATATATTACAATAGGCAATATTTGTATTTCCTTATCATATCTGTTTTTATCGCTGGAAGAAAAACAGTCACTAAAATCACCATAAAACAGAGAAAAACTTTTGAACATGAAAAGCCTTGTTGAATTTGCTGGAATTTAGTTTATTTCTGAGAATACACACATTGCTTAACCTGTTTGTTTAGACAGACCAAATGCATTCTTTCTGCTTCAAATTATTCCTGCAGAAGGAATTGTCCCTGAATCTACAGATTTTTATTTTTATATTTTTGTATGCAGAATCTTGCTGCACAAAGTCATACCAAAAGAAGTTGCAGGACTATTTTCTGAAAAACAAAAAGACCATTTGAGTTAAAATCCTAATGTTCTTTTTCCTTTCAGGGTCTACTAGTTCATAATGACAAAGTTTAACAGATTCCAAAATAGAAAATCATTTCCTCTCAAAGGAAAAAAGTCTGGTGAAAATTAACATATTTCTAAGTATCATTGAAGTAACCCAGAATAGCAAATACTAAAACCAGATTGTTAACAATCAGCATGAGTTTACTATCAGTACTGTCTCCAGGGTGGTGTGAGAAGCAGCCCATAGGCTGTGGGGGTGAAAGGTCTGCTAAAAGTCGAACCTAACCTCCTCTGCAGGAGCTGGGGCTGCACTTTCTGAGACTGAGCTGAGAAAACCTTTTCCTGTCAAGTAAAGAGAGACACTTGGTACCTGCATTCTTACAGAGCTTTTCCAGAAGGGCCCAGGTCTTCAATTAACACCCTTTCATCCATCAGCTACCATTCTGTCTAGTTCGCACAGGTAGCAGGCAGCAAGCCTTGTATGTGCTGAACTGTCCAGGCTGTGACTCAGCGCCCAGCAAGGAGGCTCTTGTTACTGGCAGGCTGCCACCCCTGCTAATTTCATTTGAGGGAAGCTACAGTAACAGAGGAGGAGGCTGGACTGCTGCCCGTAGCCCGCTGCAGCAGAGTTGAAACTCTTTGGCCTACATCGTCAAGCACATAGAACCTCGACCTGTATGTGCACAGAAGTGGAAGAGAGTAAATCAGGGTGCATACTGCAGGGTTTGCAAGCACGCAGGCAGCAGCATGCATGATCAACTGTGTGTGTGCAAAATATATCTAACAAAGTCATGGATTTAAGTAGAAAAATATTTGGATCTGAATAAATCTTAACAGAACAGAACAGAGGGAATGATTAATTTACTTGATAACTTACCAAAGCACAGGAGACTGATGTTGTTGACTTGTCTGTCACTGGTCTTGCAAATTAGTCTAAAGAAAAGGGCAGCAGGGAATTTCATTCAGAATTCAGACTTTGGAATGTCTTTTACAGACAAGAATGGCAGAAATTCCAGTTAAATCAAGGCACTCATCTGCTATGGTGATGCTCTTTTAATTACACCAAGAACAGTCTCTTCCTCTTCCCCACCAGAGGGAATTTGATAGTCACTCAGCATCACCAACTTCTCTACAAGACCTGTAACTGCAAAATTATACAGAGAAAGAAGCAGAACATGTGCTCACAATGTCCTTTGCTTCTGTCTCAGACACGTCTTCCTAAAGACATCAGCAATCATGATTTGTCTTTAATGCCTTCTTCATCTGATTTCATTTCCACTTTCTGTCCCAGCTAAGCTGTACTGGCCAGTAACGTAACAAACACTTTATAGTCCTGCTGTTATTTCAACCCAGATTGATATACTGGGCATCTTGACTCCACTCTACAAATGTATCGGTATCAAAACCTCTATCTAGCTTCCTTTATATTATTTCAGAAAATCTGAATCTGTTAAGTCTCTACAACATGAGCTTTTCTAGTTTCTGCAAGGTCCCTATTTGTTTAATTTTTCATGTACATTTAAATTTTCTGGGATTTTAATAGGACCTCTACAGTTCTCATAAAGAAACAGCATTCCCTAGGAACTGACTCCATCGTACTAAGGAGAAAGATAATGTCCCGTATGAGGCCTTACATTGCTTTGACTTTAATTCACTGATGCATTTCTACTCAGAACAGCACACTTGCCACATTTTGTACATCAGCCATATGTTTAAGTCCCGATGAAGTTTAAATGGATAGATTACCTGAGACTGAGATGTTTTAAAGCCATCAACATAAAACTGGTTAACAGTTAACATTACAGTGGATAACTTCAGTGCATCACACAGAATCACACAATATCACCTAGGTTGGAAGAGACCTCCAAGATCACCCAGTCCAATCTCTGACCTAACACTAACAAGTCCTCCACTAAACCATATCACTAATATGTATCACCATATCACATAATGAGCATCTAAAATATTTTTTAAGTTGAATTATTCTATTTTTGTGCTTTCTCATAATATGAAAAAGATGTAAATACGACAGGCAACCTAAAAAGACTTCAACTTTTCAAGTGTGTCACTGTTTTAACGCAAACAAGCTAGCACAACTTATAAAGGGTAAGACAGAAAATAAAGAAAACATTCTATAAATCAAAAGGTTTCTATTACCTGTAACAGCTGTGGCCACCCTATTTCCAGAGAACATATGACAGATGTGCATGAAATAATGATTTCTACATTAAAAAAAAATACAAGTTGCTATTTTATAATGAAAAAATGAAAAAAAATCTAATTATATTGAAAGACGGCAAAACTGAACAGATGGGATTAAAAGTACATTAACTCATGAAAGGGAAAAACAACCTGGTATTTTTCATGCTATCGGATAGTACTGAGACTAATGCCATGCAAAAGGAAAAAAATAATTGCCGGGAAACTTACAGTATTTGCATTTGAGAGAGGGTTTAAAATGCAATAAGGTAGAAATTGTCACCATAGTGTGGCACAGTCCAATTAAAATGTATTACAAATGAAGCTCTCATGTACACAAACTTGACAAAATCATTTAACTTTCATGTATCTGTTTCAACAGTATTTATTTTTGCCCATTTTAAGATTTAACTCTTAATTTTAGCAAATATGAAATTTTGTGTTATTACCTACAGCTTTAAAATCAACAGATAACCGCAGTTTTCATCTTTTTGTTTGTAGTATGTAAGTACCCTGTATTTCAGAAAAACGTTTAAACAAGTAACTAAATGTGATGTGATGTTATGGTGCCACCTTGTGCGACTGCATCAGAAGTGCCTCTGACGGGTAAGCAAACAAAAATTAGCCCTGGGGAAAAAGGAAAGGAGATTGTGTATTTTAACAGCAACCTACACTGCAAGCTTACCATCCGTTACAAGTTCCAAAGTAGAGAGCATCATCATACCTACAGAAATGGCAAAAGGATTAACTTCTATATTTTAAGAGCTATTTCCATAAGTGTAACATATTTCAGCCTTTGAAAGATATAACTTTACAATAGTTGGAATAATGAGTAGAATGGAAGTTAATGTGCTTAGCCCAAAATTTCTCAAAGCACGATAAAATGAGTCAAAAGTTTTAATTGTTATAATTTTGATACAGAAGCCAGGTAAGTGACAGAGCCCTTCTATTGACTGTTAGAACAGTAATACATGTATGATTGTCTTCAAGCCCCAGTACCTAAACAGTACTGGAACAAAATAAAAAGAACATAGCTGATTTCCAGCTGAAGAGGAAGGAGAAATACAGAGCTGCATTCATGCATTTTATGGGAAAGATTGCATAGCTCGTTTAGAAAGAAAATGTCTTTTAATGTCTTTAGTAATAGTGCTGTGCTTCTTTAATTTCTTCATGGGTAATAGATGATTGTATTCTTCTATTCAACATTATCAGCCCATAGAATCCGTAAAATGCAAGACTTCCTTTGAGATTAAGGACACAGTTTTAAAGTTAATCTTAGAAAGAAATGAATCACATATGCAGTTATCATATACAAAAGGCAAATATTTCAAGTTTCATAAGGACGTGACAATCCATAAAATATTGGTTGAAGGTAAGCACCAAACCCAGCACCTGCCATTTCAGCGTCTGAAAGGCAAACCTGGGATGTGGTTGTCTTCAACACTGGGAGTTTGATCTTGACTGCAATTCTTTCATCTAAGAGTATTTCCATGCAAGACCCCCAGCTGTACACCACAGTGATAGAGGCATCTTGTTATTTAAGGCCCATGCTTGCTTTCTCTTGGAAAAGTCACCGAAGTTCGTCTTCCTGTTAATCTTCTTCTTCCTTTTTTTTTTTTTTTTTTGCTTTTAAGAGCAGTATTAAATATTCATAAATATAAAAACTATGTGGAAATACCTTTAATAATATTCTGACGATATTCTGCCTGTTTTTAAAAAAATATCCACAACCCAACCATCTTTGCCAGAGTGCTTGGCCAGCATTGAAGATAAAAATGCAACTGGTCCAAATATCCTGTAGATCAAATGATGCTTCTCTCCCTTCGTGCACCAGAATTATTTCAATACTTTTTGCATTCTAAGAAGCCACAAGTAGAGGACAAAAGCCCCCAAGGTGCCTGAGATTCAGAAAGGCTGGACTGGCAAGTCATTTCTGATAACACTGGCTCACAGAAACATCTTCAGATTCTTATGTGGAAAGTACTGCAAAGGAAAGAAAAAGATTAAGAGAGATACATACATTTGTCATTATATATGTTTTCCTTAGAGTATACAAAGGAAGGTGCTGCCTAACAAATTTGAATCTCTGGTCTTCTTTGTCCTTTCTCCTAGTAAGGACATTTGAGAAGGTGAAAAATTGAAGCACATTCTCATTTACATTGAATTATTTCAAGATGAAATGCATTTCTAAACCTACTGAATTCTACTCCAGAAAGTACAATCATCTTTTTTACTGAACGGCTAACAATTAGGAAGATCAAGTATTAAAAAAAAAAAAGAATCAGAACAATGATAGGATGAACAGTGACTGCATTTAAAGAATTTCTCATTTTGAAAGCTTTTACTTACCAAAGAGGTGGATCTAATACTTTAAATTTTGGTTTTATTAGAAAGCTTAAGATCTTTTGGACAGGGAGACATTTCCTATATACAATCATAAATTGTTGATAAAGACATGAACAGACTGGCAACAAAACTACTCAATGACTTCCAAATACATCTATACCATCTGAACTGCAGAAATCCTGCTCTACTGTTGTAGTTTCAGAATGTGACAGAAGGACAGATTTTCACATAACCTTCAAAGTTACCTACAGAACATTGAGCTACTACAAATGCAAGGATTGCTAATATTCAGGCATGGGCAGGATGCTTGGCAAGGATACAACAGACAATCCTAAGGCCTGATCTAACCTACAAGAACAACAGTGAAGCGTTCAGGGCCAGTTTCATCTGTAAATTACCACCATTTTGATGGACCTCTGCTTTGATGTGATGGGAATAATCTCATTTTTCTTCTGACTATAATAATACAATATTTACTCGAGAAAACTGCCAGAAAACTACCACTGATTAAGTCACTTGGACAACTACTTATAACATTAATATAGGCCATCTATTATATCTAACAGAGGAAATGAGTAGCTGACAGAGCAAAATGTTAACTTAACCCTCAATAAGCAAACAGACAAACCAAGCACCTGGCAAAGCTATAGAGAATTGGATAGGTCACTATTTTTTCCAGTAATTTTTCCAAGTTTCTGGCAATAAGCCTCCTGTGGTCAGGCACAGGCAGCTCATGAACAGAACCAGTAAGTGTGCCGTTAAACTGTGAATTTTTGTAGACCCACATGTATAGTACCTATGAATGAATGGTACAAAAAGATTTTTCTTATCCTATATAGTAAAACAAAAATAAAAACAAACAACAAAAAACCTCTGCTCAAGTGACACCTCAGATGTCAATATCTGGAAAACAGTAAACTTACTTGAAAAGCAGAAATGTACTATGATCTTGAAAAAGATGCAAAAGTATTATTGAAATTCAATATTCTGAAAACCTGACTTTACAGAACCAGTTCTGCTGAAGATCCTACAGTAACTGCTCTGGCTAGAATGCCAGTATTGTAAGAAAAAAGCATATACTAGCATGCTCATCTTTTCCTTGCATCTTGCAATAACAGTGAGTAGATACAGGATGGCGATTCCACTTTAAAAACATACCTAAGGTAACCTTCTGGTCTTTTAGCATAGTTGCATCATATCCACAATTTCACAGAACAGTAGTGATTCATCTCTCCATTTCACAACTTCATTTTACAGTCTGCATTTAATTGAAACTGAGCTCCAAGCATTTCTCAAATGTACTGTCCCTATGTGCAAAGAATTACACTGCCAATTAGACATAAAAGAACTTCAATTCTGGTTGCAGACTGAGATGGTAAGGTTAGCTAAATCATCACGTTTCCTTCAATCATGTAAAGTTTCATTAGCCAGTCAGCAAGAAAATATGCTGTGTCTAGAATGACCTCTTTGTGTCTAAGAGGTTCTCATCACTTGTATAACTATGGAAATTCAGAGGTACTCAAAATATTTCTTTCATATGAAAACTTTATCCCAGTGCATGATATGGGATGAGATATTGATATCTTAAGAAAAATCAAGTCTTAGTGCAGGAGAGATAGTCCCAAAGATTTGTGAGGCAGATTGGAAATCTGCAAACATCTTGCAGTCTTTAGACTGAGGCAAACCTAAATGCCAGGACTGGAAACCTCAGATATTTCTGTAACAGAGAAAAGAAAAAACTACAAGAATATCTACTTATTTTCTGGTTTGAACGACAGCCATAGAGTATAGATTAATTACTGACGTTGCAAATTGTCCCGTTCTCTGGGTCAGTTAGAATCCATGATTGGCCAATGCATTTATGACTATTAGTTATCTGCAATAACAAGTCTTCTCTCATGAAGATTTACACATCTGAAGAGGAATTCACATCTTCTGAACACATTAGACCAGAGGTCAGAGCACAGTACTGGATTAAATCAATTGTCCATTGACTTACTTATTGGATATACAGCAGAGCTGAAATGTTTCCCAATTGCACTTTTGATATAGCACAACATTTGGGTTCCTAAGCACGTCAAACTAGATGGATAAATTTATAATTTCTCTTGCTAAGGACTGAGACATTTTGATTATTTATCCTCGGTTTGCACTGTAATAGAGGTAAACAGTACAACACGTCCTACAACTCCTGTCAGTTTTGTGAACTCTTGAGAAGCTTGTCAGGATGGTAAAAGATACACAGGACAAGTAGAAAAGCCTTCCCTAGGCAATAATCTCTGCTCAATGTTGTTACAGTGCTTACAGTATTACAAACTGTATGTTTCCTTCTTGACTGATATCAGAAGGTACTCATCATGTATATTTGCCTATAAAAACTGAAATTTTGGTGCCTACATGGAAAGAAAGAGCTTTAGAGGTTTAGAGGCATTTGAGAGGCTGAAGTGTTCTGGACATAGTTTTGGATTATTTTCCAGGGAGGCTCCAACTTGATTACAGCTATTTGATTTGAATCAGGAATTCAGTGAAGGAAAGCCTGTGGTATGTATATAGAGGAAACAAAATTTTATGTTCACAGTAGTCCCCAGGAACTTCATATCTTGGGATTTATTCAGTCTGGGTGACACTGAAATGTATAGAAAGCATATTGTAATGCAAAGAGCTAACTAATACTAAGACTTCAGAAAAAAAGAATAGTAAACATTTAGTTCAGAACTCAAGAAATGTATAGAGACCTGCGTTAATCTAAGATCTTTAAAATTTAAGTCCCACACTGGCAATATTTAGGATCTAAAAAAAAGAATAAATCAGCATTTGAACACATTTTTATAAATGACACCTTGAAAAATCCATGTAAATCTATTTCACTGGAAAACTGTTTAAGGTTGGGTTTTTCTTGGTATTTCTATCAGACTGTCATTTTGGCCTTTGGAGATGAAGCATTTTACTAATGAGAAACTGAAATACATTGTGAAAAGTACTGATAAAAATGATTTCTTGACATTGTTTGCTCACTAAGCATCTCTTAGCAATTTGTCACTAGCTTTGACTTTAATTCTTAGAAACTAGATCATCTGCAATTTAGGACAGGTCTTTTGAGATGCACATTTCTTGAGAGAGAGCTCCTGTCACTTCAGCTTTGGGTAGGACTAGAGTCATGACATGGCCTGTCACGTTGGTAAAGGCCCACCAAGGTTTCAGTACAGTGCATCTCCAATGAAATCTCTATTTCATCTGTTGTTTCTGTCTAGCTTTGGCACCTCCCAGGTGTTATTAATGCCATGATCTTCTCAAGCACCATTTCAAATTGTTATAGTATGTTTCACCCCTGGGCCTTCAAATAAGTTTAAACTTCCAGGATGATTTATAAACCAATTTCCTGTGGAAAACGTACCCAGTCTTGTAGAACAGGACACTTAGCTAGTGCCAGTTCAGAGTGCAAACACTTCCATTAAACTGCAAGCAGTTTCTTGAATACAATTGAGTGAAATAAACCTACTGCAATCAAATTGTCTGTACTAGCGATTGTCAGCATTATGTACAGCTTACTCTACATTTGAGAATAAAAGCCAAAAATGTATACATCATCTTCCCTGGTTAACAATGACCAATATTTTTTTCTAGTCTTTAAAAAAAGTGTCATCAACAGCAGCAGCACAAATCAAGCAACAGACTTTACTGCATCTTCATTTGTTTGACAGCAGCACAAAGCTTGCAAAGGCTGTCTGTCTCTTAAACCTACATAGGGTCATTAAATAAAGGTTTGAGAAACAAGTGGTGAGATAAGGAAAATCAGTCAACATAAAACTTTAGCTCATACCAGGTGAAAGCCTGGATTATAGTGCCAAAATTAATGGTTGCTGTATATATGAAACATGCATGACAGTATGGCAGCTTAAAAAAATAGTACATTGAGCCATGTGAAAAAAGTGCTTCAAAAAAGGAATTATGGAAAACCTTTAAAGGTAAGATTCTTATCAACAAGGTAAAGAAGATATTTCTCCTCAGTAATTTTATACCTCATTTTGATGATGATGAGATTTTACAGTTGGATAGATCATCTTATAAAAGTTCTCAGTGTCTGTCAGAAGTCGGGTAAGCACTGGACCCAGATAAAAGCAAAGAGAAAGTAATATCACCTATGGCTTAGCAGCGATCACATGCTGAAACAGTGGCAAAGCCACAGAAAGAAACCCTTGCATCTAAGCTTCATAATCTTTTGATGTGAAGAAGTGGCTTTTGGAGAGGGGAAAAAGGTAGAGAATCGAGTAAGAATTTCTTTACTGACAATTAAAATTATCTAGGGTTTGGAAAAGCAGTTAACATTTTTAAAAGGATCCCATATTAGGTACCTATGTGGGATTCTAGGATCCAGTATTCAGAAATACTGTAGTCTCTGAAAACTGCAGTTGCCCAGCATCTGCAGTTGCTCACTGGTAATCATTTTCAAAAGCGGCCATTGCTTTGATGCATTGGTGTCTAATTTTCAGAGCTGCTGAGCAGCTGAAAGTATAAATCAATAGGCACTTTGTTTTCCCTGAAATTAAAGTTTGGAGTGTATTCAATTGGGCACAAAACGTAGAGTTATGCAAAACCGAATTAAAATTACAGCCGTCTCTGGACATGTGTAAGTTGGTGTTTCTTCCATGCATCTGCTAAAGATTTCAAAAGGAACAATTTGACTAAGATAAAAAATAATAAAGGTTTTCAATTTTTTTGCACTATCAAAAAGATGGTTCAGGCATAAGTTTAGCACTCACTTGGCAGGGTAGTTCATGCCTACACCAACACATCAAAAGCTTGTAAAAGAAAAATAATTATGACAGTCATTCCAATGGGTATGGTGGCAAATATTCTTCTTCTCTGCCATCCTCTCAGGAAATGATTAGATTGCACAGCATCCACAGCTTGGGTTTCAGTCAGCAGTTTGCAAGCTTCAACAACACAGCACTAAAGTCAGTCATGGCACAGGAAACCTCTGAAACTACAACTTCTACTGAGTCTATACATCTGCCTTAAATTCTTCACATTTGATCTGTGCTATCTACCAGATTTGTAGGTACATTTCAAGGCCTCTTCGTTGATTACAAGAAATTCTACCTGACCCCAACAGTTTCTTTATGGAGAACAGTGTACAGAGAACATTTTTTTAGCTAGAAATACATATAAACAAAAAATTGGAATGCATACTCAGCTGAACCTCACCATAATGAGATGTATCTTGCTTTAAAAGAAGTCCCAGTGACACAGTTAGTCAAGTAGTGCCTGATATGTTTCTATTGTATAGAAGACACTCACATTGACTTGTAGCATATCCTCTTGAGATGCTAATGTTTCCTAGGATTCAAGGAACGGTGTCCTCATGCTTTACATATCATTTTGTTACAATGCCTTTCCTCAGAAACTTAATTTATCAAAGAAAAACTCCTCTGTTTTCTTCAGGACACTTCAAACTTAAAATCATACCATATACCTGCCTGCAGTCCAGATGATTGTTGGATTCTTATCTTTCCAAATGTTAGAACTTTTGTTATTGTCAATTATCACCAGTCACACTACCAGCTTGGCAATAATGTGTATGAACAACGACTTTGAAAGAATTTTTTTAAGTTACCATGCACTTACTATTAGATGTAGAGAACCCAGCCCACTGACATCTGGGGAAAAACAGACCTAGGTTTTAGCTTCAGCCTACACTGCCAATAGATACAAAATCCAAATTAAACTCCTCTCGATCTTGAAGTATCTTACTTTTGCTGGCTGTTCCACTGTGATTTCTTAAAGAGGCTCTATCCTTGTATTACTTGAGTAAGTCTTAACTATAACTTATGTAGAATGTTTCATTAACGTGTAAAAATTAGAAGTCGTTGGTATTTTTATAAAAGTTCTCTTTAAATATGAAACATGAAAGAAAAGCTCTACCTTAAGAGAACTGGGTTTTGTCTACAGAACATTAAGAACAGTCAGAAATCAATTATTAAAAAAAATACTATTTAACTGCGGATCCAAAAAGACCACAGCAATAGATTGTTTTAATCAATTTTCTGCTACCAGTATGAACCTCTAGATCTCACCTTCTCAATGAGAATAATCAATATTTCCATTTAGATTTGTAAAACGTATACAATATTTATGCACATTTATAAAATTGACCTACCCTTCACCAATAAAGCAATAATTTGGTATTTTCCACTAACGGGAGAAAAAAAAAGGAAACTAAACCTGCCACAACACTCAACATGTATACTTTTGTGAATAAATTAAAAAACCTGGCACACTGGATAGTGTGCCACACTATATAGTCAACATCCAAAAAGAATACCTGAAAATACCCAGTGACATAATTTTTCTTAAGGCAATACCTGAGAAAGTCTGGTGCTTTGGAAATCATGTTTTCAAAATCTGCAAATCCTAGCTTCCCATCGCCATCCATGTCAGCTTCCTCTATCACTTTCTCACAAACTAAAGTGATTTCTTCTGCTGTTAGCTCTTCTCTAGTCAGCTTATTGAGGGTTTTTTCCAGGTCTGCTTTACAAATGAAGTTATCTGTGTTAAAATCTAAACAGTAAAAGAAACAAAGAAAAGATCACCAGCAACTCTCATACTCTTACTTTAAACAAGCAGGACATAACAAAAGCATCTCAATACAGTACCATAGATCTTAAAGGCATAGATTGCTTTCAGCTCTCTGGGAGCCATTTCACTGAGAACAGAGAACATGTCCACAAAATCATTGAAGCTGAGGCTCCCTTCTCCATCTTCTGAGAAAGATTCCACAATTCTTTCCTTGAAGGGATTTTCCTGTAAAAACAGAATTATATATATATATATATATATATATTAAGTATTTAGAACATTAACAAAAACACAGACTCCCTGCAAATAAACAGTAGTTGGATGCTTGAAGATCACTTTTTGAAGACAACTTCCTTCTCCCAAAGCGCAAAAATTGACATTTGCATGCTTTGGCACAAAGCATCAGTAAAATATGCTGCCACAGCACCACTTTTCATCCAGATTTTCTCAGTTCAGTTGTTACTCATTGTTTCTAAACTGATGGTCACCTCGTTTCTCCTATGTGAAATGCCTGCTTTATAAGTGTTAGGATAAGGATACTAAGACTGTGAGTATCATTTGCACATAACTGGTTCCAGACAGGCTGTCAGACTACCAGAGCCAAGAGGATTACTGATCCTGCATTACAAACAGGGGGTGACACAAGAAGCAAACTGAAAGACTAAGGTGGAAAGTCAATGAAAGAAACAGGGACTTTACATCACCTGGTGACACCTGGCTGAAGGAATAACTATTATTTATGAAAGCATGTTAAGAAGTAAAGATTTGTGCTATCCATTCTGCTTGGTATGGAACCATCAATCAAACCAAATCTACTCATTAAAGATGTAGAGGCATATCCCCAGTAGCATCTTGTAGAAGGCTCCTTCATTTTCACTGTTACAAACTAAATAAATAAATAAAATCCAACCTCTGGCTGAACTGACTATGAATTCCAGAGTTTTGAACTCAATTTCATCTGTACAGAGATGATGCTGAGATTCTATTCTAGCACCTCACCAACCCAGCTGGTGACCTGGCCACTCTAAAAAAGCCAATATTCTATAACCACAAACACAACAGCCAGCAAGCATGAGAAAAGCTGCTTTACTGCTCTGAAGTCCAAAGCTGTTTTCATAGGAACAAAGCAACATCTTTCCCACAGCTATATAAAAATCAAGATGAATTTGTAGCTATGTCTATAAAGCTGGCAAAAATCAATTCAGTTGGATATGAATAAACAAATGAGCATCATCTGGACTGCAAGAAGCATCTCATCAAGTCTGTTCTATAGACCTTGTCTGAAGCCAAGAACGGCAATTAAAATATTGATCTCATATAAATGCAGTCAGCGATAGTCATTATTTTAAATATGCTTGCAGCATTTTGTTTGCTTTAAAAGCAGCAGTATTGTGGAAACTCAAAACTCACTCATATCCATTTCAGTTTTACCCCACAAAAATTTAACTAACAAATACTCATAACACCTTCCAAATTATTTTGAACAAAATTTCATAAAACAGCTATGTTGGAGAGGTAAATGGCCAGAAAGTGTTCTTCAGTTTACTTGAGTTATTTATTGATAATACACACACAGCACATATGCATGTACAGAACACGGTATTTTCTGTATGCCCCTGGAGGCTAGGTACAAACAGCATGTACAAAGCAAAATTACACAAGCAGATTGATGGTTTATATTTATATAGCATCCTTCATCTTACAGGAGCATAAACTACCTTACAAGAATTGGGTTACTTACATTAATATGCAGCTGCCTCTGAAGTTAAATTCAACAACGGTTTAATGGTGTGCAACAGCTTAAAACAAGAGCTAACGACAAAGACATTCCATTGAAATCACAGGGGGATTTGGAAGCATAAAGACATTTGTCACACACACAGATAACTTTTAAAATATATTTTGTTACAACCTCAAATAATGAAAACTTTGACAAAGTTCTAATCTACCAAAAATTTCAGATCAAGTTTATGAGGGAAATGGATAATTAATTTAAGCCAACATGGACTGAGATATCATAAGGCAATTTTAAATAAAACTCTTGTGCCTAATCTTTCTAGCTCATGCTAATTAGCACAAGCCTGACTTACTGCATTTGAGGACACAGCCTGGTAGAACCCAAACTTCAGGCAGATACAGATTTTGTAGTTTAAGTTCCAATAAAGAATTTTAGCTAAGTTCCAGGAAAACCATTGTTCCTCTGTAAGTGTTATAAAGGTGCCTGTTATATGACCACTAAGTGGTCACATAACACACTGGTGAACCTCAGCAGTGACTATTAAAGTATGCTCCCCTATGGCCTCTTTCATGCACCAGTTACGTGTTCCATAGGGGCACAGACCAACATGCCATTTACATGCATTTCAACTTTTAAGCATTCTTGTTAAAAGGCTAGTGTAACATACAACAGCATAATTGCTCTAAGAGGAACATGAGGCGTGACTGTGCACAAGGACAACATTTCAAAGGACATCCAGTTCCTAGAAAGTAGCATTCCTTTCTTCTTCAGGTGATTGGTCATGTGTGGACTCTTACTGTTGGATGACTCCTTGGAGAGTCTTGCTCCAGGATGCAAATACAGAGAAGTGAGTGGATAGACATTTGGGTATGTGGCCTGGATTGAAAAAAAAGCTGTCCTGTATCTACATACATATAGCAAGACATACAGCCTGGCAATTACAAGAACATATTTTGGCAGCCTTGTCAGCTAGAACTTGGAGATCCTTTCATGCAGAAGCTAACAGGCTATTCATATCCTCAGAGCATAGCTGATTTTATCAGGAGATTTCTCTCTACTGGTATCATAGGACCCAGCATACATTAACAACCTGTGATGCCTTTGAGCCTTTCGGTTTGCACTCTAAAACTACTTCCATGGTAGAAAGTGATTGGAGTCTGCCAAAAGCTGTATAGCCATCCAGTGGCAAACAATACAAACGTGTTTGTCAATGTTCTGTGGATGAGTGAGGATCTCAGAAACCGAACTTGGAAGCGTAATTAATCTCTTGGAACAATCAAGATTTACAGAATAGCCTTGACCAGAGATTTTAAGTACTACTAAATGCCAAGCTCTCTCCAACCTTTCTGGCTGAGATAACAGCCAGAAATAAGGCTGTTTCAAAAGATAGCTGAAGTAGGAACCACAGAGCCATGGTCTCAAATAACAGACCATTAAGGCAGTCAATACTAAATTCAAATTCTGCTATATTGTTTAATGAGTGAAGTAACTCCACAATACGGAGCATGCCTAGAGATTTCAAAGGGTAGAAAATTAATGACTTCACTGTGCTCTGAACTTAATATGAGAGTTTGAGCTCACTGTTCACAGGAAGAAAATACAGGCCAAAGAAAAATGAGAGAAATTAAATACAGATTTAAAAAGAGGGATTCCTGAAAATAAAAAGATGTCAAATAGCAGAAAAAAAAAAGATGTCAAAAAAAAAGCAGCAAAGTCACAGCTGTCAAGAGTCACAGAATGAAAAACAACACCCTAAACAAGCCAGGTGGCTGAGAGGAAGTGTTGTAAAAGGATACAAAACTATCCTTCCCATCATTTGCATGATGTGTAGAGAAGATATAGAAGATGTGCATCAGTGGGTACCACTAAGAGAATCTGACTCAAGTGCTTGGAAATACACCTGCCTGGGGTATGAATACACATATAGAAGGCCACTCAGTGGAAAAATAACTGATTCTATAGTTTCAAACGGTCGGTTTATCACAAAGACAAAGCAGGATTCAGTTGGGCTATATGAGAAATGCCCAGTTTATTTCTCAAAGGACACAAAACAGTGTGTCTGTTCAACATGTAGTATTAGGGTATGCTCAGTATCAGACTGGATGAGAAAACGTGTTAGGAGCACTGCCATTCTGAACTGCTGTATTGTTTTCTTCAGAACCAACCCCATCAGAACATGGTGGATTGGCAACAGCTCGAAAGTGACATCTTATTGGCAGCACAGGGCAACAAACAGGGACTACACAGAATCAAATATCCATATGAGCAGTGAATATCAAACCCAGGACTTTCTGCGTCGTAATGCTAGTCACAATCTCACTGACTAATATATTGCAGTTGCTTAGGATTAATGATCTATTTGGCATGTCAGAGGCCTTGAAAATACAGATAGGTCAACAATCAATTAAATGGACATAGGCATACTTCTTAAGTAACTCTTTGCCAAATGGATCTCTAAAATCTAAATGAAAAATAAAATCTTTCCTCATATTGATTTCTTTCCTTTAACTTTCTCATATTGTGTGTCTTCAGGCAGTATATCTGTGGTTTACACAATGGAAAGTATTAGTTTACCTTCACAGATACTTTTCACATCCTTTCTGTAATTTCATTACCTCTACTCTAAAGAGCACAGATTAGGCTTCCATCATATTTAAAGGAAAAACCATGGGGGAGGGGAATAAAGTGGAAAATGATATGGTTCCCTCATAGATTGTTTTCCTTCAAGCACTGTTTTTTTAAACAAGAATCCTTTTAAAACTGGAAACCTACATTTATCTTGTTAAAAAGCTTTTTCAGTCCTCTCATAATAAAAATGAGAACGGAGACAGAAACCATAAAGAACTGTTACAGCTAAAACTTGGCTGTTTTGCAGATTACTGCTGCTTAAGTGGCTTGAGATAATCTTCCTCAATGTGCCATCTATCTTCTTAACCATCGCTTTTTCTACTTGGTTGTGTTTCTATACATTTTTAATATGCTGTTGCATCTATTCTGACAGAGACTTAGAACACAATATGATTAATCGTGACCATTAGTTTTCTAAGACTGTGATTATGGGCCTTATGCCTGTGATTACAGTTAAATCTTACTGTGGCATTCATTATTTACACCCTGTTCTCTCACTTCCATCAGAGGCTCAAGAAAAGCACTGTGTTGTCCTTTTGCACTATCTGTTTTTGTAATCATCCTGCAGCTTGACCACTGAATTTGATACACTTTATCCTCCTATCACAAGATGACTGCATTTTCAAAATAAGGTGCTGCAAGTAGATCTATAACAATTCTCTTTAGGTCAAGATAACTAAACTAGAGAGGCTGGGTAGTCATTACAAAATGCTTCTCAGTTTTATACCCACAGAAACAGTGATATTCTCTTTTGGATTTCCATGCAAGTCCCCATTAACAGCAGTGAAAATAATTCAAACACACAAGCCAGAATCCCTTTGGATGTTTTAATCAGAACGTTCTCAGAACTGATCAGAAACAAGCCTCTCTCAAGTTTCAGGAGTTACTCCTAAAAAGCAGAAATGGATTGTTATTAGACAAACATTAACATAAAAATGGCTAAACTGTTTATTACCAGACATCCAAAGGAAAGGCTGGCACTATGGAAGAAACATAAAAAGTGCAATAGCACATTGTCCCTGGAGCAGACAAAAGCACATTTCCCTTTTTTTTAAAAAAACAAACAACTTCCTCAAAAATCATTTGCAATTTTAATATATGTTTAGAAACATTATAGTTTCTAATAAGAAATGCATGCACAGAATTTCAGATTTGGTAAGTATTGTAGATAAAACAGGTGAATGGAGTAGATGACCTTTTAAGGTCTATTTCAACTACAACTTTAAAAATCTATAAAATATAAGCCAAAGTGAATTTTACAAGGTTTTGAGCAATTGCATCTGTGCAGAAAGCAGAGATGTAAGACAGTTTGGCAACAAGCGTGCCTATCTAATGATGGCTGTGCCATGGTCACAAGAGCCAAAAAAAACAAATATGCCAGTTGCATATGGGATTGCTGAGTCTTGCAGAACATAGTAGTCCATCATGGGAATATGAAGAGTTGAAACAAAACCTGATTCCCTACAGCAAGAAAGTGCAGAAAATACTAGCATAGAGCATCAATAGGTACAGAACTAGAATTCAGAGAAAAAATGGCCCTCACTTGTTACACTTGGAGTGCACAGGATCACTTGAGAAACACTGGTTAAAAAGGGCATTCAGAGAGACAAAAGGCAGGGTCTGAAAGGCATAAAGCATCTCATCATAACTACAAACAACTAACAGGATGCTGGGACAAGGAAGTCAGGATGGGCTACAGGCAAAAGTTAGCCAGAGCACGGTGGGGGTCTGGGAAGACAATCAACCTGCTATCTTGGGTGACACCATCCATTACATAGAAAGCTTTAAAACTTTTAAAACTGAGGACAGATTTTTCCTTAGCACCAGTGCAACAAAATCATTGAAATGACTTCTAAAACTCAATCCTCTTAAAATTATAGGATTATTTTTTTTAATTTTGAAGCAGCATGCATGTGTTCATGTTTAAACTTGGAAAAAAAAAGAAGGTGCTAACACTAGTTCTGAAGTGTGATCAATTCACTGTTCCCTGTGTGTCCTTTCTTTCCCCTGACTGATTCCTGTGCGTGCTGGTCATTCTGTTTCAGTAGTGTGTGGATTTATGCACTCACTACCTCACTCCCCACTGCAGCTAATGACAAGGCCTGTGAGGATCAATGAAGTTACTGCACAAGCCAAAAATGGAAAGCAACAGACTGTAAAGTGAATGAAAGAAAAACGGTTCCCCTCCAGGAAGCCCTTTTATGACCTCCTCTTGACACAAAGATTGCTACACTGCCACAACCAGCGGCAGCTGTACACCAGCTTGAAGGTTCTTACAATCAGGGATTTATACATCACAAAGACAGCAGCCATGCATGTAGTCCTGCATTCTACAGAACATGTGTGATCTCTGCGATCAGATTACATTCCCACATCTAGTTACGTGGAAATGACAGGGATAATGCAAGTGAAATCAGCTTTGTTTTGAAATAAACTCATCTTCCCTTTCTACATGGCTCATACTCAGCTATTCATATTGTTGTGACAAATTAGCACTATTAATAGTGTAATCTCAAATGTTCTCATATGCCCTCGAATTAAGTTATTAGACTTTTGCCTGTGTAACCAAGATTGTCAAAATTAGAGAACAGAGACTCCAATGGAACAGATGGAGTAAACTTGATCTGTAAACTTCAGTGTAATGGTAGAACTAATCAACTTAAAGCATCTGCCCCTTCTTTATTTATTTGTTTCTTGCCCTGACTTTCAACTTAAGGACCATGAATTAGTGAAAAATTCATTGCCAATTTAAGTTAGTGATGATCTTTTTTTTTCCTTTGAAACACAGATATATTTAAAAATATCCTGGCTCAAAACATTAATGCGTGAAGTAAAGATATTTCTTTATAGTAGCAGAATCTAATTTAGAAAAGTGCATTATTGATTCTATCTATTTGTCAGAATCTGCAGTGGTATTAAGCTCAACAATGCCAGTAACTAGAAGTGTAATGTGCATATGAAAAAAGCCAGGTGCATTGAAATTACCACTAATTTTATTAGAATTCAATAGACATTTAGTTTGTTTGTTTCTATTCTGAGATTCAAATGTCAGCTTTGTCTTCACCTTGATGAAAATTTACTGAATAAACAATATCGATTTATTTAGCAGTCTGGGAAAGTTGCAAAGGTTAAGGACATTTTTTCTTCATGTATAAGCTGAAGTCAATATCTAGACTGCTTGGAAAATGAACTTTAGGCGAAAGACTCGTTCCCCTGTCTTTAGAGGAGATAGGGAAAGGCTTTGTGACCAACATTGGCCCAGGTTTATGACTGATATCTTAGGTGACATTTTAAAACTTTTACTGTCAATATTTTGAAAGACCTTGAGAGGTGGGGCAGATCTATTCTCTTTTAACTGTTATTTTACTGGAAACAAGCTCACCACCTACTGAAGGTACTCTACAAACTCTTAGAACCTCAGTTCCTGAAATGATTGGTTTGACAGAAGCATTTCTAAGCGTTTTCGTAGCCTTGTGAAACTTGGGAGAGAAATATTATTAAATTTGACACTGAGTCCTGCCATTTGCATGAAATTGAATTCAATTCCTCTCAAGACAGCCTATAGCTGGGTCAGAAAGCTTCACAGATTTGGAGGGTTGAAAGAAGATTTTGATCCACTTTAAATACACCTATGCAAGTTTATTACACCACTACCACCTAAATTTGTTACAAAAGTGACATACGCTCTTGTATCACAAAATCTAATCATGGCTCAACATAAAACCTATGTTTTATATCTCAGTTTAAGCACCACGCTTTCTTGTAAAAATAGCAGTTCATCTCTTAACATTTTCACACAACAGCTGTTCCCTAAGTGTCTGATCCTGTATTTCTGAAGACAAAAAAAGTACGTGCGATTACTGTTACTTATTTTCTTTTCTGAACTAAAGGCTGAAATCAGCCTGCCAATGTCTCACAAAACAACTACCAGCCATCTAGCACCTAAGCCCTTCAGTTACATAACTGAGCCAGAAAATTTCATATCACGCTCTCAATATCCTTGAGATTCTGCCTTAACTACACAAAACTTAAGGAATAGTGATACTCCCCACCAGAAGTGCCAGTATAAACACCTGCGATGCTACAGTGATGAAAGAGTTGCAGACATGACATGAAAGAGAGATATCAAACTACTTGCAACAATGGATGAGTCAATCAAAAGCCCTTAAGAACTAAGTATTTTAATCACAAATCTAAAAAAAATCAACATTTGTGCATAAGCAAAACACAGCAGATTTCTTAATACAATCAGGATACTTCAAGATACTCCCATGTACTTAGACCACATGAAGCACATACTATTTTATCCTGCCAGCTACTGGAAAAGCTGATTAGTTTATTTTAATTTATATCCATATAGGTAAGACCATTAGTAATTTTTGTTATTGTATCTCATATAAGACTAATTTGCATTTTTACATACAGCTCTCCATCCAACATGTCAGCAAGTCAGGAATATATTCCTATTTTAAGGAAAAGAATCTTCATTTTGTACTAGCTGTTAAGCATCATATGGCTGATTCCAGGTAACTGTTAAGAGCAGATCCTTTAACTAATCTAAAGTAAATCTCACTGGGACATTAAAAACAAATTCAACTCATTTAGGGATCACCTCTAAGAAAAAAAAAAAAAAAAAGTAGAATACAGTAACCATCAAAATCATCAGTCCATCCAGTCCACCAGCCTAACCCTAAATGGAACCAGTAGCAGATGGAAATAAAATTCAAAATTCAAGAAGAAAGATCAGTGCAATGAATATGAGGGACTTCTGAGTTACAAAGATTACATCCAAATCATAAATCTTATTAGTAATCTGTGGAATTCTGCTCTATACGAGCACTTAAATAGTTTTTGAAAATATCAGTGTTGTCTCCTCCACAACGTCTTGTGGTAACGGGTTCTCATTGTTCATGTGCTATGTCAGCCATGTCTCTAATAACTTATTGCAATAAAGTCCTTGTCTTTCTGAAAAGTAGTGCATAATTGCTCACAATTCACCTCTCATCACTCATCTGATCCCATCATAAATAAGAAAAAGAAAGCTTAAAGCAAGCTTTCTGCTTTCCAACTTTTAGCTGCACTAGCAATTTAACAATATACTTCAGTATACAGCCTAGGGGCCTAATTAGCTCTGCTTGTGCTAGCTACTTAGCTCAGGCTACCGATTTAGATGCCTAATTATGTCTTAAACAATCTAATTCTAGATAATCAACTTACAGGTCTGTGTTGCTATCTCCAGTTTAGACTCAATTTGAGACAGGAAAAATATGGAGCATTTTTGAAAAGTATTGCTAACTGTTGCCTAATTTTCTTATCTGTACAATAAGAAAAGAGTATAAAAAGATCTGCAGGATAAAACTTGCATTTATGGTATCTGAACAGTTAACATATAATAAGATATTTTATGCCAACTGATGAACTGAAAAGAACATTTCAACAAGATCTTTATACCACCTATTTTCAAGCTCCATGATTACTTCTCTGGATGCACTTTCTTCTTCATTAACTCCACAGGCACATAATTTAGGCTCTTTTATAGATATTTCAACATATTTACACATATAATATTGTTTAAAAAAGGGTTTATAGAATGCTGCTGCTGTTAAACTTTCATACATAAACAAACCTTAAATTATACTACTTGCACGTCCTTTTCCTAATTCATACTGAGCACTGTAATGGGTGAAGAATAACTTTTTAAAACTGTAGTACCTATGTGATTTAGTAAACGTCATTCATTTCGTTAGAGATGAGATAAGAAGGTCAGCTTCATAAGCTGCAGAGGAGGGAATTACACCAATAGCCCTGGCAGTCAAGGACACAAACTTGGAAAATGCAAACAGCTGATACAAAGCTAACCTGTAGATGAATTCTAATCAGGTTTGCACTACATAGCTTTAGGAGTTAAAAGGGCTAATAGCTCTCTACTGGATGACGAAATAAATATTTTATCATCTCTAGGAAAAACTCATTTCACATCATAGGTTTCAATTTTGTAACTACTTTAACAGTAGTGAGGCACAAACTATTGTATAATTCCAATACTATACAATATTATTAAGGAAAGTCATCAGCAAAACAACCCACTGGCTTTGAAGGGATATATGAAATGAAAAGAGTGTAACATTTTGTTTTAGTTCTTACTCATTTCCTTTAAATTCTATCCCAACTATCTCTGCAAAGTAGACATCCACCTAAATGTTTTCCATTTTCCGTGGCTGGCTTTGCCCTTGAACAATAACTGGAAGGGGAAAAGATACCAAGCTCACTTGGCACAATCTCTGGCAGACAAGCTATAGAGCTTATCAGAATGCGGTTTGTAAGCAGTTGGAAGCCATACCTTTAGCTCAGGCATGTTTATTATAAGCTGCATAGGTAGTTTAACATCTGGGTCCTTTGTATAGTCCATGGGCACAACGTTTGGTGCCATTTCATGGTACCGGCCATGCAACCTGTAAAGAAGCAGAAAAAAACTGTCATTTTAAATAACCCATTCAATTCGTACAGTAGAGAATCCTAGATAAACCTAATCTGGAAGGGACCCATAATTACGTAAGTCCAAATCCCAGCTTCACAAAGGACCACTCAAAAACCAAACCCTATGTCTTGAGAACGTTGTCCAAATGCTCTTTGAACTCTGGAGGGCTTGGTGCCATGACCACTTCCCTGAGGAGCCTGTTCCAGTACCTGACAGCCATCTTAGTGAAGAACTTTTCCCTTTTATCCAACCTGAGTAACCAGACATAAATCTGGCTAATCATTATCTGTAAGTGCATAAGACTGACCTACCAAATCCCCATCTTTTTGGAGACAGAAGGCTTTGATGTAGTATCCAGCACAACTGCTGCTAACACCGACATATACCTTGAGTTTTTTTATTAAGCAGGGTTTCGCACTATTTGTATATAATTTTTAAGCACCAGATTCCTAGATGTACACAAGAAGCAGGCCTGGACCAATGTACTAACGCTGAGCAAAACCCAGGGATCAAATTTGAGAGCAGAATGCTGGTCAAAAATACAGGCATGAAATTGAAAAGAAAATAACATGCCATCTATGCTATGGACAACAGCATCTTGCGAGACCTTACTTACAAAATAAAAAAAGCCCGTTGCCTACCTGTGCCTTACTAGCAAAGGAGATCTAGACTTGTAATTTTAGCACTGTCACACAGACCATTTCCATTTCATTTAATTTCACACAGTTTTGCTTCATTCCTGTCTGAGCTTATTCCTCAGAATGGTGTATTTTAGAGGCAATAAGCAAGTGTTTTTCCTTAGAGAAACCCTCAGCAGGTTATTACACTGATTAGGTTTAAGCTAAAAACTTTGCTAAAGGACACAAAAGAAAAGCACATAGCTTTGGTCTGCTGCCACAGAGTGTAATAAAACTCCTTTCAGAAAAGAACGATTAATGAATGAGAGCCAGAAGTGTTGAGCTGAACAATACATTTGCTGACAGAATTTGCTTAGTTTTTAGATTCGCAAAGGGAAATAAACATTTAGGGACAGGAAGTTGGTAAAAACCACCAAAACAAGAAAATAACTCCCCTGTAAAACGTCTCTGCTGTAATATATATACATTCCTAGATCTACATGTGAGTACATGCAATTTCTCTGTTTTATTCAGCAACATCCACAAGAAGTCAACATCCATTTCTACAGAAAGCTGTTAGGACAATCTGTTCCCCATCAGTCCATTTACAGTTAAGCCTGTTTTGCTTTTTCTCTGAAGCAGAGCATAAAGGACTTGCCAGGCACTAACAACTAGAGAGCTTTCCAGAACACTGCCTCAGGCTCAACAGGACTGTCAGATGTAGCTAGAAGGAAGACAAGGGATGGAAAAACACACAAGTAATTAAAAGCAGATTTGTGGGAAGCTTTCTTATCCTGTTCTCCTCCCACTAACTCTCCCCCTAATTCACCAAATCACACAAACATCCATAGGAATAAGAACTTTCCACCTGAGTGGATTTCACACTAAAGCATCCAAATGAGCCTGTAGGAAGTGGCTGTGATCCAGGCTCCTGCAAATAAAATTACAGCAATAAAATAGTCTTTCACAAGCTTTTATCTGCAAGGATCCTACAACTCTATTTGAGATAGCTTTATTATATGGCATGATTAGCCATTATCACAATGAAAAACACACAAAGGTTCCGAAACCAATATGCAATATGTTGCACAAGCACCATTATCCTTCGCAATAAATAAATAAATAAATGAAAACCACAATAAAAACAATCAACAGAACACTACGACTTTTTTTTTCTTTCCACTGGGAAGTTGTAAAGACAGCTGGAAAGTTATTCAGGGACACCGCACACCATCTCATGATAAACTAAGCACTGGATTGCCAGTCCTTCAAATGACTTTGTGGACAACTGGTAGAAAAACAGAGCTTCTGCAGCCTCTTACAGGATCCTGAGAAAGCCATATGTCACATAGTGCAATACAGTCCCTGTTGCATGAATTTTAGTGAAACTTCCATGCACCTGAGTAACCTGCATTACACTGGGTGAGTACTTACTTTTTGGCAAGGGAACTGGATGTTTCCCATCAATCATCCTGTAACACAACGCAAAAATCAGGGGACATAACAGTTATTTCCTCAGATGACTACTCAGGTTAGTCTAGAACCATAACCCTCTTGCATTTATGCAACACCGCTACATCAATCAGCCACACTGCTGCCATACCTGGACCAAGTCCTAAGACCAATACGGAGAGCCAGCTTCAGCAATCATCTCCCAGGAGCTGTGCTGATTGCCACTGTACACATTACTGTTCTGACACATTAGACACAATAACATTAATTACTAACTGGAAATGGCGTATCAGTAAATCTCTATGCTAAAAGCCCTACTATTTCTTCTGTTTGTATAGAAGCAGAAGGCACTTCAGATAATGGCCTGAATTCATACAGAGCTATGACCTGGCTTGCTGTCCTTTCATTCAGCGTGTCCCCAAACAGGAAGCATATCTGAAAATAATGAAGTAGCTTTGGCTGTCTGCCTTAGTCATAGACACATTTATGCCTTATAAAGGGAGCAATGTAAAGTTTTGCAGTGCAATCTAAACACAGATTTGGAAAGGCTGCCCTCCCCATGCACAGACCATGAGATATGCTGACAAGCCCAGGGCCTGCAACAAGCCCCACTGTCTTTGCAAAAGTGACTACAGATCCTGACATGGTATTTGCCTCAAGAAATTCTTCCGGATGCCTGCAAAAGCATCTCTCCATTCCTGATGTGCTCCCTTTGTTGCCAGAATGCCTTATTTATTCTGCATGGAAGGAGAAGAAAGGCTAGTAGCATTTATTAGTGTTTTCCTTCCCACAGACTAGAGTAGAAGAAATGTAGTGACAAATGTCGTAACAGACAAATGATGCTGTTTCCTCAGATTTTGGTGCATGTTTAAGCTTCATGTACTATACCAAGGACCTTGGCTATGATTCTCTCACAAATTAATTCCATCCAAACCCAAACTGCTGATCTGCACTTGCACACAGTTCAGGCCTGCCCCCCCACTCACCTCCTTAGCATAAGCACTAATGCTCAGAAAACTGCAGTGAAGTCATGTAACTGATGTGATTGAATATACAGAAGTTTCACAGCTCCTTGAGGCAGCTCACGGTTGCAACTGCAATAGTGCTTGTGGAATAACTGAGGGTATAGTTTTTCTGTTAATCAAACAAGGACAGATCAAGACTTACCCCTGTAGACAGCAGAATCTGTTAAATCAACTCAGCTCAGTGAATAAAAAAGCTCTGTTCACAAAAAGCAAACAAACAAAAACACTACAGTACCCTACTTTTGGTTCTGCTATTTCATTCTAACATTTCAGAGTGTTTTACTTGACAAAAATGGTGGGTCAGAGTCCTCCAGTTCTCAAGTGTGTGACACCCTGGAATCACAAAAGGGCATCTGCTGAACATGGCTGAAATGGGATCTCTCTAAGCTTATAACAGAGCCTCTAGCTATACCTGAACAGACTTAAAAATAAAATAAAGTAAAATCCAGATTTCCAAGCACCCTGCAGTGATTGTTTTAATTTGCTATTGAGCTCAGAGGGAAAGTCAGATTGTCCTCGAGGTCACCAGCAGGTGTGTTGAGAAACAGAGCAGCTCTTCCTTGGCTTGATACACATCAGTCACCACCATTAAATGTTGTGACATTACAGCTAGCTGGGCTGCTTTTGTAACAAGAACTCTGCACTAAAGGAGTGCTGAAAACAAAAGATAAAAGCTGGTAATGGCTCACTGATTAGATGGAAGCAGAAGCTTTAAAGCAGCCTTTAGAAACTAATACCTTAAAAGTCTAATAAAAGTCTAAAGTCTAATACCTCACAAAGTCTGGTGCTGCCTTCAACAGTACCGGTCACTTCATTTATGGTACGAAAAAAAACATTTTTATTCAGGAATATCTATCCTATTTCAGGCTAAATAACATGAATACATTCAAAGTACATCTGACTGTAACATCACAAATCATGACCATCCCAACATGTAAATTCTAGACTGCTCTGCGTATTCACAGAAAACAAAGAGAAATAGGGCTTAACTGGAACAACGAAGCAAAGCCTTCAGTGCTGATGGGCAGTCCCACAAGGAGCTCATATGAGCCACAGCTTGATCTAGCCAAAGGTCGACTGTACAGAATGGAATAAACTATGAACAGCACGTCCAGAGAAGCACTCTGTTGCTGTTCAGCTGCACTTTCAGTTTCCCACCAAAATCAAAGCTACTGGCTCTCATTCAGATGTATGAGTTACATGGAAAAGCTGCAGAACAGCTTCTGGGAACATGCAGGAACTCAACACTTCAGAGACAAGCAGCAGCAGCAGCGATGAGTCTGCCTACAGCCCTGGGAACGGACAGATCTGTACAATCAGCCCTTGTGAACCCCCAGAGGTATGGATGGCTACAAGCAAAAGAAGCAACAGCATTCAAGACAGAATTGCACAGCCTGCAGGGAAGAATGCAACATACGGATGGCAAAGACAGCAGCTGGGAACTGATTTTCAGCTGATGCAAGTTGCTGTAGCAATGCAAATTGTTAGGGTGCACACACTTGTCTTACAGAGCTGTTATTGCAGATGGTCAAATGTGGGCTATGAGAGCCGGGGTGCAGATGGCTCTGTCCAAAAGTCTGCCACACAGAGAAAAAGTTACCGCAGCTTGAAGAGAGGGAGGTTCTTCAGTTTGGGGCTGAGAAAAAAGGGACATTCAGGGCTGTCTGCAACTGGTTAAGGAAAGATTCCTTTCAGGGTCTCAGATTTATGCCATCAGGCTTAATGGCAAGGTTTTTATTCTTTTGGCAGACACTTTTTTCTCCAGAACTGATAATATGGGCACTTCCCCTTTCTGCATGTGGGCCCCAAACTTTTTGAAAGAGAAGATGTGCTAGGAAAACAGAAGCTGTGTTCTAGCTTCTCCCTCCATCTGCATAGCAGCTTGCTCCCAAGGGAAACGCATCTCTAGCCCTTTCCCGTATTTGTTCCCTTATAAGGAAAGCTTTCCAGACACTTGGAGGAAACCCCTGCTTTTCTTCCCAACTTCACTCTCAGGCAGGTTTGGGATTTTAAATCCAGCATATAGCTCGATTGACAGGATTGGCTCCTCTGCACCTTATCTTTTACCCCTCAAACACACGCCAACGAGCATGTAGAGAAGGGAATGCAATGTTAGAGATGTTCTTCTGCAAGAGAAGTTTCAAAGCTTTGCTGATTGTCCAGATAGTGCCCAACTTGGTAATTTAGTGCCATATTCCTCTAGCAGCTGTCTAGCTAGGTTAAGTCAGTCTCAAGCTCTACAACTCTGATTTACAGAGTTCATACTTTTGGGCTAGGAGAGATATCCAAGGACACCTGTGTTTGAATGCTTGGGCATTTGCCAAATTGAACTAGTCTAGAGGGAGAAACAGAAACAGATGGGTTGGCTAGCAGATAAGCATTATTGCTGGAGTGAAAGCTTGGCTGCTAGAAAATCAGATTTACAAAATTGAGGAAGAGAAATACTGCCTTATAGGAGACAAGCATTTGTTCCCATCTACAATTTCAAGACAGAGATGTTAAATAAACAGATTAATTATTGCCATCAATAAAGTGTTTTTCCAACCTTTCTTCTTTCTTGTTTTTCCTCCACTAAGCCTCTTATTCTTGTTTTTCTCTACTGGACCTTTTCCAATACAACAAATCTCTTCTGAATGGTGATGCCCAAAACTGGACAGTCTGTTCACACTGAGGTCCCAGCAATGCTGCCTAGAATGGAATTCTCCCATCTTACATACAGTGCTTAGGTTAACTCACCCTAGAAGTATCCCCTGCTCTCACCCCTCCCCCCCTTTTTTTTTCTTACAAAGGTATCTGGGGGGGAGGCGTTTATTTTTTAAATTTGCTTTGATCAATCAATCCTCTTCCCATATATCTTTTTTTAATTACTAATGTCATTTACCTTCCGTTCTGCATTGGCAATTTTTTCTCCTATCTATTGACAGTTCTAAATACTTGACCGCATGAATTTCAGTGCAGACTGTTGGCGATCTTGGACCTTCTCTCTAATACATTGAGCACTGCTTTAAAAGGTAACATTGATCTTCATGGTGTCTGCAATCCCCCTCAGCTCAATGTTTCTTACAATTCTTACTTTTTTTTTTTTCAAGTATGTTCACTGGAACCTCAGCCAAGAGGTTAGTGCACTCACACAACAGAGGTAAAAAAAAGGACTAATGCATGCAGGAAAATGCAAAAAAGGCTTTACCACAATAAAGATATGTTGCATCTGTTTCTTCTCTCTTATCCACAAGAGCAGTCACTCATGAAGGAGGAGATTTGCTTTTAGCAAATCCACAGTGGCTGCTTCTGAGCACCTATTATGTTCTAGGCACTTAGGAGCCGATCATCCACCCAGTGCTCTGGCATCTTTCCATACTCTGAGGTTGTGTCCTGCAGTCCTGGTGTAATTTCCACATTCTCAGGCAAAGTGGGGCATGCTTTCAAAGCCCTAACACACACCTATCAACAGAATTAGTAAGGATTCTAAACATTTGTCAGCCGTCCTGTATTTTAGATACTTTGTCAGTGATAGTACGTATACATCTACATTTATCCACGGATCTCCAACATGCTCTTGCCCTGGGCTCATGAGTTCTGTCATTTAATGAGTTGTGTTAAGCACTTCTCCAAGAGAATTTTTAGATTTTTTGGTGATAAACGGTCAACTGAAACATGATAAATAATAATTTATGTTTCTTCTCTTTCACAGATTATCTTTTCTGCAGTCCATATACATACTGTTTTCCCTCCTCCTAGATCCATAATCATGGATCATGACGACGTGTTCATTTCTTCTTCACCTTAACTTAAATTGCACTATTTCCTTGTAGTTTATAAACACACTTCCTTCCACACCTAGATTATCAATCAGGAGAATGTGTCCTTGACCCCTTTGACAGCAGCCTGCATTTATGTTGACTTCAGTTGATCATGGTACCAAAGTCTTAACTGACACTAGACTAAGCCAATCTAACATCTCACCTCCACTGAAATGCAGAGTCTTGCCCTCCTCTACTTTCCTCATTTTCAGTCCAATTTCCCTGTTCTGATTCTTGTTCCAGCTTTAGCACTCACCCTTGAGAGAGCTGATTCAGCTCATTAAACTAGCAGAAATTTGTTGTTGTTTGGGCTTTTTGATGGTCTATTTTCCTGCAGGAAAAGACAGATAATATCACTTATCCCATTTCACCTAACTGCAATCTCATGCTGTTCTGCATGAGTTTCAAGTCATCTAAATTGGAGCTGCCATATTTATTCCTTCATCCCCATCTAAACAACTGTGTCCCTTTGCTTGTGTCATCACTAACACTCATACTAATAGATGGTGAGCCAGCCAGGGAGGCTGACTTCAGCCAAAAAATATATTTTTTTTTTTTTTCCTAAGTTATTTGTTTAAATTTCTGTGCTTTTTAGAAAAACAGCCCTTACTAAAATCTATCAGGATTTTTCTAACTTAAGTACTGTTTGCCACAGTCAACTCTTTACTGTATTTTAACTGGTCTATTTAAATGCCAGGTGACAATTACACCTCTCACAGATACCACGAGCTTCAGGAAGTATTCAGACCAGCATTTTCACTACAACAGAATGCAAAACCTACAACTAAGACCAGTGTTCACATTCTGGAGGTAAAATAGTTTGAATTATTCTTACCAGGAGGAGCTTGCAATCTCAACAGTCAAGATAAAGGGAATATTCTCCTCAGACTTAAAAGGCACAAAAATATTAAGACAGATGAATTAAGGGAGCAATTAGTCAAAGATGCTTAGTTGCTTACATAGATTAGTGAGAGAGTAACAAAGCAAACCAATGCCTTCCAGTTCTACAGTCCCTATCCCATGCATAGTCACCATGTCAAACTTCATTAGAGAAACAATCATCTTGTTCTTAAACAGCAGAACCTTTGCCACAGTTCAGTGCTGCTTCCCTTATCAGGAAGTCTTATGAATCGCAGTGACCTCCTCTACTCTGTCACACTTACCATGCGAGGATAAAAAATCATAAATCACCTATCTGTAAATGCAGTTTCGAATTACACAGCTCTGAGACACACCTGAGAATACTGTTACATAAACATTCACAAATCCAGCTCATTTATAATCACTATTTTTAGAATGTTCTGAAACATTCAGTGCCTTGATGTCAAATTTCAACAGTTTTATTTCAGTATCATGCATCAAGAAAAAATCCAGAATGCATGTAAAAAAACTTAGGATATTTCTGTGGGAAAATTCTTCATTTCTGTCAGTCTTTACTTGCTTGTCAAAACTGCACATTGGAAACTTCTCTACAACTATTTTTTTTATCCACTGCAACCCAGAAAAAAAAGAGAACAAAAGTTGCTGACTCCTCAGGTCATGGCCAACTTTCATAATGCCGTAAAATTCCTGCTTGCCTATCATACAATGACATTTTCTGACTTCACAACATCTTTTCCTGAAATCTGCAGCATATTTTTCAAAGTACACTTACTGTGTTCTCTCAGTCGCTCGTGATGGTTCAGATTTCCATTTTGGAAATGCTGTTTTCCAAATGTGAAAGTCTGTGTATTCAGATTAAGAAGTTTCCTAATTACATCTTCTGGGGAAATATTTGATTCCTTACTTCCTTTCTTTCATCAGCATTTTACAGTTGTGTCTCCATTGTCCCCCGCCAACATTACAATCTTGCTAGAAAATTAGTTGTGTTTTATGTCATATTCTTTAATTTGGGCCTGTATTACACATGTTCTAGACTTCTATTTGTCCACAAAATTTTCTGTAGATGTACCTTAGGTGCCCAAATACCAAGAACAAAGGTATGCAAAAAATTAGCTGAAATACTACCTCTATTTTCCCTCATAAAAAATAAAGCAACCCATTTAGTGCCATGCCATTAGTTTTCACCTCAACAGAATTGCTGAACATCAGTCTTACTGAAGTTTACTGCAACAGAGCTAAGGCAAAGAACACTTCTCACGGAGACCACATCTATTTTTGAGCTCAGAGCAGAGCACTTCCCAATATTTATGAGAACAAATGCTGTTTCCCTGATAATGGTTGTGTCTCAGAAGCTATTCAAATTTGACAATCTAGAACATTATGAGCTCCTAGGTCTAGATACATGCCACAGATGTATTCTCACTCCTTATTAGGACAAAAATCCTGAAAAAAAACAAACAGAAAAGCAGCAAATTCCGTTCAGAAAGTCACCGGCTCCCTACTATTCAATGGCTTCTCCATAGAAAAGCATGTTATTGACATTAACCCAATAGCCATCTTTTGCTTACATACATTTACACATTATACATGTACCGAGCCCCATCCTACATTCATTTATGAAGACTAACTGGCTTCATTTGGTTTCCTCACAAGTCAGAAAAAATGATTTTGTTCTTTCCATGTGAATGATGATAGAAAAAGTAATACAGTTCACTTACCGAAGGATTTCTTTCCGAGTGAAGAATGTGCAATCCTGTTAAAAAAAAAAAAAAAAAAAAAAGTATTACCATACAATAGAAATATTGAAAGTGAGCACAAAGGATTACTTTTTAATGTTTTTGGGAAAAAACTTAGAGCTGGCAGAAAAACATTAAAGATACCATTTACGTACCATCTGGTTTTGATTTGCAAAGCAATATATGCTATAAAGTAACTCTACTGAAAGCAATGTATGTTATAAAATAATTGAAATACCCTAAGTTTTTTTTTTAAGGGAAAGCTATGCCCTGCATTCAAAACTAGGAACATTGGTGACAATGAAACGCTGAATGATTAGTTCTGCATGTTGCTCAGGCCATGAATTTAGAAAACTTGCAAGTTTGTGTCTCAGACTTACTGGCTGATGGGAGGGTGGGAGCACCAGAGTGCTAGATGCTAGTATAACCAAACCACAACACTCTTGATGACCACCTGCTTCTCTCTCAGGCCTGGGCAATGTGCCAGATCATATGCTTAAGAATTCAGCTCCTAGTAAGTTTTCTCCTTTAATGTAAACATTTAAAATATACATCCTAAAATCAGCTAGTGACCAGATAACAGCAGACTGGTTACGTCATACCTAGGAGCACATACAATTACTATGCCCTCACCCTTGTCCTGCTCTTCAGTCAACTACTGAAAATGCATTTTGTTCCTAAGGTGAGAATTAATCTGGCTAAATGCCTGCTTCTTCAAAGGAGGGGAAAAGCAAATGATCACAGCTAGCTGAAGCAATCAACCAGCTCATCTCAGGTATCCAGGTATGGTATCAGTCCTGCCCGGTATCAATTATTGAGCTTGCTTGCTCTCCTCTGCACCAAGCAGGAGCAGAAGCAGCTTTCCCTTCAGTGTATTGTGTAGCAGAATAATGTTACAAGGCAGGATAGGAAGGCACACTGTGAGCTGCCAACAAAGATGTCACATTGTCTGGAACCGCACAAAGTGAAATAGGAGCCAGCTGGGTAACTCTTCATTAATTCCAGCATGTTCACCACTTACAGTCAAACTGTCACTAAAGGATTCATCATTTACTAATGAAAGGCAGGTGCAATCTCACAAATGATGGTGATGCCCTGAGCAGCAATCACCCCGTAATTATATAGGCTTGAGAAAACAGCAGACACTGTTACTTAACTAGAAAGCTGACACGGTACTGATACACAAATAGGGATAAAGATGCACAAGATGAGTTACCCTTCACCTTCCAGAACTCTTGAGAACACCACTGAAAACCACAGCAAGATGTCATATCATAAACCTTTTCTGATGAAGGTCCACATTCAGTTTTTTCTTAAAAATCTGAGTCACTTCACTTCTTTGACAATAAACACTACTGTATTCCATCTTCAGTTTTATCAAAGGAATTTTTTAGTACTGTAATCTAAAAGCATGGATATTGGAAGCCTTTATAACAAAAGACAACACAATCCTGCGTTTCCCTGTAATAGGGAGTATTTGCCTGACCACTGTTACTGACTGCAGTATTCCAAATACACCTGACAATTATATGGCATTGTGTGCTAGGGGTGTCACAATTTACAATGGTTTCTGAGACCACTTGCAGAGAGCTTAGAGCTATTCAGTGTCAAGGCACCAAGGTCAGGACCCTGACCTATACTTCCAACCCACAGCAAGACCTTACACATCACTTAAAAAAATGCTTTGCCTGGCTGATCCTGAATGGCAAATGCAAAAGCCATGGCTCCGGCCTCTGAGAGGGAAGTCCAGCCAGCTCCCCTGCTTCTCTCAGCTAATTTCTGTTCTTCCTTTGTGCTGACTTCATGCCAATGAGTAGTATAACTGCATCAGAGAATTCAGAGAAGGAACTAATGTGTTTGGAAACTAACCACAGAAAAAGGGATTCGTTTTCAGCTTGGATCACCTCCTTGTTGTAGCTTAGAACAGTGTCACTAATTCTAGCACCAGTGTTAAGAGAAGAAACTAAAACAAGTCATTACTGGTGGGCGGGAAGAGGTATAGGAGTGCCCTTTTTGTTGGAAGCACAGCCCCAAGTTGGATTAAAGTCACCATAGAACCCAGACCTAAATATAATTTCATTTTGTATTTGCTAGAACTCCATCAATTTAATTCAAATTTAATTAAAGACTTTTGGCCAGAGAAACACGGAGGTGAATCATCCAATTTTCTTCTGGCTACTTCATTCATACAGAAAATACACAATGATGGACAATAGATAGTAAACAAACGTCAAATTAAGTCCCTCATATGGAAAGGTGAAATGGGTCCTGAAGTATTTGTGGTTTATGTATATGCCTAAATCAATCTTCCTTTAAGCCATGAATATCATGGAACACTTCTGTTACCATGTAGACAGTATTTTAGTCTGTCATTGATTTACAAAGCAATCTGCCTATTCTGTTTGGATACTAAGACCATGAGCAGTTCTGCTAGAAAAGCACAAGCTAAAGCACTCAGAGAGATGTGACCAAAGTTTTCATAATTTGTACCAGTTCTAGATTTCCAGCAAGAACTTATCCTGGAAATGGAGGCTGTTAATTCTAATGCTATACAATGGCCTGAAAAAATACTGCTAACAGGAGGTCCCCTGGGGGTTTCAGGTTATTTAGGACAGAGGTCTTGCCTTGAAAGATTACCTACTCCTGCACTTGAGAAAATACCCGCTCCTCTTCTAAGGTCAACTATCCCACTTGGTCTGTCCTTATGCCCTCAGTAATTAAACTAATTAGAAGTGTGACAAAAGGAACACTGATTTTTTTTTTTTTTTTTTTTGAGATAACACTTAGACAAGTCGGCAATTACCCACTTCCTTATGGTTAATGAAAACAGTGAAAACCAAAGCAAACAATTTTGTCCGTTGATTTAAATCATTAGCTTGTATAATGGAACTTGATTTTCAAATGTGACATTTAGGTAACTTAACTGGTTCTTAAAATATTCTGCGGAGTAAAGAGGCATAAAGAGCTGGTGTGCTTTGGTTTTATGGGTGGCTTTGCTCTTGGCTGGTGGTGTGACCTTCTGCTAGTCACACAGTGTTGCTCAAAACTAGATTAACAGTCTCTGCTCTTAAAATTTCCTTTACAAAACAGCACAATGTTAAAAGTTTAACAAAACCAGAACTGTTTTTTTTATTCTTTGACCTGCTATCTCAGGTGAGTGCCAGTTTAGGACAAGATGGTGACAGATAAACACAGCAGTCCACTACCTTGTCTATTAGTCTGTAAAGACTTCACTGCAAACTTCTAGATCAGTTCTGCTTTATGTTTAGCTCTATAGGGATTTGAACAAAAAATAAGAGTAGAGATAACAGTGCTGAGAATGCTGATTAATCAGCATTAATTTTATGTAACGTACACATACAGAGTGTATCGTGCGGTATTATTCTGGAATTGGACCATGTGTAATTTGTTCTGCAAGATCTATTGCCTACCCCAGAGAGAAGCATGCAGTTTATGAGTTTTAGCAGTCCACTGAATAAAAGATCATTACTTATCACTTTTAGAAGCAAAGATTGTTGTGCATAAAGCACAGTTTTCAAATAAAACTAATTGCACATAGAGAAGGGTAACATTTATCTGCAGAAAGGAAGAGAAGAAGAACAGGATAACAACCAAATGAGAAAAGGGCAGCACTCAAATGTGCAAGGCTATTGCAAAATAGTATTTCATACACCCATTATATTTCTCCTCTATAACAACAGATGTATAATTGTGCCATTTATGTGCATAATTTCAGAAGGGCAAAATTATTCTGAACCTGCAACAGCTTCATCAGAACATTTTATAAGTAAATGAATAATACAAAACAGTCCTAGCAATAAAAAAGTCACTTCAAATTAGGAAGGATCTCAAACAAGAGCCAATAAGCCACAGATAAAATAAACCAACAAATAACAGGAATTTTGACAATATCCTCAGGACAAGATTAGATGCTTCTAGCTATATTACTGAGCAGCTTTTAAGAAAATTACAAATATTGAATGCTGCATTTTAAATATATATTTCAGAGGTATCAGTTATAAAATCACAAATGATCTTTCGTGCTGTGACAAAAGTACTCCATGTGTCTAAGAGCATTTAAATGAAACACCAAGAAAACATCACCCTATGAAGCAATCAGAAATCAAAAGTTAAGAAGTTGAAAGGTGATGGACAAAACCATTTCTCATATAGGTAGATGATCTATTATTAATTCTACTCTTGTAACAGTTTTACAAGTGCATTATTGTTTTATTTTTGATTCTAATTGCCATACAAATAAGACTGGTATAGAGCTGTGCAAGACTGAGGCATCAATAGATTTATGTATCTTCGTCACTGTAAATACAGAGTTCCTGGAAGCCAATGAGACTAGCACCAGCCTATAAATCTCATATCTGTGCAAGTACTTCAGTAAATCCCAATTTAAATGCTAAGAAAAATATGTCACAATCAGTATCTGCACTAGTAACAGTATTGTTATATGGACTTTTATCTTAAAAAAAAACTCTGGTTGCAGCAGACAATATCAGTGGAGAATTTCACATTTTCACATTTTTTTTTTGTAAGCATGTTTCTGAACTATAGCCAGAAAACCCCTAAAATCCCCACCAAGTTTCAGTAAGCAAAACCTGCAGCTATAAGAAATAGCTTGTGTATTTGTACTGAGGCACTGGAGTAGAAACAGCTAGACATAAGGAAGTACTGATGAAGAAGCAAACTGTCAGCAAATTTAATTTGGCTCAATCCATATATGCACCAAACAGTAACATGAAACCGGAATCAGACTACAAGATAATTTCACAAAAGCTTCTTCCATTATTATGCTACTTAAAGTTTGCACATTAACAGCAATTCTTTATGAAACTGAAAAGTGCTTTTAGCAGAAGATCCTGTAGGACCTGTGGCAAGTAGGTTTTTTGCACTCTTGCCCCCAAAAGGGTACATTTTCATCACAGATCCTGACCAAGTCAAGCACAGCTTTTTAAAAATACAAAGACAGATGGATGACTTTGTTTCAATTTGTAAATGGCATTTATTGATATATAATGTAACTTGTTTCTTCTGGTTTTGCATATTTCACATGATATATAGTTGAATCCCACTTTAACCAGAATTTAAATAAAAGGGAAAAAGTTAGCTAACTGACAAATTCTTGTTTAAAAGACAATAATGTTATTTTTTCACATTACTATTATTTTTGCAGTATTGCCTAAGAGACAACCCACTGAGATAAACACCGCTTTTAGTGCTGTATTAAACATATGGGGAAAAAAATCTAGTAATTAACAAACACAAAAAGAATTGACTCAAAATAAAAAGAGTAATATCTGGTATAAAATATCTGTGTCCTACATTCTCTAAGTTAGGTCTATTAAGGAAATAACTGGAACAAATTATATCAAATTCAGGCCACCTTTTCAAGTAACCACAGTGAAAGCAGTGAGATTGCCTGAGGAGTTTGTTCAAATTCCAAGCACAGCTTCTACGCATTTCTTACTCAATGTAATCATGTTTCTCAGTGGGAAATGCAGCACACTCAGGCCAAGGACCTGATGTTACTGCTTTGGTTTATGTCTTAATTTTCTACTGCTCCAAGTATCTTTACATAGCACAACTCAAAGTAAAATTCCTGGTTAATTTACTTTTCTCATTATGGAACTTGGAATCCAAAAGTTGTCCTGTAGTTGATCTTGGTTAGATTTTGCATTTTATGTTGTAAGACAAAAAAACAGTCAAGTATTCTAAGGGCACAGGAAAAAGAAATCCCTGACAGAAATCGTTTTCTTACATTGTAACGAGGTGAATCTCAGTGAGGAAACAAATGTCTGCAAAAGCCAAACTCCTTAGTTTTCCCTAACATTTCACTAAGCTTATGAAAATTTAAAGGGCTGTCAACTAGAACACAAGCTAAATAAGTTTCCAGGTGATATGACAAGGTGTTAGAAGATTTGAAAGTTGCCAGTCCTTCTTTAATTAATTTCCTTCCACCTATTCTGAGTATAAAAAAAAAAAAACGAGAGCGTTTAACGTTACTGAGTTCTACTATTCATCTCTCAAAAAGAGTTTCAACTGGCTCTCCCATCATGACGCTTTTAGGAGACTAATTAAAACATTCATCTATTTTAAACATTGGAGCACCTTGCAGCTGACCACATTTACATTTCATTTAAATGTAGAGGTTGTGCTAAAAGATGACCCTTCAATATGATCATTTATGTATTACAAAGTTTACACGTGGGCATTTCTGAAAATTTTAGGCAAATCAGATAGGGTTATTTTATTTAATTAATATCATATTGATGATCTGAGATTAATGCACACTAGCTTTTCATGCAGGTGATTTTTCTGCAGCTTAACTTTTACTCCTGAAAACTAAACTAATTTGCATGCGGATTTACTGTACTTTAAGCAGATTAACTTCTCACTTTTCCATCTTCCTCTTACCTATCAGGAGCATCTCCTATGAAACAAGCTCTTAAAACATAACCTGAAAAAAGACTTCACTAGTAAAGTAGCATTCAGATGCTGTAAGTCCAGAATAACTTGTGTTGAAATACAAAATGGTGCTAGTTACAATCAGGTAATAAAATGATCTTAAACAAACAAATTACAAGTCTAACCATAGGAGAGAGAGTTTTTGAACAGCTTATAGGTGCTGTGGGCAATAATAAAAATCTATTTCATAAAAAGTATAAAATTGACTGTCTTGCTTCTGACATGCTGATATGACTGAGTAACCCTGAATTCTATTGTAAGGAGCAGAGCACTGACATCAAATTCCCAAAAAGTTCCCTAGCCCCCATTTGGGATAAGACAAGGAGTAACCCATTGTTCAGTTTAAAGCTAATTTATAAGTATATACCTGGGTGCACTCTGGGGCACCTATATGCACAACAGGTTGTTGCAAATTGTGTTTTACTAATGCTAATGAACTACAAGTTCTCCTGTAACAGAGAAATCCCACAGGCTGACAATCCAATCGGCCTAACTACTGCAAGGCTTTGAGATCAATTACCCAGCATTATGAAAGGCAGGGGCTGCAAAAGCCATTAGAGGAAGGCAATTTCTAGATGAAGAATAATGAATTAGGGATGACATTTCTGCTCTTGCATTTGCCAGTTTATGTCAAGGAGATAACATTAATTACATTTGGATTTTGTTTTGTTTCACTGCAGTTGGGTTCTGTTCTGTGTTCACTTTTACTGGTAGCAGAAGACAGACATCAATGTTTTCAGAGATCTGTGATTTCCCTCTTGCCTATCTCACAGGGATGTAAAAAAAAAAAAAAAATAGCCAGTTTAGAACTTTGACAACCCAATCTAAGACTGATATATTATAGTGACAGACTGCTGGTGAGGATGAGATGTGTAAGGAAATGGAAATTAAAGAAGCTGTCATTGTATGAAATGTGAAAATGGAGCAGTAACAATGACAAGTATAAAACCCTGATACCAACGGAACTAGGAAATTAATAAGAACATTTAACTTAAACCTTATTTTCACAATTGGATAACATTTTAAAGAATTTTTAGCCTGTATCCCTAAACTGACTCGATGTGGATAAATACCTACACCTGTGAAATGTCCATGTTAGCACTAACTCCCCCCAAAAATTGTTATTTAAAATTATAGTTTCAACTACAAGGATAGAAGTCAAGTTCACAAAGGCAAATACAACGGTATTTACTTTTGTGTGCCTTGGATCTGTCCTTTGGTTATCAGGAGAAACTAAATGTTGATTTCCCACACTGTTAATTCTGTCTGTATTTATCACTTCTTGTAAAAGAACAGAGCGATGCAGCCAGCCCTGTCTGCATCTCAGAACAGGTACTCACTGCTTCCGTCTTGAGCATTACTTCCATTTTCACATATTGCCTCACTTGCTTTTTCAGGAACTTGTTCTAAGTGCCCACTGTGCAGAGAGCTTCTCTCAAAGCATTTCAGTAAGATCTGCAGTATGCTAAAACATGAATGAAAACTGGAAATGATTTATTTTCTGGAGTACTAAAAATTCAGTTGATGTGACAGAAATAAAGTGCCACCAATAAACTATCCCCAGACATAAAAAGTGTAATTCTTTTGTCAAGGTAAGAAAGAAGCTACCATCCAGGAGTGGATACAAGCATAAAGATACCTATTTTAGATTTACATTAAGTATATTTCTGAGTCCCTGATAGAAGTGAAACTAGATGTGTCCTTTTTTTTTCCCCCTCACACCTAATACAGCAAAGTCGGCACAGATTAACTAAAAAGGTTATTGATACACTTCTTTAGAAAATGCTCAGTAAGAAGATTGCACCAGAAATTCCCCTTAAGCAAGCTTGTCACAGATTTCATGCTGTTTCCTAGCGCGGACACGAGCAATTTGACTCCTCTCTGTACACAGAGAAGGGAGAGTTAGACTCAGCATATTGAACAACCCACCCTTACGAGTATGGGGTAGGGATAGTGACATATATACATGCAAGCTAATGAGCAAGTTTTTGCTTCTATTTGCAAAAACACTCCCAAAACAAAAACCCATAAATCCACAAACATGTTGAGGTTACTCCTTTCCTTTCAGCAAACTAAGATATCTTACCTGGTAGGCATCCAGCTGTTCATCAGTAAATATTGTCTGCTTATTACCCATCTTAGAAGAGGAATTCTTCCTTTATGCAAATGCATCCCATTAGAAGTAGCTGGATTCCTCTGTACTGTAGGCATTTAGAGCATGTATACACCGTGAGTGTGCTGAAAAAATCCCAAAGCCTGCATTGAACTGTTTTGGTCTGTACCTGTCCAACAAGGAAGGAAGTGGTACTGGAAAATCTTTGCAAAGGCTTGACTTTAGTGTGCCGGGAGGATAAGTGTTGAAGTCACAGGCAGGTGTCACCCCAAAACAATGATGCCTATCTCCCCCTTTTGCAGACGCTTTTCTAAGGGACATACAGAGCTTTCATGACTTAAAAAACGAGCAGGCGGCACTTGAAGAAATCAGCTCTCTACTGCCTCGGTGTCTCCTTGCTCAGTCTGCGAGTTCAGGGTGCTCTTGCTCGGCACCTTCACATTTCAGAGCAGCTCTGCGTCACCTGATGGCGCTCGGTAGCGCAGTCATGTAATGCACACGCGCAGAGCAAGGCTAGGAACTGGAAGAATCGACTAGCAGAGCAAGTGTTTCTGCAGTCACTCTCCCCTCAGATAAAAGTACATCCACGTCACTGCTTGGATCTGACCTGCTGCAGAATGCTGCCAAAGCGGGAGCCTCCATCCAGCAGTGTTTAAGTGCCCAGAGCATCCCCACAACATCACCAGGTGCCACGTGGGCTCCACTGTAAACATTCATGGTCACACTGCCGCTACATAAGCCCTGGCTACCCAGGGTATGAGCTCGCCACCAGAGGTGCAATACTCTCAGCCAGACCAGGAAACACGGGTATTCCTTCTCACATTAAAGAAACAAACCTGGAAAGTTTAATTAAGTAGTTTAAACAAAAGTTAATCTGACTCTTTCGTCTCAGGCAAAGCTGGAAAGAAAAAAAAAATGCTACCACAGCCTGAAAGAGAGGCAGAGAGGTGCAGAAAATGCCGCTAGAGGGCTCACAGCATACGTTAAAGCAACACAACCCTCCTGTATTTCCTGGAAAGCTAACAAAAAAAAAAAAAAAAAAGTAAGAGATGCAGGCAGGCAGAATAAATAAACTCAGAAACAAAATCATATTATCTAACATCTGCAGAAGGATGAGCTCTTATAACGAGAGCAGGAGGAAAGCCGGGTGAGAAAGAATGTGAAGATGGAGGCAAGACCTGTTACAAGTAAGCTTCTTCAGCCTGCTTGTTTTCCAGTTGTAAGCACAGGAAGGACAGAGGGTTTATAAATGTTTAATAAAATTCCTTCCTTTACCTACAGCTCTGCCCATGGTTGTTATTCCCTCAGCAAGTTAGTATATTTAGAATCTGGAGAATTACCTTCTGCTTTTTTCCTACAACTTTTAATGACCCTGACCAGGTAACAGCATCGGATAATAGGAGTTGCGTGTACCTTCACATGTAACAAGGAACAAATATTTCACAAAAACACTGAAAATACATCCACAATACATTATACATAATACTATATACAATACATTGTATATAGTGTAATGTCCTATGAAATGTGTTGGATATGTAGTAAAAACATCCAATGAATGGGGAACAGTCTCGAAGATACCATTTATTTAGATTGCAACATTTAGAAATGCAGATTTGCTGAACTGTAAACCAGCACTGCTACTAAAACACACTATTACCATATGTGCAAAGTTAATTTATTGGGATGAGAATGCATTAAACAACACTTGTTATTAGTGGTAAACTAGCATCAGAATTTTATCAGTGAAAGAAATAGACACTACCCATGGAATATATTCAGCAGTTTCAAAATAAGAAGTAAAAAAACTACAGTAATAAGGATAACACAAACTGAATGACCGACCTCCAATCAGATCAACAGTGCAGCAAGCATCTATATTCAGATAGCACTCACTTGAATCAACTGCTTGTTACATGGCCAATCTGACCTCCTTTTTTTCTAGTCACCAATTTTGATTTTTTTCACCAATGTATAGTGGCATTGGAATCTTCTTCTTTTCCAAAAAATTACCCCCAAGACAGAATATAAAGAAGAAAAAAAACCATACAAATTAGAGTATTTCTATTTCAACAAGCTTTTTGAATCTGAAAATCCCCACCCATAATGGCCCTTTGAGATTAAGAACTTTCAGAATGTCCCAGTTCTTACACATCCTCAACTCTGAATGAGTTGCATCACTGGCTTTAATGATTAACCATAAAATTAAGCATGTTTCTCACTCACGATCTGGTGCTACTGAAATGCATGAACTAGCAGCTGATTGCAGTCAGATCAGAACCGTACACAGTCAAGTGATTTGTGTGAAATAGCACTCCTTTCACAGCCACCTGATTCAAGCTGCCTGTCTATGCAAATCAGATTAAATACAAACGACCAAGTTATCCTTAATGCCATCATACAGAAGTGAATTGACACCAAAGATGGATTGGGCTCCGTATCTTTTAATCTTGTGATTCTGCATACTTGAGAGCATTATTACATTGGTAAGACTGACATCTCATTTCTTACCTACTGTTATATTCTTGGCTGCCTGGTCCCACTGTATCCTAGATAACACGCATCAGCCAGTCTCTACCTTTAGAAACCAAAAAATAAAAATAAAAGAAGAAAGGCTAAATGGAAAACACAAAGTAGATATGACTTGTGGTTACAAAGCAGACAAGAAGCAGAGTTCCTGAAATTCACACATTCCTGTTTATTCTTTTGCTTGGTTTTCCCACTCTTTCCTCCTCCACTTTTCCATATGAAAAAATACTTCGGTTTCATTCTAACATAGAGAAATTACATAAAAAAACTAGTATGGCTGAAAGGGATAATTGCTTTAAAAGTTACAAGTTATTCCTTAAAAAGAAAGACAACTACCAAGGCAATGACACCCACTGAGTATATGGACAGAAGATGAACCATTTCTTTGCCTCTTCTTTCCATACTCCGAAGAAGATTTTCAATTGTTAAATACAATTAAAACACACAGGATATATATATATATATATATATATTTTTACAATAACTCTCAAATACTGATTTTTGAGGGTTCCTCTATACTAGCTAGTTGCTTTCAAGAGTGCTATCGTGGTATCTATATTTCACTGTGTAACGATCTTGTTACACTAACAGGGTAAAATTTCAAGACAGCATAAAGCACAAACTCTCTTTCACTCCTATTTCCTCACATATATCAAAGCTCAGTTAAATTTTTCAGTTTGCTCTTTTTCACTTTTTCTATTTGTATTTATCAACGATTAGTTTAATCTGCCAGTTGAGTGTTAAGCAATATTTACTCCTAGCACATTACTGCTACAAATCAATACTTCTCTATATACACAGGAGACTCTAATCTTAATGTTATCAGTCCCGCTTTTGCATCACTTCATGGTATTTCAAATTCCACAAATTGTTTATCATATGGACTGATTGTAAGGTGTTTAGTAACACACAACACATCCCTTACAAAGTAGCAAATTAAGTTTAATGAGGAGGACAATATATATATACACAGTAGTCTTGCCATTATACTGGCCATTATAGCAGTGATTGTGCTTACACAGCTGCTCTTCATCTATTTCAAAAATTTAATTAATGGATTAGAAAATAAACTATCGACCACATATCGACCAAATTTAAGGTTTTATAGCAAGACAGCTGTCAGCTGCAATAGTTTAACACCCATCTAGGGCTGCAATCTGACCCCAGCTGTAGAGACTTGCCTCCACAGCCCAGGCAGCTGAACAGATCGTGCTCACAATTCTGAGTCCCTTCAGTGTAAAGTCTTCTGCTTTGAACTGTTGCTAGCTGTGGTTGCTAAACCAGGTGACTTTGCTCTGATTTATTAGTAGAGGTCTAAGTTTGACAGCCTCCAACAGCTGGGTCATTCTACCTTAAATTGCCTCTGTAAATTATACAGCAGGGGTTTGACTGCAGTCTAACGAAAGCTCTTACTCCTCCAAGGAAGATCAAGCTACTGTGAACCCTGGCCACGTTACCTCTGAATGTCTCATGCCACGGAGAATTTTAGCATCTGCACACGGAGTTAACAAGTTGCATATGTGCTGCCTTCACTCCCAAAGACCACCTGCTATAACCTTTCTGACCTTTCATACACAGATACAGCCAGAAGTTAGGCTTCAGACTGAGGAAAAAAGAACCTGCAGTTTTTCGTGCCCATTATGCCAAATACACCAAATCCTCTCCTGCACAGATGTTTCCTTGCAGGTTACCTCTTAGTAAAGTTTCACCCTGCTTGCAAAATGATCAGTTTCAATCTAGAAGGGCAGCCTATACATTTATGTTGTTGCTACTTGCCATGAGTTAAGCTAGGGCAGAATAATAATTAAAAAGTACCTGACTTCCTGAGGAGACTACATTTGATAACATGAATTCCTTTGAAGTAACTCTCAATAGAACAATGACTAGTATAAAACTACTGCTATGTCTATAGAGGCATCTTTTGCCTAGGGAAAATAACTGATGTTTTTATTACTGTGTTGTTTGGCCCTTCTCAAAAGGGATGCAGAGCAGCCACTCTTCATGGCATGTTATTGTGGTGTAATTAGACTAACACCTACACTGCTCGGGGCTTTAAATCAAAGCTGACATACTCGTTTATTCATATAATTAACTTCTTGAATTCACAACAAAGCAGCTGGCATAAATTGTGTGATAATTAAAAAAAAAAATCTACACGTGCGCACTGGCAATACTGTTATTTAGGACAGCACAGCCTACCGTGCTGTAGCAGGCTATCTCCACACAGCTGTTTGCCAGCAGGCCGCACGGAGGCTGAGGTGATTCCCTCATCTCCCAGGGGTCGAACCCCTCAGCGGCCGCTCGCCTCGGCTGGAGCTGCCTCCGCGCGGTGCTATGCTCCTAGGGAGGCTCAGTGCCCCCAGGCACCTGCTGGCAGCAGCCTTTCCCCCTCACCGGGCGCGCTCGGTGCCCCTCGCCGCCGCACCAGGGGCTGTGGGGCTCCAGCCGCGCCCCCCCCCCCAACGTCAGCGGGACCACCACGAGCGCAGGGCGGGAAAGGCGGCGCATGCGCACGGCGCTGCCGGGGCCGGGTTGTCCGGGGCGGGGCGGGGCTCGTCCCGGTGCCGGTGCCGGGCTCCTCCCGGTTGCGGGCGCTGTGGCCGTGCCTGCGGGGCCTGCTGGGGCGCGGCGCCGGGCGAGCCATGGCTGCAGCCGCGTGGATGCCCGCGGTAGGTGCGGGCCGGGCCAGGCGAGCGCCGCCGGTTGTGCCGGGCTAGGGAGGAGGCGCGGGCTGCGACCGCCGGTTTTGAGGGGAGAGCGGCGGGGGGGACGGCCGGGGCCCGCCGGGCGCTGCGGGGCTGCTCCCGCTGCCGTGACCTTGAGGTGGTCCGGTTCCGGCAAGATGGCTGCGCCGCCGGCAGGGAGGGATGGAAGGGAGGGGTGGCAGGGCGGCCGCACCGCCGGGCTGCCCCGCTCCGCTCCGAGCGGCCGGGCGCGCAACCCCCACCCTGAGGTGGGACCGGGCCGCTCCCGGTGCCGTGCCGGGGCTCGGGGTGTGCCGCGTCCTCCGCTGCAGGCCCGGTGCCCGCTGTGCGCGTCAGGCTGCCGGCGTGACTCGGGGACGGAGCCGCGCAGGCAGGGGCTGCCATCGCCATGGTGAATTTTGTCTTCCGCGTGCCTCGGAATTACGCTCTTCGTACGCTGCAGGGCGCCCAGGGCTGCGGCACCAAGCAGCAGCGTGGGAAGGGGGAGGACTAACGCACCCAGGCTTCCGTGCAGGAATTTGCACCGCTGGAAATCGGCTTTGGAAGCGTTACCTCAATACGAACATACCGGTGTTGGTGAAACGAACCTTTCACTTTGCCATCTTAAGCCTCATTGTATCATTTCCTTGGCTGGAGTTATTGCAGCCGTTTTCCCAGCGTGTAGCACCTAAGGGCTAATGCTGCTGTGCAACAACTTCCCCTCACCTCCAGGCACGACGGTCGGCACTGCAGCACGGCGAGGCTGTCCTGGCCTGACCTCGTGCTGGGAATACCCGCGTGAGGAGCCGGGTACACGGCATGCTTGTGAGCAGCTGGCGAGACACGAGCTGCTCTCTTTCGAGCTGCGTGCTAGTTTGAGACCTAACTTTAAAGTGATAGGACTTTAAAATGCACATTTTCTGCAATACTGACAGCTTTTAAAAATCCCTTTGGTGCAATACGATAGCATCTTCTCCTTCTGTGTTTCTGCAGGTTTCGCGATTGCTAGGTGCTTTCAAAAACCAAAAACAGGTGACCAGAAGTTTTGGTAGTGCTGTGAGTATGATAGTACCATTTCCTTTTTCGCTTAAGAAGTTTCTCAAGAAAGGGCCCCAGAAATTGACTTTTACAAGATTGCTGCTATTAATTCTATCTTCTCAAAAAATAAGGCCTATAATAGTGAACATACAGCCTCTTAATGCCATACTGGATATATACTGGTTAATCACTGTTCTTGGCTACTTCATATAAAAGAGTAAGCGCTAATTTAAAGGACTCTAGTGGGGGGGAAAAAAAAAAAAGGCTGTGGCATGAAACCTTTTCCCAAAATATGGATGTAAGCCAGTCTGAAACTCATCGGGAAAGGGGCAAATTAGGAAGATCGTTGAGAAGCTTCTCATCTTTATTTTGCAGACATTCTGCTACACGCTGGATTTACTCTAAATCCTGCTGCTTTTAGAGTACTTTGCATTACAATTCTGCCTTTTCAAGGCCCTCTTTAATATATTTTAGACACTAGCTCTGTATTTTCCTGTAGATGTTTTACCTTCTTTTCGTGTGTGTTTGAGGTACCCATAGGCCTTTTTTCAGTGAAGATGGCCTCTGCTCAGGCAGAAGTAGGTCTCAGCAACCATGTATGTACCCTTAAGCAGGACTTAAGTTTAAGGAAGAATCATGGCTCTTAATTCTAAGTTTTCTAGAACTGATGGTGGAGAGAAGAAACTGAAGTATAGCTTGTATCTTACACAGTATAGAAAGATGTAGAAGGTAAGGCTCCTCCAGATCTGCTTATATGATGTTATTGTTTCAGATAAAACCTTCTGAAATTGAGTATTCTCTTTGGAGAAGGATGGCAGCATATCTTGTCACTTGATTCCAGTTGGGATTTGACAAGTAATGCTGTATCCGAGCTGCCTTTTTGTAGGTAGTAATGATCCCTTGCAAAAACGTTGGAAATCTATATAAATGAAATGTTGGGGCATGGAGGATGAAAATAGCAATCATAGATACATTTTTTTTAATTAAAGCAGAGTACTTTCTTCCCATTATCCAGTGAGCCTAGGGTGTGCAATTTATTTCATCTGTTTGAAGATAACAAAGGAAAGAAAACTGAGAAAATCATGGCAGAAAAAGAACTTGATAGTATTAAAATGAGCCTGCATTTTTTTTAGAGAACTGCTTGAGAAGTTTATATATGTTTTTGTTTTTATCTTTTTAAGCTTTTCATAAATTAAGTCTTTTCCTAGCATGGGTCAGTATTACACAGCATGTTGATAATACTGAAGATGTATGGAAAACAGATGGCAGTGCTGTTTCCTCTGCAGTTTTCAAGAAGAAAGCATGCTGAGATTGCTTATTTCAAGTAGTACTGAGCAGGAACCTGTCTTTCGAGTTAAATCTGTGTTCTAAAATAAGAACAGTAGGCAAATTTTTAAAAAGTTCTCTTAAAATGCTTGCACGCTCCCATTGGAAAAAAAGCTAGTCACTCTTGCTTCTCTGTCCAATATTGCTACTCTTCATAGTGATTTCATAGTGATTTTTAGTAACTCAAACTTTCTTTCCTAGTAGTCACCTGGTTTCTGCAGCTTATGAAAATGTTTCCTGTGTTGAACATAGCATTCATTAGCCATGCTACTGGTATTTCTTTGCCTAGGTACAAACAGTAACTTTAATCCCAGGAGATGGCATAGGACCTGAGATTTCTGCTGCTGTCATGAAGATCTTTGATGCTGCCAAAGTAAGTCGATTTGTCTTGCTGTAGCTTTAACTACCACAACAGACATTATCTAGGTTATAGTTATAAATGTTTTGAACTTCCAAACGATTGAGTCATGTTTAAGCTATTAAAACTTCTTGGCAATACAAACAGTCTGAAGCTTCAGATGTTAAAAGATAGTATTGCAATATCATGGCAGTGTTCGAAAGTGTTTGCTGGCAGAGTAGTAGTGACTTGAGAGCAAATGTTGCACTTAAGTTCTGGAAATGTGAACTCAATGTATCATGTGAAATCATCTTGTTGATGTAGCAATCCTGAGCGACTGATAGGACGCTCTTTGATGCGTTGTGACTTCTCTGTGCAAATCAAAGCATATCTGAAGGGAAGGGACTATCTTATTATTAGAAACCTTACTGCAGTTATTCTGCTGCACTGTTAAATCGCATTCACCATTGTGATAATGAAAACAGTCCAAGGAGAACTTGCAGATTCCACTTAGATAATGGATATATTCATGTTATGCACTGTCTTCCAAGCAGTTTGTGTGATCAGTTCTCAGTTAATTCCATTTTCAGATGTCTTGTGTCTCTTGAATACAGGAAACTTGAGAACTCTAGCAGGTTAAAGGAATTAGCATGTAAATGCAGTTCTCATGCTACCTGTATATCATTACTAGGGAGGCACCTTGTGATGGTGAAATTTGTGCTGGTGTAGTATATTGATTGTACTATTTCATTTTCAATTACTTGTGTTTTAGAAGTTGTTCTTATTTTCAAGTTCAAGCATACTGTCACTCACCAGAGAAAAATGAGGTAAAAGTGGAAGCAAAAGTCTTGATGTTGAAGTTAACATAGAGAAAATGTGTTTAGGCTCCTATTCAGTGGGAAGAAAGGAATGTTACAGCTATCCAAGGACCAGGAGGAAAGTGGATGATACCTCCGGATGCCAAAGAATCTATGGATAAAAACAAAATGGGATTAAAAGGTACTTAGGGGTTAACACTAAGGTATTAAATCTTGTTTTATGGTGAGTTTGGTTTAAAGCAAGTGTCCTTCATCAGTAACATAATATAATGGCTAATTCTTGGACGGTCTGTCAGGTTGTCTTCAGTAGTCTTAAAACACTCCGTCATGTCAAAGCTGTAAGTGTCACAGATTTTCTAGGAAATATGATAAAGGTGGGCATTACTAAATATCAACTTTGGACTTTAAACGGAATGCATTTCCAAGGTAGTCGATATACAACAGAATGTGATAGTTACACTCGCAATTAATAGTATCTTCATTTTGTTTTCAGTAAAAACCTTTTCTAAGAACAACTGTTCCATGTGAATGAGGGAAACAATTTGGCCTTTGAACAGCTAATTTATATCACTCTATAGTATTCTTGATGGCACAGAGAATTCCTGTTGCGTTTCAGTGTAAGGGTTACATAGGAATTCGGAGTTCCTCTGTCAGAGTGCCACAGAACTTTACCTGGAGTTTCAACTCTGAAATTTGTGGAGTAGTTTTATCATCTCATTCATTTTATTTTTTTTCCTTCAGGCCCTTTAAAAACTCCAATTGCTGCAGGACACCCATCAATGAATCTGCTTCTGCGTAAAACCTTTGACCTTTACGCAAACGTACGTCCCTGTGTCTCAATTGAAGGATACAAAACCCCTTACACAGATGTAAACATTGTCACGATAAGAGAGAACACAGAAGGCGAATACAGTGGAATTGAACATGTGGTATGTTGCTGGAAGTGTTGTATTTCTGGCAGGGTTTCTATGTTTTGTTAACAATAACTTTGCCCATCTCAGTTCTTTATTACTAAGAGGCTGAGTGGTGGTTTTTTAAAGCTATTTACCCACAAAAATGGTCTTTTATTGTGGTATGAATTGTGCAGGCTGCCTTGTTGAAAATTGTACTATTTTGTTTTTCCAAATGTTCATACTATTGGTGTGAAAAAATAAGCTTCTGTTTCTACTAGCAATGCAATTATTGTCTTTCAGATTGTTGAAGGTGTCGTGCAAAGTATCAAGCTAATCACAGAGGGAGCTAGCAAGCGTATCGCTGAGTTTGCTTTTGAGTATGCCAGAAACAATCAGAGAAGCCACGTTACTGCTGTACACAAGGCAAATATTATGTATGTTGAAACTTCCTTTTAAGAACAACAAAAAATAAGCTTTTATAAATCATCTTAAACTTTCCTCAAGTGTCTAACATTAATGCTAGTAGGAATAAGAAAATGGGTGAAGTAAATGCCTCATAAATAAAATGGACAATACTGACCTACTATTAACAGGTCTAGAGTGACTATATGCTAATGTATTAGTAAGTCTGTGGGAGTGCTGACTCTTCCCACGGCTATTATTTAAAAATAAGCTAAGAAAAAGAATTAAAACTGAGGATGAAAATAGCTAGTGTCTTTTACAGCTTCCAAAGTACTTCATAGTGAACTCAGTCATGCTGCACATGATAGATAGTACATGTCACCACCTGTACAAATTTAGTAAGCCTTTAGTAAAAGAGCAAGTCAGTTTGGGAATTAATGTGTGACAGTTGAACTACTGCTCCAAAAACATTTTAGGCGGGAATATAAAAACATTTTAGGTGGGAATATAAGGGTTAATTTCTTTGACTGTACCATGTTAAAAATATTTATATTTAACATAAGGGATTAATAGTCAGCAATTAGGTGTCTGCACTCTAATGTTTTTCTTTATCTAAATCCCTGTTGCATGCAGTCTTCTTTACCTCAATATATTGTTTACTTTACAGTAACAGCTGTATTCTCGCAATTGCAGGAGAATGTCTGATGGGCTTTTCTTGAGAAAATGCAGGGAGGCAGCAGAAAACTGTAAAGATATTAAATTTAATGAGATGTATCTAGATACTGTGTGTTTGAATGTGAGTATTTACCTTTACCTGGTTTAGTTGTGCTTTGGTTTTTTTTTTCAGTTTATTTTCTTAGCCTTAATAAAAATATACTTCTTTCTAGATGGTTCAGGATCCGTCACAATTTGATGTGCTTGTTATGCCAAACTTGTATGGTGACATCCTCAGGTATGGAGATTTCGATTTAAACTAAATCAGTATGTAAAATACTGTTCCAGAAAGTCAATCCAGTTACATGCTAGCCAGATAGGTGACCGTTTTCTGCACCCAGAATTCAAAACTTCACAAATCAAGCTCTGAATGCGAAGAAAGGATGGTATTATTACACTTCTATTATTACTGTGTAGTTGGAATGAGCTGTATGATGAGAAGGTGCTTCTTACTAAAACAAAAAAGTTTCTGCAGCTAGAGGCTATGAATATTATTACTCAGATGGGGTTGGGTGGAGGAGAAATTTCTCCAGAAGTGTGAAAAAGTTAATGACTCAAATTGTAGCACAAGAATGCTTGGATAGATAGTAGGGAAAACTTGCTATTTTAAGCATTAGGAAAGTGTATGTAAGATGACTGTGGGAACATCACATTTAAAGCAAGCTATCCATAGAATTGAATTATTCTGAAGATTGAAATATATGGCCTCTTAATATCCCAGCAATGTTTGGGATTTTGTAGTGTCTTTTTTTTTACTTTGAGATTAAATTTAATATTTTTAAAAAACATTTCTACTACAGCTACTTGATGTCCTGAAAGCCAAGTCCATCAGCAGACCTTTTCCATTCTGTCAAAATGGTTAAGTAAAGAGTAAACTCGATTACTACTGCTTAGTAAAATGAAGTATCTTACTCTGAAAGAGTTCAGATTATAACAGAGCACTGTTTCTTTGCATTTTCAAGGAGAGATTGAAGAAAACAGCCTTGGAATTTGATTTAAAGTTAAACGACAATTTAAATCTTTAAGTTCATCTCCTGTTTTCTGTACAGATAACGCATAAAAAGAAATGTTCATTCAGCTTTTCTTAAGATGGCATTCTCCCACTGATAAGGATATGTTGCCTCTAAGAAAAATCAGATTCCAAGTACTTACTTCTTTAAGTAATTACTTCTTCTTTTTAAGAACTAGTAGAGGAGTCCACAGGGCCATCACAGCAGACATTGCATTGTTAATTGGAAGATACCTGATCGGTTTCAGTCCCATCATCAGTATTATTTCAACTTCCTTTACCTAGTTCAGTATTGCCAATTTTGAAGTTCTTGTAGATATTCTGTCAACTTTGTACTTCCAAAAAGCTTCAATAAATTTGAGTCTTTTCTTTGAAGAAGGGCACTTGTGTCACTGGGGAAAGTCACCCCCTGTGCTTTTTAAAGCATAAGCATAATGCCAAAGGTTTCTTGGCCTGAATAGATACAGAAGGAATCTCTATCCTGAAGCATTAAATACATTAAGTTACAAGTTTAGACTGTATCCTTTTTTTTTCCTAAAGCATATTTGATCAATTTAGCTTAATTTAAAAGATTGTTCTGCAAGCTCATTCAAACTTCTCTGGTTTTTAGTCATCTACTAGGTACCTTGTAGACAACAAAAGTGTGCTAAAGTATCAGATTTTTAAGAGCCTTATCAGTTTTTTCAGCTTTGATACAGAATGAAAACTGTAGGCAGAGTTGGTCTGTCCTTACCCATGCTAATTCTGGAGGAAACTAAATGCAAATTACTAATGTATGATGGTTTGCTGATGTCTGAATTATGACTTTCAGGCTGTTCAGTAAAGAGAAGGGTAAAATCAGTCTTGTGCCACTTGGAACATATTCCTTAAGTATCATGCAATAAACTTTACTCGTATTTCCTTTATCTGATCAAAATTTTTCTCTGTTTTTTAGAAGGCCTTTATATACAGTAAGTGGTTCTGTGGCCTCTTCAAGGGAAATAAGACCTCAATTTGTGCATAAGTATAGATAATACATCAGAATTTTTGCTAGTTCTTTGAGGCTTTTACAGATTTTTTTGTGCTTTGAGTACCTTTTCTTGTGCCTGTGTCTTAGTCAGCTTTATTTTACTATTTAGAATTTCCTTTGTTCTTCCTTATTGAAACTTCTCTTGCTAGTAGTTCCGCAAGTTCTCAAAAGTTACAGTGGAATACAAATGGCTAACAGGATCTGTTCTTTCATATTATTATTCTTAGAGTGTTCTGTTAGAATATTTTATTGTCAAAATAAAATGAGAAATAACAAAGCTATTTTAATACATTGCTGAGAAAAACAATGTGGAAAGAACCTGTGGATTTTTTTTTTCTAGTGACTTGTGTGCTGGTTTGATTGGGGGTCTTGGAGTAACGCCAAGTGGGAACATTGGTGCTAATGGAGTTGCAATTTTTGAATCGGTAAGACTTCCTATTAAAGGTCTAGTAGTAATAATTTTCTCAACTTGAGAATCTAAAATTTCCATGACACTTGATGTGACTTCTAAAGTAGAAACTCTATAAAACTATTCTTTACTGTGAAGATGGTAAAATTTTACTCAAAAAATAGAACATGTATTACACACAAACTTTTGCATGTTCTTTTATGGACTATTTGTTCAGTTTCAAGTTGGCTGCATGCTTGAATTAACTAGGACATTTTTATCAACATGGTAACTTTGTAACAGCAAGGTTCACTTCTCTTTTTAGGTTCATGGAACAGCACCAGATATTGCAGGAAAAGACTTGGCAAATCCAACTGCCCTTCTTCTGAGTGCTGTAATGATGTTGCGTCATATGGGACTTCACAAGCATGCCACGAAAATTGAGACGGCTTGCTTTGATACAATTAAAGATGGAAAGGTAACTTGAAGATGTGCGAATACATAAAGTGAATTAAAATATTCTATCATAGCAAAACTTAGAACATCAACACCAAAACAGCAGATGCCCTGCTTTGCTGGCCTGAATCATGAGCAGTACCACAACTGTTCTCTTATAGTAATTGTTGCTCTCAGTGGTATCAAGTTTGCCCAGCTCTTTAAGAGGGATACTCTGTAGCTCTCCTCATGTCTCAGTTTCCACTAGCTCTAAAAACTAGAACTGGATCTCTGTTTTTCGTGACAGGGATTAAACATTCAAGTAACTAGTGTTATTTTCTGTGTGAGGTTTGTAACATTTTTATGTTAAAATCGGGACCCTAAAGTGAAATTCAGTCATTTGCCTTTTACAGGCTTAATCACCTATCTCAGTACTGACTGTAATACTTCTGCTCCTATTTTTCAGATCACTTATTTTCTTTTTTACTCTTTTTTGGTTTTCTAAATAACAGTTAAGGGCAAAATTATATCCAGTATTTATCTTTTCCCTTAACATTGCACTTTTCCCTTGGGCAGTAAACTCTATCCAGATTCTATGCCCAAAGGAGACTGGGGAGGAGGGGGGAGGAATGAGTTCTGCTCTGAAACCTGACCTGAATTTCTGCTCAGAGTTCTTTTGGTTCACTCACCTACATTGACTTCCACCTTTTCAAAACATAATTGGAAAGATTCTGATGATTGCCTTTAAAGAGGATTAGTAGTTAGCCATGTTAGTGCAATTATCTGGGGCAAGAGCATGAGAAGCTGCTTTGTAATTAAAAGTAACAAGCATGCTTAAACAAAAAGCTGTTATCATTTCATAAGTGATCTGTTTGCAGCTACCTTGCTGTGTGTAGGAGCCAGTTAAAAATCAAACAAAAAACTAAACTTACAAGTGATTAAAGAGGTGCTCCTGTAAAGTTCCCATTTACTGCTCTGGAAATGAAATTCTCCATCTGCAGGTCAGTAATTTTACAGAAGATAACAGTGCAAGTTTTGTGACATGGCTACTTGTGTACTAGCTGCTTATGATGTTATGATTACATGCTCACAATTGAGAGAATCTTTTTAAATTGAAAAAAGCATAATGCAATTAAAATGACAAGACTCTAAAATAGTAACCTTTTACTGCCTCTCATGCTTGCCGTTTCTCCCCTTCCCCACTCCAAGCTATTTGAGATCTGTGTGTGTGTGATACAAGGGGAGAACTAATGATTTTTAAATTACCTCTTAGACTGCTCTAATCCGACTAGGGTGGACAAGCAATCTTGCCCACTCTTTTATTATTATTTTACTATGTTCATGCTGCCAGACAGGAGTTGTACTTAAAGGAAGTTTAACTATCTGTTTTTCCATCTCTTAACTAAGCAAACATGAGACAACTGTTAACATGCAGTATTTTGAGAGCTGTCCATGTGCTTTTTCTGTGTGGGGTTCCTTGGAAAAAATAAATTCCCAAAAATCTTAGTGAATGATACTCTTAATTAGTTAGCTTTTGTGCTGAGTTCTCATATATGAATTTTACTTCCAAAGGACAAACTTATTTAGAAAAAAAAAGACTACTTAACTTTGAGAGCTTTGGTCAAATTTGCTTTTTTCCTGTAGTTAAGACAAAATCTCACACTGAGATAAAAACGCTCCCTGTTCATACTCATTCTTCTCTACTGGCCTCAGTTTGTGTAGTTGTTCTTGATGAAAGCCATATGGAATGCAGAAAAACTCACATGTGATATAGTCTCTCATTTGTATTCAGTACCCACATACAACATGTAGAAGATAAAACTGCAGAGGCAGGACTACCTAAATTAGATGTTTTATTAATACCATTTTTTCTTCCTTCAGGTCTTGACAAAAGACTTGGGAGGCAATGCAAAGTGCTCAGAATTCACAGAGGAGATCTGCCGCAGAGTACAGGACACAGACTAAACATCTCATACAGCTTGTAGTAACTCTGAGAGGATGCATCACAGAAGTACATTATGTAACCTGGTATCTTTATGCATATAACTTTATTTGTCTCTTAAGAGAGCAAACTTTTTAGGAAGGGTCTCTTCATTAATAAACTTAGTCCAAATGGCTACAGATGATACTTGTGCCTGCTTTCATTGTTTCTATCTGGTGAACATTTTTATGTAAGTGAACTGTTTTATTTTCTTGTATCTGTCTACCATTTCAACTAGCTGGTTTTCACTTTCCACGAAGAAAATTTATGTGAATATAATAACAGAATTAGTGAATTCTAATGGCACCTTAATGCTTAAAGCCTACTTTTATTGATTTTACTGAAACTTAAAAGGTTTTCAGCCTAACAATAGCACAAGATAACCTTTATAAGAAGAAATGGGTATGAAATAACAGCAATTTTTCATTAGAAGCAATGAAAAAACACTTCCAGATGCTCTGATTCATGAAATACAGCTTTGTCTTTGAAAGACATGAATAAAGAAATGCAAAAATCTAGACATTTAGTCTATGTACATAAAGAAACAACAAACCAGCTAGGTGTGAGAATTAATATTAACATAAAGTTGTTTTTCACATCTGTACTGAAGTTGTTCTTAAATGTTTTTTTTCCTCTCTCAAGCACAGCTTAATTTACAACAGAGTTCTAAAGAGAGAAAATTATAAAAATTTACTTTTGCCATATATTGTGAAGAAAAAGTATTAACTTTGACAATTTATACTGAATATTTTATGGCTTCTGCTATATTGCTTTTTGTGTTGTACTTTGTTTTTATGCAATCTGTTCAGTGTATCTCATTGCACTGACTAGTAATTTAAGTCTAACTCTGAATGTAAGGGACTGGTCCAGAGAGATTAAGACAGAGCTGAAGGTTTGGCTCTGGTGCCTACATTTCAGAAATACATTTCATCCCTATGTGAGGGAATCTCAAATTTCTTTTTTCTTCCTGCTTACTAAGCTCAGCAAGCACAAAAGCACCTTTTTTCCTTTCACACCTCCATCACATACAGGTCATCATGAGCCACTCTGACCTGGATGTCTTAGGGTATGCTTTGCATTAGCATATCCTACAAGGAAATGTGCATTTTTAGAACTCATGGCTATAGCATGGGATTATACCTAGTGCCAGAACGAGACTTTTTAAAGCTTTATTCCATTAATAGGTATTACTCCTCTGAGTTACTTTTCATTGAAACTGGTTAGGCTGGCTGTTTCAGAATTCCAACTATTTTGGGTAATGTCTTCTAGCATCGCTCTATGTAGTAAGTATCTCAGCTGTTTTATACAGCTTAATGCCATGGTAGAAGAGGGACAATGAGCTTTATTCCTTATTATGCACTCTGCTTTTGGTGAATAGGATGACAATTCCTTCTATGTTTTGCAAGCTGCTGGCTGTGTTGTTTCCTTTAATCTTAAGAAGTACCTGAAGTACCGTTACGCACAAAATAGGGAAAAATAAAGTTTTCCAAGTCCAATTGCTTCTTGTTTTTGTAATCCTAGGCTGCTGTCACGTCTGATGCATTGATCTGATGGTACTTGCCACAACCTAAATTTACAAGATGTTTAAGACTGATGGTAGAACTTCCATAGGGAAAATATCCTGTTCTGCAAGGTGTTTTTTATGTTTTTGTTTTTAAATCAAGAACTGTAGTCTCACTGCTTGTTAGTCATTATAACTCTGCTAAATATTACTTACTACCCACCCATTTAGCGCTTCACATGATGATTTATATTTTGTAAGGGGAAGAAGAAATACAGTTCCCATTTGTAAGCATTAGTACCACATGAATATTGAAACAAGATGGTACTGTTGTAACACAGATGAACTTTCCTTTAAACACTTTTGCTTTAGAAAGTCCTGTAAAATCTGAACTACAACTTCTTGGATTGCTTGTTTTTAGGGGAAATAATGCTTATTTCAACATGGATTTAAGAAGCAATGACCTGCTGCCTTTCAGAAAAGTCTCACTGAAGTCTAGCCATTATAGAAGAGTGGTGGTTAGGCTCCAAAATGGTATGCTAGTGAAAATACACTTCTCCCTTGCAAGGGAAAAAAAGGCCTTTTGATTATTATTTTTTAATAATCACCTATCACTGCAATGGTGTAAGAGTTTTGCTTAATGCTACTGGTAACTACTGATCTACCAAAATAAAGCATGAGCTACAGGCAACCTCCTGCAGAACAACAACAGAAAAAAGGTAAATCATTGCATAATGATTTTCCCTCTGTTTCAGTCTCGAGGAATTACCCACGTCATACATAACATGAGGATGTCTTTAATCTTGTTCATTTAGGGCATAAAGTAAAAGCTGTATTAGAAAAAGGACACACTGTAGATGCTTCTATACGAACAGGACAAAGTATCGGGAATAACTAAATTAGTACAGCAGATTTCTAGTGAAACTAGACTACATAACAAAAGTTTTCCTTAATACTTATGATTAGAAAATACTTTCTTTAGCTCACAGATCTTCCTCAATGCTTGGTTGAAAGACTTATTCTTGATAGAAGGAGTCTACTTCTTTTCTGTATTTCTCAAGCACAGTGAGCCGTTTTAACTTCATTGTCGGACCTAAAGAGAATATGTTAGTTGCAATAGCAGAAACAGAAACAAAAATTTCTACTCTGTTTAAGCTTTGGCTTGTAACATTTTCTACTGAAGTGCATTGTAGGGAGGAGTATCTACTCTGTTAGCATAGATCCTTGTCAAAGAAGAAGCAATTGTACCTAAGGTTGCCTCCCTCTAATGAGCACTTCAAAGCCAACTGTGGATAAGGGAGTGATTAACTGACTACTTTCAGCTCCCCCCACCTCCAAAAGTAATTAAAAGGCTGACAGTTTTGAAACCTTTTAAACAATTCCCAATTTATTCAAAAAAGCCTGATGCTGTGTTTGCGCCTCTGTTGTCAATCCTTCACTTTATCCTCCATTTTTTTTGTTAAGATGAATTTTTGTTATCATTACTGTAAATTCGTAATAATTTAATGCTTAAATAATTATCTAGAATTGCTTAATTGCCCTAAGCGATCTCAAATTTAGCCACAGAATTGTACGCACACTAAATGATCACATTTACTGTAGATATGTACAGATAACAAGAACTCCAGGTTTTGTATTCTGTAAAATACTGCGTAACTTTTTTCTTTTCCCTCTAGTGGTTGTATCCAGACTTTGGCATTTGAAACTGAATTTGAATACTCTTAGATCAGCAGCCCCGTTACTGTGTGTGCTCATTAGGATAAATCAGCAAACCTTACCTAGTTCTCCCCCAGAAATGGAAAAATCTCTTGGCAGAACTATCCATTTTTGAATACAATGAACCCTATTTGTAGCATTCATATTGACTTTGTTGATTCCCTCCTGAATGGCCTGGTATATCGCCTGATCCCTTGTAGCTACTATCTCTGATACTTTAGTGGCTTTACTACCAGTCTTCTGGCAGAAATCTCTAGCTTGCTCAGTGAGGAGGTCAGTGGGATCTGATGTATCTGGGTCCAGTACGCTCTAGAATATCAGATGAAGAAAATCATCAAATGCTCACTCTTGCAAGGCATTAAATTTTATTAAATCAATTATCAGTAAATGATCAGGTTCTGCCTAACTTTTAAGAATCAAAGCAACCAAGCACCAATACCCAACTAGCATTTAAGCCTGAAAAAGCAGAAACATCTATCTATAGATGGTAGTACTTCATTTTCTTTCTACTTAGTTATCAAATGCCAAAAAAAAAGGCTTAAAAGCAGAAGACATGAACAGACTTGAAACGCATCAGTTAAAAATATGTCTAATGACCATGAATTTCTACCAAACCTACCAATTGTTTCATCATTATAGAGGAGCATTTAGCTCAACACTGTCTTGTTCATCACTGTATCATCTAACCATAACAAGTTCAAATCAGGGTGATTTTTTCTGTAGTTCCCGTGCATTTTTTTTTCTTTAACTAACGCCCTCCTATCAAATTTTGTGTCTTCTACCAATGGTTCACAATCCTCCTCATTTTGTTAGGTGAGTATAATAGTTTCACTGAAATGTGTATTAAAACTAATGTACCTTTAGGGTCAACAACATGGACAAAAACTTCTTTTTGTCTCCAATCACCATGGCATTACTAACAATTGGGAGTTCTTTTTTCACAGCATCTTCAATTGGAACGGGAGGCACATTTTCACCTCCAGCTGTAATAATCAGATCTAGGAAAAAAAAAAAAAAAAAACAAGCAAGGGCTATTAGTTGAATTCAAATAAATTCTAAAGAACAGGTTAATTCCATGGATGGATCCACATTTCTTACTCTGACATGCAGAAATTCATAGTTTTCAAAAAGAACCAAGCCTATTGTTAGTATGATTCTCTTCAAAATAGCAGTGCTGATAATTTCAAGTATGTGCTCAGATTTTCAATTCTCCCTCCATGTAACACATTTGCTCCCATGTACACACAATGCCAATTCCATTATAACAAGCTCCAAATACAGAATAGTTCAGTTGGAAGAGGACCTCCAAAGATCATCTAGTCCAACTGCATATAGGATAATGTATTTTTATACAATCCAGTAACTGTTATGTCTCATAAGTTGTATAACACATACCTTTTCTCTGAGCAGTCATCTCTTCCCAACTAGCATAGGATTCACTCTCTATTTTACTGTTGTTGGCTCACCAAAAAGCAAGTTCATGGTTAACATCATAATTAATTCTTAAGAGTCACCGACAGGGGCCAGACAAAAGCAAGTTACTAGTACAGGAAGACTCCACAGAAGCAAAGAAAGAAGGAAAGGAACATGGAAAGAAGGGAAAGGAACATGAGGAGGGAGAAGTCAAGATTGGGGAGAGGAAGTTCACAGTTAAAGCAGTCATTCCTGCCCTACTCTTGACATGAGGGGAATATAATGACAGACTGGAATCTTACTATTTTTGAGGTTTGTAAACAATGGTAGGGATACTGACCATTGATAAGGGAATGTGTAACTATTTGAATGCATTAATTCTGAAGTATAATACACGTATTTACTGAAATTTTAATGACTGAGAATTATCCACGTAAATTTCAATGCTATTTTCATTACATTGTTGACTTCTCACTGCCCTCTAGTAATGGTCTTGGCAGGGTTTTAGAAAGTAACATGCTTCAAGAAATGAATAATGCAGGTTAATGGCAGACCAGTCCTTTGTGTAACAATGCAGATTACATATGAAAGATTGGGTTGATTCCCAATTCCCTGCCAGTGATAAAAGAATTTAGATGCAATCAAGGAAATATGGCACCCTCTCAGCACTCACACATTTGTTCTTTAACATCTCTACTGCTCCAGAACAGCAATGATTAGAAATAACTCCCAATCCATACTCAACATTCTGGTAGGGAGCATGCATTCATCCCATAATTACAAATGTTATTTCTCCCTAGTCAACACAGTGAGTACATTTGAGGAAGCATAACTTGTGTTTACAGAAAGAGAGATTTCTGTCAAACCACCTAAATACAGCAAAGTTGTTGTGTAACCAAACTTGTAAGAGGTTTTCATTTCCTTTCCTTTTGCCCTAATACCATTTTTGTCCTAGTTTTTCAGTCTGAAATGTCAGTTTTTTCCCAGCTGATCAATAAAACTGTCATAATTGTAACAACTTTTTGCACAACTACACAGATACTCCTCGTATGGGCTCCTCTAGCAAAATCTTCGTGCTTTGCAAGTTCTCTGGATCTCAGATATCAAAAAGTAACTTTTACTGTTTCATGCTTAATATAATGAGTCCTGAAACTTCTAAGAACAAATCAACCAAAGGAAGAAGTCACTAAAGAAGAGCTTCTTTACCGCCTTCTATTACATTTTACCTTATTTGGACTTGGATTTAAAACTTGAATGAAACTGGATGGACGCTTTTATTTTATCCCAGATGTATCCTATCCTGTAATTTAGATTAAGCGTTATTAGTTCAACAATCAAGGAAGATGTGAGTGCTACACAAATGTTATGACAGAATGAGACTAGAAGATGTTAATAACTACGTGAAAGAAAAATGGATCAGATGAGAAAGCAAATTAAAATCAAGATAACTGTATTTGGTGCAGGCTATTAATAGCATCTACTAGAGTCCTGATGCCTAGTAGGCTACTATGTTATCTTATGACAAATTCACTCATTCATGTTCTCTCCCTAGTGATTGATTCATCATATATTCTAAGATGATAGTTACTCAGTTTTTACATCTTCTTCTGTTACATGTCTACCATGACAAATCTCACTCTACAAACACACATTTAGAAAAGTGCTTCCACAATACCAACAATCCATGTTATTCAAGTGAGACTTCAAGCTATATGCTGTAATAATACCCAGGTTTATTGCTTTAGCTCTCCCTCTGCTTTCAAATTTCAGTAGTGGCCTCTGCAAACAAATCGCCTAAGGCGAACCTAACTCTGACCTACAGCAATAACTTCTATATAATAGAGGGCTGTCTCCTGTTACTGTCTAAACATTCTAATGTGTAATTAAGACAATTGGGCAAGATTCAAAGGAACCACTTAATGGATCATTAGAATCAAAGACAACACATTAAACCTGCATTATTATTTTATATGACTTAATCTTAGTAATAATGAATAAGGGTCTGGGAGATGAAAAGCCTGATTGTAGGAATTGAATTATCTCCACCTATCACAGATTAGAGGGAAACCTTCCCTAAACAAATTATGCCACGGTTTTGTCGTAAGAAAGCTTATTTTTCTTTCCTGTTAGATACATTCTGCTGGCATTAAAACACTTATTTAGATGCACCACATCTGATATATGACTGAACAGTGATAAATAATTACTACGAATAAGATACAAGATTTTGCTTATTACCTTTAATTCTTCCAGTGACATAGAGAAAGCCATCCTCATCTAGTTTTCCTAAATCTCCAGAATGCAGCCACCCATCCTCATCAAACACTTCTTTTGTTTTGTCTTCCATATTTAAATAACCCATGAAAACAGTCCTTCCCCAGAAACAGATTTCTCCATTGCCTTCTGTGTCTTCATTCACCAATTTCACTCTGCAGCCAGGTACCGGTTTGCCACAGCTATTGGGGAAGAGCAGAAACACACACAGGGAACACAGAAATACTAAATTTAATATCGGCAAGACATATACAATACCAAATCCCTGAACCTATCAAAGTATTAGTGTCAGTTTTCAGTTGTGTATCTTGCCTTGTGCTTCCTGTTCCCCCCCCCCCACCCCGCCCCGTACCTTTAGGCATAAAAACACTTTTCTCTTTGAGGTCTCATATTTGAAAGTTATCCTGCTGTGGGCCAGGGCTATGCTACACATCTGATTTAATAACTATGTCCTGCATAAAATGCTGTAAATCACTTTCAGTGCTCTTGACTTGGTGTGCTATGGAGGCAATGTGTTCAGTTTCTGACTTGAATGTTTTGTCTCCCAAACTCACAACAGACTGGCAATGCGTTGCGAGAAAGTAAGTGGTAAGATCATTGCTGAACTCAGGGAATACTTTTCTTGTAGATATAATGAAATGTAACACGTAAAATTAACTATAAAATTACCTGCGCTGCCTGTAATTATATGGTCCAGACAGGCAATGTGGGCCTGTGGTCTCACTCATTCCATAGGCCTCGTATAAGGTGATGTTCAGACCCAAGAAAAAATAAAGTGTTTCTGTATTGAGTGGAGCAGCACCGCAAAAGTGCTTCTGACAGCAAGAAAAACCCAGAGCGTTGCGTATCTTGGCAAGCACCAAGTAGTCTGCTAACCTTGTCCAAAACTGCTTTAGGTCACTGCTGAGTATAAAACACAAAAGAAGAAGAGAGAGACTAAGTCAGAAGAAGAAACAGAATTTCCATAACAAAATCAGATGCAAGTTTTGTTCAGAGATATATTTGCCTTTTGATTTTGGGTGTTGACAGAAGTCACATCAATAAGAACAGGTAACTTATTTCTCCTTGTTTCATTTATTCAGTGTCTTTCATTGCAAGTGAACTCCAACTCTTAAGGTGTCGGAATACTGCAAATCGAAAAAGAGGCTACAAAAACGTCCTGCATAAGACTAAGCTCTGGTATTCCTGATTCTTTATCAGTTAAATGAATCTCTGAGAACCACTAAAATCTGAAATTTACACAACTTATCCGAGGAGTTGAAAGATCAGACAAGGAAATCAATACCAATGCACAGTATCTTTGGAAATTTCATTTTCAGTAAATAATTTCACACTTCATATTTCACATTTTAAGAACTTTGGAACTGTGAATTAAGTTAATATTTGAATTTATACAATATTCTTTATCTGTGCACTCTTATCCAGGAAAGCACCTGTTATTCAGAACAGAGTAGAGTTCACAGAATTCAGGGGGTTGGGATAGTCCCTGAGTTTATATCACGGAGGTATTCTTGCTCCCATGGTGCATACTGCAAATTGTCATGGGAGAGTTTATGTTTGGGCTGCCCTCAAAATGAGAGTTTTCCCCTTCTCACACAGTTCCTTCAAATTTATGCCCTTTCTTCATACCAGTAACTAGTCCTTGCACAGTCACATGGTAGGCTGACCTCTCCCAGCTGAAAACTAACCAGTTAAACTCACAGAAGGCACAGAGTTCAGGGAGGTGTTAGTGGAAATATATTCTTGGAGAAGATGGAGAGACCCATTTAACAATCACTTGGGTTTAAGATTAGCTTACCGTAATTGATAGCTATATCCTCCCTCTTACATTTTATTTGCAGTGTTGCTAGGCCAAATTTTACCTGTATACATTTAGAGAGTCTCACTGAAGCTTGGTATTTCTTATAAGCAGATAGCTACTTCTGGGATGATAGAGATCTCGCTCATAATAATACCTACCTGCTTGAGCAGTTCATGTTTTTCTCTAAGCTGACTGACATAGCCCATGACAGCATTTTCCTCTTCAGAAATCCTGACTGAGCAGAAGCATCCTTCAACTTCTCCATGATTTTCTCCCATACTCTGGGAACTCCCATGTGAGATGTTGGCCGCACTTCTTTTAGTGTGTTGATCAAGTTGCCCTGTTAAAATCATTTTGAAGCATTGCAAAAGGTCCACATCAGTGAAAAGGAGGTTTGGTGATTACAGTCTGCATCTTGCAATAACAATATCTAGAACATCACTAAACGTATAAGATATGAACAAGGACTGCTGAACCTATTTCAATCAGGTATACTCACTAACATGGATCTGCTCTTACACATCAGGGGAAGTATGTACTCCAAAAGGAAAAAACATAGGTGGTTTAGTTCCTTCTGCCTCCCCTTCTGCCCAAAATTTCTTATACTTCTGCATTAGAGGCACACTTCTGCCTTAATTAAAGCTTACAGACCTGGACTATCACATTTACATATACATTCAGAATATTTTGAGTATAAATTGTTAAGTTAGCTGTTTAATTATGGAAAATGCTGGAATGAAGATCTACTCAGTCTCTGTTGTATCATTTATGAGCTTTATGTGGGGGCAGGTAAGGCACACTCTTTTTATAGCCATTTATAGACTCATAACTACAAACAGACTCTTTTCTGTGCAGTCTCACCACATGGGTAAATGGAGTTCAGAGCACTGCATCTTGAGTCTAAAGGATTTTAGTTTTCCATAATTCTTAAAATAATGGACTCTCAATCTTCATCTTCTGCACCTCTTCAAAAAACACATCTCCTCCTTTGGATGTTTTCTAAGACGAAAAAGTGCAAGCTTAATCAGGTGCAATACAAGGCAGATACCTTCAGAGCATCTGGCTCAGCAAAGTAAACTTGTTCTCCCCATTTGATTCCAGTCCACAGGTCATATATCTGTGCAGCTATGTGGCTGAGTGGAAGATAACTGACAATGGACTCTTGTTGGACCTCTGCAGGTTGCATATCTCCTGCTCTGCTGCAATGTGCTGATGTCCAAGTTATCTGTTTAAATAAAAAATAAACACATTAGATTTGTTTTTTTCTTTTAACACGAACTAAGGATCCTGATGCTGTGCCAACAAACCTGTGACAAGTCTGCTTACAGAAATTGCTGAAGATACTTCAATCTTTAACAACATACCAGATGGCCATTCCTCTGGTGCCATCCAGCCAAAAGCAAGATGAACTCATCTAGTAGCAACAACAGCCTGTAGATAAAAGAAGTAAATGCAGTCTTTCTGCTGCCTGACCTGCTGTGAACACTACCAACTCCCCAGGCCCTAGTGGCGCACTAAGAAGGCAGCCACAGGCTGGATGGACAAGAAAACTGATCTGCCCCTTCTTTTGCAAGTCTCCTACTGTGCATGCTTTCTATCAAGTTGACACTTTTCACCAGTGTATGTCTGTATGCTTACCTGAAAAAGAACAATAAATACTCAGTGATCAGTGAGCTCGCAGGACAGTTAAGTATCCGCAAGAAGTTCATCACATTGTATTGATCATCACATGGCTACGCACAAATGAGGATGATTAGCAGCTGTATCCTGTTCCTCTGGAAGCCTCTGGGAGATTCACCACAGTGGTTCACAAGTGACACCCACACACACACCTCCCATAAGCAGAACTACATAGGTGCATAATGATTAAGATTCATTGCTTGACTTTTTAATGAAACTGTTTCCCCCTTTTCTTCCCAGTTCTTCTTTATCTCAGAAGATGCAGCCTAAGGATGTTAAATATTCATATATTCATTAACAGAATACATTATATGCAAATATGTGTGATGGTAAAAGGAAAAAAATATACACATATGCAGAGCAGAAAAAGAGGAGATGGTCTTTTCTGAGGAGTCTAATCTAAACTTGGTAGGATAGGACACAGAAAAAAAGTTACTTAGCACAGCAGGGAGAAGATATAAATTGTGTAATACCTGCTCTCACAGGATATTCCAGCCAGTTGCTTTTCTTCAAAATAAATTTCAAGGTTAACATGAGAGTAGGTTTGGTCTAAGAAAATAGCAAGTTTCCAGAAAAGCTTTTAAGGAGCAGCATGTTGTCAGGACAGGCCACTCCAAATTTAGGTGGCAGCATTGGTCAAGCAGCTATTGGAGACTTAAACACAGTAGGCAGAATGGGATGTCTTTGAAACGTGGCTATATTGATTGCTTATCCTCTTTATCCTCCAAAGCCTCACAGCATGCAGGCATGCTCACAGTAGATCTGTGTGGGTGCGTATGACTGACTCAGCATTGGTTTTACAGATGGACAGTGGCAAACTTCTTTTGACTAAAGAAGGCAGCAGCAGTTACAGGCAAGGAGTGTTTTCCACTGTTGGTCAACATAAAAATAGCCTGTTTGTGATCATCAGCCAGAAATAGCTTGGCAGCTAACATGGAAATGACACCAGACTCCTTTGAGACAGAAGAGCATGGAATTTGCAACGTCAGATCAGTCTTTTTGTCCATCGACTCCACTATGTTCTCCTTCCAGATACTACTGTACTGATTCCCTGCATTAGGGTGAATTGCTCACTATCTGTAATAGTTTCTGCATTCTTCTAAGAGGAGGGGTGACAACTTAGGCCAGCCCTTTTACAGACTAAGTGTTCAGAGAGGCTCTCTACCACTTCCCACTCCTGCTCAGCCACTTTAAGTAAAATAAATCAACTACAGTCCAGATCTTAGCCAGTAGACCTCTGTGGAGAGCCATTTTTACAGTTGATTTTGCTGTTCTCCATCAGTGGGCAATTTTCTATTCACAACAATACGGCTAAGGTGATTATGAGTACTAGGACTTTAAAAAAAAAAGTAAAATTTGCAAAAGTAGTCTGTCTCAGGCTCTTCTTACAGCAGCTGGCTGATGCATCTGATTTGTTTTAAGATGACACAACAACATCACTGAAACATTAAGGCTATATATAAATTATTTGAATTAAAGTACTGTATCTCACAAACAACCCAGCAAGTAACAAAATGCATACTTATAAACTACATTCAAATTTTTGAAGTGCTACTTAGAATGGAGTTTTATTCTTCACCGTGCTTAAACATAATCAAAATCAGATTACTCCATTTTGAATATTGCTTTGTAGTACACTATCCATTTTGCAAAACCAGAGGAATTTCAAGGCTCTTCTATGATGCATCAGTCATTTTTTAAAAACAAACAAACAAACAAAAAAACAGGAATAAGTATCTCATATTTTGCTATTTTTATACTAAAGGAGGAGTTTGAAGTACATACATTGTCATGACTCAACATGGCTCCTTTTGGCTTCCCAGTTGTTCCGGACGTGTATATTAGTACACAGCATTGATTCGGCTTTTGGGAGTTAATAATATCATCCAAAGTAGCATCAGATATGTCATCTCCCAAGTCCAGAAACTCTTCCATCTAAAGCATGTAACAGAAAATACAGGATATCGTAAACCTCCTTTCAAGTGGAAAAGATGCAGCACCTTACCAGCCTAAAAAGAATGGCAGAAAAAATTTCATGCCTTACTCTGAACACATTTCCAAGACAAATTTCCCTCAGGTCTTGCCTATGTAAAGAACATAAGACCAGTGTATAACTTTACGTGGAAACTGCAAACAGACTGAAATTATGCTGCTATGTGTCTTCCCAGTGCCTACGAAGGGAATGGTAGTCCCATTCCTCATCTAAGACAGATATTACGTACAAGTCACAGAGGATAAAATTCTGTTATTATCTTACACCTAGGAGGACTATGATTCTTATTTAAAAGAATCTGGATCTACATTTTAAGAGTACACTTATAACATTCAACTTATAATTCACCGTCCTTGTACATAACTATATAAGGCAAAAGAATGAAAGCTTCTGTGCAAAAGCATCATCACCTAGATGCGTGAATGCTTGCCCAAATTCCCTGCTATTTAATAGCGAACAGAACATATAATGCTGGTCACAATCTCCATTCAATTTTGCCTCCATCTAGAATGAGCAAAACTTTTCATGATGGTGGACTTTTGTGCAGCACAAATTGGTCCCAAAAAAATACTGAGCCTGATCGTCTATATTTTATTGGTCATTCTCAGATACGTCTACCACATGCACCTGATATCCTGCTGGGTATGCCACTGATTTCAATGCAATGAAAACTAGGGTAAATAAAAATCAGTCAATAACCCAAGAATCAATTTCCCATTGAGATCCAATGATTCAACCAGGACTACAGAACTGTATTATCCAAGAGCAAGATGCAGCACCTCCATTCCACAATGATTTCTTGGAGATATATCTAGGACCACATCAAAGAGGATGATGTGAAGGACAGCAGAGGTTAAAACCTCCCCTTGTGCATGAGGGGGAGTTCCTTCCTTCCTTCAGACTTCTGCTGTTGCTGGTGTGCTACTAAGGTTACAATAGCTATCCTCTGTGGCACCCAGACTTCCTTTTCTTGAGTGGCAACACTGTCCTAGCATTCTGCTAACCACCAGTGACAATCTTCATACGTTCTCCCACCATACCATCTCTCTGGGAAGAGGGGGAGTACAAAGCGCAGCTCCATAGCAAGAAAGCATTTGTCACATATTATCTCTTCCGACAGAATATAGCCGTATCTATTTCACCAGCTCCGGGAAAGTCTGGAGGTGTCAAGGGTGTAATTGTTTCTGTGTGACTTATCATTTGCTCCTGTTTTCCTGACCTTACTGTCTTCTCATACCTGAATGAGTTAATCACTTGTGCATCTGTTGCCCAGGCTTTATTTACTGAACAGTACCTGCAATAGCCAGTGTTCCTATTCAGGCATATGAAAGGTACAAACAGCCACACACATTACTGACTGCATTTGCCTTCTGGTAACATGTGCTGATAAGAGAATTGAAGCTTGGCCCCTACTGCAGCAATTGCTCATTACATCTCCACTGTCAACTTGTAACACAAATCTCTTTCACCATATGCTATGTGGTTTGGGTGCCTTGCCTTCCATCCACGTTATAAAACCATTTCTGCCTTTGGTGATTTGATCTCCAATTTTTCCTTTACACAATATAAACTAAGGCAACTGTCAAGATTTTCTCAAAGCTACCCTCCTCCACTGAGAAAACGTGTCCAACCTGGCACTTGAACAGGGCAGTTTTCAAATGTATCTTTCAGTAACAGAATAAATCATGCATTACTTTTCTCTTCCAAAATTATCAAGCATTTAGGCTTCAGCAACAGAATGTTGTTCCAGAATTAACTGCTAGCCTTATTCCTTTTCTTGCTACTTATGTTTCATAATAACTTTGTATCACATTTTTATTGTACTGGGATGTAAAGCATACTCCATACTGATATGTATGGTGTTGTAACACTGATTGCTGTTTATAAACAGTATTATCTCTATGAAATTCAACATAGTGGAAGTATTGCTATGCTGTTCCCTCTTCAAGGGGACAAACCTCTTAAAGGTTTTTCAGACTGGAATCTGATAATCTGAAGCCACCTAAAAAAGACAGGTTTTGTAGTCTTATTACGTAACTATTTTCAATATACTGAAAAAAAATCACAAAAAACAAGTCCTAACATTTCTTAAGGGCTGGACTTCTATGACTCAAGTTTCTGATCCTGCATTTGTCCCTTTTTCTGCTTTCTTTTTACCATGCGACCCAAAGATTCTGGGCATGCTAAGAAAATGTGCTCTGCTTTGTGTAGCTTGCAATTATTTCTCTGCACCTGTTGCCTGACACCAGAAGTATTTGGTGCAAACATGATGCAACTATCATTAGTAGAAGTACAGACATTTTCATGTCCTTGGATCCAGTGTAACCACCCACAATTCAGCTTTTGCTACAGCCAGTTTACAACTTATTTTTAATGGTTTGAGATTCCTACAGGTGTTTGGTTAAACCAGTTAAGAAAAAAAAAAAACATCACAACAAAAGACAGTCAAGCAAGGTAACTCTAATTTTAAATGTCAAGCATCAAACAAGTTCCACTTACATTCAATAGAATGCACTCATGAAGCTTGTGAATGCTTTTGCTTGAAGACAGCAATGCATTCTGAACGGCAGACATTCCACAGATCAAACACAGTAGAAATTCATCAAATAAATAATACCCTAATAATTGTAACTCTGTTCTAGCATTCCACATACCGTATACAGATTTGGATATCTCTCTGGAATGGAGTCCTTGTACAGCACAACAGCTTTCAAATGTGGCAAACGATTCCAGATCTGTTAGTTTTTTAAAAAAACAAATTTATAACTTGTTATTCGTATCCTGTGTTTTTCTCCACTGAAGCACTGCCAAAACTGTAATTGGGTTGACAAAAGAAAGTTCCTGTTTCCCTCCTCCCTGAAGTATTCTCCCCTAAACTCACAACCAACTGACTCAAAAATAAAAGACAGGGAGGAGGAGATGCTACACAGTGTGCTAATCTGCTAAGTCTGGTTTCAGTCAAAAGACTTAAATTACACCAAAAAGGTTCATCAGTATCCTTTCTCTTATTGACATATCAAGGAACAGTCAAGCTCAAGCTGGAAGCTGACCATAGCTCCTGTGGTTCCCAATAAAGATAGAAGAAACCCCCTCAATAAAAACTGTTAAACTGCTAAAAATAAATAAATAAAATGTTTTATCTTCCTAAAGAAGAAAAAAAAAAAAGGAAGCAATTCGCATATTTTAAGCATCAATAAAAATATAAAGCTGCAGGCTTACAGTCTTTCTCTGCTTTGCGTGGCCTTCAGAGAACATTCATTCAATTCAACTTTGTGGGACCCAGTGGTCACATATATCTTCGACTTAATTGCATTATGAACTGAACTTACCAGTCTGTGCTAACACAAACGCAGTGGCCTGATGATAGCCATTATGCATACATCATTAGAAGGATAACAAGTTATACTTTTTTTTTTTTTTTTCTGAAAGAAGCAAAGACTGAAATAATAGTTTAAAAAAACCCTCAGATGGATACATCAGTGTTTGCCACAGCTGCTTCTTCCTATTACTAGATAGAAACATGTATGAACCAAATCTCTTGAGCTCTTCAATTTCTATTCTTGTCTCTATGTTGATGACAGCATAGCCCGGTATTTGGTCAATGAATTTTTGAGCCACTTCATACCTGCATTATCTTATCCAGTTGTTTCCGATTTTCCACAACCATGATGTTGGTTTTGCTGTCATAAGCAATGTAGTGGCAGGCCTCTGGAGAATTGGTTGTATATATTCCTGTGACAATTCCTCTATATCCAAAATTATGTATTAGAAAATCTATTTATATACACACATACATGCATTTAATATCCAGAAAGAGAGTAAGAGATCAGATGAAAGGTGAAAATATGAAGACGTGGAGGTACACATCAGCACAGCAATCATGTTTGTTTCAAGTATTCAGAAATACATGGATGATATATGCAAAATAAATCACTGAACTCTATTCAGTAGGAGATGCTGTAGTCTAGAATTCATTATTTTAGCTTACTTGAGGCTACAGGGGAGTTAGCACAATAAGTAGTAAAACAAAACAAAACAAAAACCACCATGTGCTCTTCCCGTTCACACTGCACACATGTGTCAGTTTGAATTTCACTGGCACAGAAACAGCCTAAGAGGTCAAATCCAAATTGTATACATGTTAATGTATCAGGACAGATACATGTTAATGTATCAGGACAGAAGGAATCAGGCTAGTGAGTATTTTATCTGTCACTTCATTCACTTGAAGATACCATGTATCACTGACATAAAACTGGAAGTGTCCTCTGTTTCCCACATCTTCCAGTAAGAGAAGATACATGACTGCCACAATTAAGTCCATAGCAAACAGGTTCAATTTATGAGTGTCTGGACTATTCCAGATACACTCAAAGCTATAAAACTCCAGTAGGTTGCTGAATAGGCTGATCAGCAGCAGCACTTCCAGGATGTGACACCAAATAATGATTTGCTACATTTCTAAACCTAGCACAACAGAAACCTTGAAATACCTACACAAAAGGGAAGCAAATAATCCTACCCAGCAAAAACAGCTCCAACAGCTGAGATGAACCATTCCGGAGAATTAAATCCAAGGATTGCAACACTGTGGAATCGTTCAAGACCAAGCTAAAAAGTAATAAGCATGAAGTTATACAATATAGGCATGTTGGAGAGAAACATACAGCACAAAACATACATACACATACAAAACAAGGGAAAGTTTTGTTCTGTTATTTCAACATTGACAAGACGTCCACCTGTGTTGACATCCATGGTAAAACCAGAATCTGTAAGTAACTAACATGATCTAAACATTTCACTGCTTCCTCCTGCCTGCTTGAGCCCTTTTGTCCAGCTAAGCCTGAAAGACAGAACTTTTCAATACAGACAGAAGCACAAGGAGAATTAGTCTTATCCCTGGTTTACAATGTTTTTAGATTTATCTTTATCTTGCCAAATTCATGAGTGCTGCTTTCACTTATTTTTTGTTTTAAGATTAAGGCCTCATGCTGAACTTTGTACCTATGCCTGAATGAAAAAGTGGCATGACTGATGTCAGGAGTGTTATCTCTTTGACTGAAAACAATTTTCGTCATCATTTATTTATTTATTTATTTATTTGAGGAGACAAAGGGAGAAAAGGGAATTGGTTGGTTTTTGTACCTACCTTCAAGAAACTCTTGGCTGCTTTCCTGGAAAGGCAGTAATACTCTGAAAAAGTTATCTTCTCCCACTTCCCGTTCTTTCTGCTGGCCAAAGCATTAAGAGATCCATATTTTTCTAGGCTCTCCTTGAACATCTGATGAACAGTTATGGGAGTCTGCGGACATGAGTTATCTGTTCTCAGTCTGACTCTGCCATCAGCAAACGAAGTCCACAAAGACTCTGGAAAATAAAGCATTATGAGGGTATTCGCTTAGTGAAAAATACTGTGTGACTGTACCAAAAGATAAAGAGGACTGAACCTAATTCCATTGATTCCCATCTTTTGAGAAAAGGGCTTTCCAGTTTTAGAACTTTAATGAATATTCTATATAGAAAGAAAATTATTTCTTATACTTTGTTCTGTGTCTTGAGTAGAAGTGCTAACATCATTCAGAATTATGCTGGTTTTCTGTGGTACAGGCACACCACTGATCTGTGAAGACTGTTCATGCTCAGCCCAGCACAATCTACTATCCCTTGAGCTACTGGAGCAGCTTCTGAAGCAGAAGGCTATGTGGCAATCTGAAATCTCTGTTCCTGCCCAGCATCCCAGCTCCTTTCACTCATCCTAGCCCTTTCTTCCCCTCTGTTCTCCCCAGCTATTCTGCTCTACCCTACCCCTATCACCCCCACTACTTTCTAGAGTTTTTTTTTCCTGTGGTCATCTGCCCTATGTTCTAGTATATCTATCCACGGATCTCCACTCACTCCTGTCTTGCCCCATTACCACATCATCTTTTGCCTTCTACTCTTGCCTTCCTCATGCTAACCATCTTTCCATCATTCACTTAAAAAACCCAAACAAACAAACCAACAAACAAAAATATCTTTTCTACCCATTGCTGAGAGGACACAAACAGGGAGCACCAACTAACTCACTTTGCTTTCATCACTGCTGCCAAGGACTGTAGGTGTCCCTGGCATTCACAACAAATGGCTGCCTTAATGATCCTACTTGGCTACTGCTGACCCAGCAAAAAGCAGGCGTAATTATCAATATATTCTTTAGAGAACTTAGGGTTTAGTAAATTGGCAAAATTTATGTGAATTCTTACAAGAGAGACAAAAAGAATACTCATAACCCTCCTGCCAAATAGCTACTTCCCATCCTTCTGGATGAAACAGTACAAGAACAGTTTAAGAATAACATTTTTCCTTAGATGTTCCTTAGATTTACTTTCCTAAATGAAGCTGGTTTGCTGCCAGTATTCAGTGAAACTATTTCTAAAGATTTCACTGTCCCCATGCTATATCTTACTTTGTGCAAAGCATTTTGAAAAAAAATACTTAATTAACTTTTCTACCCCTTCCCAGGCAAGGAGATACTAACCCTGGTGCAGAAAGTAATTAGAAAAGTCAAAGCCGTGATGCGTGCCAATCTGGGATTACTGTTGCTGACTCATATTATGCTGCATTCATGTTCCTGACTCACACCCTTAAACTTGTTCTCTTGATCATCCTGACAACCAGAAAGTAATAATGACAGAAGTAAATACAAATAAAGCTGCTTAATCTCCATGTGCCTTCATTTTCTCATGTATAAAATGTATATAATGATTTCAAAACATAGGTGTGGAGCTTTACCAAACATTCTCAAGTTTCTTAAGGTCAATGGATAAAGGGCACCACAAATCCAAGCAGCAGTAATGGAGGAAGTTAGGTAATGGACAAAGAGACTTCGTAGAAGTGTAAACAGTAGCATCCAACAAACATTTTCTACGTGTGAGGGCAAAGCAGGTGTTTCTGCTCTTAACTCCAGTCCTGGTGTGAACAGGATGAAATGAGGCCCATCAGAGAAGGAAGCTATGGGTAATCCAAGTGCTTATTTTCTGCACGCACACAGAGCCTGGGTGAAAAACCCTCTATGATGTTCTGGCTCCTAAACCAACAAAGATGGGAAGGATCACAGACATGATTGGGCACAAAATCATAGCATACAGAGCTAAATTACAACATCCCAGTTTACCTATCACAAAAAAACTCTTTCAAGTCTCTCTCTTGCTCTCTCCAAGGGAACTGAAAATATTAACAATATTCCTAGAATAACATTACAGAGGTTGCATTATCACAGTATTTGCACTGCAGACATTCAGTAGATAGTAGCTTCCAGACAGAAGAGCGAAAGATCACATCATTGCAATATCTGTATCTGAAAACCAAAAGTGTACTTTGAAACAGGGAATCGTTTTGTTTTTATTTAAGTAATTTTTCTGGTATCAAAAAGGCATCTTTGACTCACACCAGAAAGACTAAGAACAGAATCAGTTTCACAGTGACTCAACGAGCCACATTAATAATATACAATATACTGCAAAGGAATATAAACTTCAACACTCATTCAGTATCTGTACTTGCATGCATTTGCAGGTAAAGCTTAAATCTAAAAATAGTTCTTAAATCTAGATCTAAGCCAATAATAATAATAATAATCTAAAGATTGCTCTCCCACAGAGTTTCTAAAAACAGCGGAAAATGAACAACACACTCTTGTAAGTACACAAAAGGATATTAAGCAGAGGGCTCATTCTTCCCAGAAAGAGCCTGGGAAAGAATGCCTGGCTAAATACTGAATGAACTGATTATAATCTGGGAAAAGCAACATAGGTGCCCTGCCTCACTAGCAGCTGAAAGCTCAGCTGCAATGCCCATGATAGAAATGAACTCACCACCTGAACCAAAGTGGAAATCAGAATAAAGATCCTTTAAATAAACTATGAGCATTGATGCATTATACACCTGTAGGTTTACATAGAACATAAAAAGAAATAAGACAGAATTCCACCTCAAAGTACTTAATGCCACTGATAGTTCTCTATATGCAAGCAAAGAGGAGTATTCATTCCTTTCCTCTTTCTTCTAGTAACTCCTGCTATCTGCATTACACTTTGTACCCCAAAAGCTTCTTTATTCACTAATATATGACCTCAGCTCATGTCCTTCACATGAATTCAGTTAGTCAGAGATGGTGAGAAAATATTTGCTCCTAAAATCTATTTTATTAGATAAAACAAATGAGCACAGATTTTATTCAGATAGGTACTCACCTTTGAATATCTCAGCCCTTTCAAATGTCCCTATCCCACCCCCTCAACTCCACCATTCTCCTCCAAGGCACGATTCCTTATCAGACTAATTTTTCCATGTATGATTGTCTTTGTGGCAGCTCAGAGTTGCTGCGTACAAAGTGTGTAACAGGATGACCATTGCTGCGTTTTGTCTGGGAAATTGTTCTAATTACATCTGATCAAATATTCTGAATTTTAAGCACAGTATTTCCAGTAAATTTTTTTTAAAAATCACCATGAAACATTACAAGAAAAATCAGTTTAAAACTGTTTTCTACTTAAAAAGTACTTTGAAAGTTTTCAACTGATCTTTCGCAATTCAATCCTAGACTTGTGAACCATCTATAAGTGAATTCTAATTTATAAGAGTACATTTGCTATTAAAATATTTCCTACCAAACTTGAAATAATACACAATATAAACACATCAGATTTTTTAAAAAATTTTTGTAAGCCAATTATTTCTTTCCACTGTGTATGGCTGAACAGTTGCAGGATGGTAGAGGCTGTCTCCCAGCCTAGATACCAAAAGACTGTTTTAAACAGGCAAGCAAATAGCAAAACGATACACTTTTCTCACATGCATATTAGGTCTGGCTGAAATGCCTGGACCTTTGGAATATGTGACAAACTGTGTGCTAGTAAAAAATATAAATAAAAATTACAATTAATCCTATAATTTAAAGCTAATATATGAATGAGACCTTCTCTCTGTTCACTACCCGTCTTTCAAGTACCCTAGTGACTGACTGCCAGAATACATTTGGGAATGCAAATGAAATCTCATGTTAATGGAACAACTTTGAGCTGTAGGAAATGCAAAAGAACCAAGGTCACCTTTCACACAGGGAAACAGGTAATAAAGGCTGATTGTGGAACAGCCCCGCTGCATGACCTCAGTTCAAATTGTTATGCCATGGATGTGCCTGAGAAGCAGAAACTAAAACAATAATTAAACTTCTGCTTGAAACTCATTCATTTTTAACTCACAAAACAGTATCTTGATTATATGCCACTTCCTGCAAAACATCACTCTGCTCTAATGACAAGAGAAGGTATTCGGCTCTTAGCTGGAGGCATTTTTTTTAAATGGACGGTCGTCATCCCAGATTCCACAGCTGTGATGCCATCACATTCTGCTGACAATAGAAATACATCATTCCTCCTCTTGCCCATTACTATTGTTAATTTTCTTCAACATATCTTTGGCCCTGAAAAATAAACTTTTTAGTGAAAGCTGAAGTTGAATATACACAGACTGGAATCAGAGAGCTTGGCATCTGCACCAAATTTTCTGTTGTGCCAATGAACAGATTAAACAGAAAAATACAAAACTGAATTTCAAGTGAACCTGAACATATGAGCCAGAACACATACACAGTGACTCTTTTTAAAAAAATAATAAAAGACTACAGAAACCACCTTTCCCTGTTTCCTGTCTATAGCTTTAAACTCTTGAGCAGAAAAAAAAAATGAATAAAATAGACAAAATATTTTTTATATTAGCCAAAAACCACAGGAATGTTTTAGTTCATGGAAGCTTTTACCTTTTCCAGTGGACAAAAAGGGAACGTTTATGAATCATAATAAAATACATTGCTCCGCAGATGCAGGAAACTGCTACCAATGTGGATCAGAGATGAGAGATATCCTTCAAAGAATGTTTTTACAAACTGACATGGAAGGAGTGGTGCAGCAGAACAAACTACGTACAAAACAAGCTTTGTAACAATTGTGACGCTTCTAAAACTGATGGTGATGCACCAAAACGAAGGTGTGTGCATAATCACAAGGAAACATCACTACATAAACATTGCCCAGTCATGCAGTGATAGAAAGTCCAAAGTCAGATGGAGTTGAAACTGGTAAGGGATGTGAAAAGTCACAAGGGCTTCTACAAGTACACTGGAAACCACAGTGAGACCCAAGGATACAACGGGCAACTCACTGACATAGGATTTGAGGAGGGCTGATAGACTCAGTGCCGTCTTTCTCTTGGTCTTCACTGACAAGGTTTTCTGAGTTTCTGTGCCCAGTGGCAACCGATGAGAAGTTCTACCTACTACAGCAGTGGAAATTCCAAGTAAGAACCACTAATGCAAAACCCTGTATTACAAATACAAAAACCTCCATCGGCCCAAATGGGATTCTTCAGGCTCAGAGACTAGGCCCCATGCCATCCCAAGGCTGCTCCCATCATCTTTGAAAAAGCATGGCAATCTGGTGGGATGTCTAATGACAAGAAAAAGGAGTACTTGAGTAACAACAGGACAATACAACTCACCCCAGTCTGTGGGAAGGCTATAGAACAAACCCTTCTAGAAATCACTGTGAGGTATAAAATGGTTACTGAGACCAGCCATAATGGATTTACCAAACCCAAATCAAGTCTGTCCAACCCAAGTGCCTTCCACCACGAGATGACTGGCTCTGTAGATGGAGAGAGGAGAACAGTGGCAGGTCATTTACTTTAACAAGGTCTTCCACAGCATCCTTGAAGGCAAACTTGGAACGTTTGGACCAGATGGAGTTGGAGTACCAGGTGAATCAAAACCAGGCAGGATAATTAGTCTTGGAGAACAGTGGTCAACATTTCCAAGTCTAGCTAGCAGTCAATTATAAGTGGCATTCTTCAGGGGTTAGTCCTAAAAACAATATTGTTTTAATGACTGCATTGCCGACTTGAGCAATGGAATGCACCCTCACCAGCTTCAGTGACGACACTCCACATGAAGAATTGGTCTGGCACAAACCTCAAAGCCTGACAATGGTAAATGTTAAGTCCTGCACTTGGGCTAGGATAACCTCATGCAGCAGCACAGACTGGGTGCCGGCTGGCTCAGCAGAAAAATCCCTGTGGCTCCTGGTGGAAACCAAGCTATGTGAGAGTCAGTATTGTGTTCCTGAAAGGCTAATTCCTGGGCTGCATTAGCACGATAATAGCCAGCAGATCAAAGGAACAATTTCCCCCCTACTCAATACTCAGTGAGGTTGCCTCTGGAGTAGTGTGCAGCTTTGGAAGCTCCAGAGCAAGAGATCCTGACAAACTGAAGGAAGCCTAAAGGAGGGCCTCTCAGATGTTCAGAGGACTGGAGCACACTGCACACAAGAAGCCCTTTAAAGAGATGGGATTCTTCAATCTGGAGAAGACCAAGGGTGCATATAACCGCAGTCTGCTACAGACTGAAGACAGGGCAGGGAGGCTACAGAGAATACAAATTCCTCTCAGAGACACACAGCAGAAGGACAAGAGGCAATGGACAAGACATGCAGCAAGGAAAATTCTTGCTAGATAAAGAAAAATAATTTCACAGTGAAGGTGGCTAAGACCAAGAACAGGGTCTGAGAGGCTCTGAGAGAAATTCCTGTCCTTAGAGGTTTTCAAAACTCAGCTGCACAAGGCCATGAGTTCACCTTTTAGCAGGACTAGCTGCCCTCCAGAGGTCTTTTCCAATAAGTTATTTTGCAATTCCAACAGAATATAACCAGCATGCATGAGTTCTTATTTATTTTTATACTAGTTTAAAACCAATATAATGCTTGCTGCGAAGAGTGAGGTTATTCTGGTTTTATACATACATTATTAGGAAAACCAAAGCGTGGCTTGGTTTCACAGGAATGAGTTTCTGTAAGGTGGTGGAAAAGAATGAGTAGAAAATTCCAAAAACAACTTGAGGTCTTCATTAAACATATTTACATCTGAAATTGCAGAACTATCAGTTATAAAAAGAGACAGTTCACAACTAGAAAGCATCAGAATCTCCTTTTCACCTGACATACAAAGCAAACCCACTGTAGCTGAAGACTGATTCATCAATTTAGAAATGTACCTAAGCTCAAATAAAGGAACCGCTCAATTAAAATGAATGGCGCATGACTTGTGATTGCACAAAAATTTTCATGGAACAGCTGGAATGGCTTCTACCCTTCGTTGTTTGCCTCACCTTTCTTCCACAGGCACCTATGCAGGAGTGGCTGAGGTGGCATGTACACTCCTTTCTGAGCACCACGGTTTATATACCTGAGTACTATGTAAACTGCAGCCAGCAGCAACCTCTGGGAGAGAAGCGGGGTGGGTAGCTGGTGGCAGTAGCCAGCGTCCCAGATACATTCTCCTAGAAAAATAGGTCAGAGCCTTCACAAGCACAAAAGCAAGTACTCTGCAGAATCACAGCCTCAGCAATAATCTACGCATGCAATGTGTCTTAAATAGCTCAATAAAACATGCTAAACATTTAAAAACAGAAGGTAGTTATCACTTTTACCCATACAAATTTCTCCCCCGCTTACTCAGCAACAGAATGCAAATAGCTGGCAGTTCAATTCTTGGGAAAAAGAAGCAGCACAAGCAAAAAACAAACAAACAAACAAAAAGCACTGTTGTGGATTAAGGAATTGCCTTTTAAAAATAATATGTATGTACACATGTAGGTATACAAGTGCATATTCATACGTGTAAAGTCTGCTTATCAGATTCCTACATAAATCTGTTATTTCTTCAAGATCCGTTTGTAGTCACTACTCCATTTGTCTCCTAGTACAAATAACACCATATTTAAACAAGCACATTTAGATAGCAGTCTCAACAAGGCATCAGGGAGCTCCCTCAGGGCTGCAAATCTTCCAAAGCAGCTGCTTATATTCTGCCTGCAAACCTCCCTTAAGCTGCATCGTAGCAGAGCTCTTTTAATATAACACTGCACTTGATTTAAAACTGCAACAGTATGCATGTGCTACAATACAATGCCGAACGGACCAAAGGACAGATACTCCTTCACAGCCTCCAGTTATTACAGTATGGCAAATCCTCAATAGCTACTAGCTGGGAAGCAGGCTGTAATGCCAAAATGAACAGCAGGATGGGGATGATTTTGCTGGGGATCAGGCTATTTTTCATTTTTATCTAACAATCATCTCAAATACAGACAAAAATCATGGGAAGGTACCGAATTCATGCAAGTTTACAGAAAACTCCTGAAAAGTTTTCAGTTGCCTGATTTTTTTTTTTTTTTTGGGGGGGTGCTTTTCTTATCACAGCCCTGAAAAACTGACACTTTGCTAAAACTGACACAAAGGTTACATGTAAAAATTCTAAAAAGGGTTCCAGTTTCCAAAGATCACCTTTCATGTGCTCACCTGCTGGCTCTTCTTGGGTCCCTTCTCTTGCGTCTCCTCTCTCATCTTGGGTGTCCTCAAAACGAGTCAGCAAATCTCTGCAGATAGGCTGCGTACCTGTAGATATTCTGAAAGAAGATATAAGTATTAATGATGTAACACTGCAACCCACATACTAATACATCCAAAGGAAAATAAGAACACACCTGGCATACGGCTGCAAGGAGAAAACACACTGCAGAATGATGGTTTGTTGGTAAGATGCTCTATCAAAACCAAAATGTTCGAAATATCTGGACTTTGACTGCAACAGTTAAGGCTGGCGTTCTGCATAAATCATTTAAAGTTATTTTATTAGTACAGGGACAGCATGTTCCCAAATTCAACTGCCAACTTGAAAGGGTATTTCCTATATAAAATTTTTATTTAACCAAAGTGTATGATTCCAAAGGTAATATATAAAAACCTCTACAAACCACACACGAAAGATTTGAGAGTAGAAGTCATTTTAGCATGCCAATTACAACAAAACGAGTTCAAGTTACACAGTGCTGACCAGCCAGAACTCAACAAAACACTCCTGTGCAACTCCATTAGCATGAGGTTTTTTGAATGACAGTACTTCCTGACAGGCTGGGATTTAATCATGAGGTACCATTCTATCAATCAAGACCATGTCAGCTGCCTGAACTCAAGAGACCAGCCCTCCCCTGAGGCACAGCAGGCTCAGGCTGGCTGGCCCAGAGCCTGGCGCAGATCCCAAAGCAGCTCCAAATGCCCACAGCTACCGCCCTACGCTGCACCAACTAGCTGCTAGATCATACTGAAGTTCCTCTCACATATCAGGTGAACCAACAACCGAAATCAAGAGTCTGATCATTCTCTGTAGTGGATTAACAAAGGGAAAAATTCCATTATTTGTTTCCAAGACTGAAACAACTCCAGAGAGTTCTGTCTTTGCAAAATAGCAGAAATAATGCATGTGCAACTGACAGGGTAAAAACAACAGTGACTGATGTAACTGACAGACCTCCTGAGCCCTTACTGTGGGTGAGGATTCTGCAAAAGAAAGGCATCCAATCTGAGCTTCCTGGCAGAGTAGTTGGCTTAGGGAGAAAGAATAAAAAGTCTCTGAACAAATCCAATGAATACAGTACTGTTTCTTCTTGGAAACAAATAAATTTAATATAAGAGCTAAATCTTCCCACTCTGATGATAATGAAATGTCAGTCGTCATGTACTTTATGTTATACATTAGAAAAAACTGTTATTAATATGATACTGTCTGATTAATGACACTGCTTGTTGTGACACTAATTTCTATTTTTTTTTTCTTTTTAAAACTTCAAGGGACTTTGGAAGCAGCCTTTCACTTCCACAAACCCTACTTTTGTTTTTTTCCCTGGTACTTGGAATTTCTGCATACATCTCACATCCTAGGTCAAATACAGTCAGCTCATTTCCTGTCCTTAAGGTTCTCTCAGCAAAATCTGATGAAAATACTAAGGAAAAAAAAAAAAAAAAGAATGTATAACATTTAATATGATAATGAACTGATGATTTCTATGGAGAGCAAAAATATTTTTACATAAATTCTTACTTTAACAAACCTCACAAAATACACACATTGTCCTATATGATTAGGTTAAAATATTTTCTCCCATATTTCAAAACAAGGAACTAGTTCAACTTATTTTGGCCTTAATTCTGCAGAGTGCCTCCTTAGATCAAAAACTGTACCAATGAAATCTGAACTTTGTTATGCACCAGTCAAATTATCATGAAATTGAAGGGAAGTGGTTAAACTCTATGTTTAGTGCCAAACAAACAGAAATCTCTTATTCTTTTTGTATTCTTTTGCATTATTTATCACTATTGCTCAACTTCAGTAGCTTTCTCATTGTTAGATTTGTACCAGTGAGCATTAGATTCTTGTTTTAAAGTCAGCGTTCTATAAACTTGCAAAAATATGAACAGTTGATCAAATGATAAGAGTCTGTGTATTGTTGATACATTATTCAGTACAAGTTATTTTTTAGACCTCAGGATATTTAGTCACAACCCCTTAAATATATACAGCAAGTCAAAGTACTTAAAGTCTGAAAAGCACATTCATAGCTAGTCACAAACAAGGTTTGAACAGTTTTTTTGCAGTTTAAACAGTCATTAGTTCGGGCTACACTTCCATCCAGAATCCACTACTGCTGTCAGGATTCAAGATGAAGCCACCATCTCTTCCACCCTTTCCTGGTATTTCTAATGCAGAAGCTTCTCCCATTGTACAGCTGCTTGACTCTCATTTCATTCCTGAATCATGCTGTACTACATGGAAGGGGTCACCTTACAGGGAAAATATTTTTATTAATAAATGTTGTTCTCAGGGAGATTCTCTGTTATCTTACGGAGAAAGTTGTGCAAATCCCCATTTGCACAAGTATTTATTTCTCAAACATACTTTTGTTGCCTTCATTGTTCCCAATTATTAAAAAATAATCCTATTAAAAAACATGCAAATGAGATGAACTGGAAAACATGCATTTTTTTCCAAGGCAGAACCTCTTCATAAATTTCATTTTCATCTTTCATTGCTTGCTTCTTCTGAGGATGACTTGTAAATTCCTACAATTTGGTTGTTAATTTAAACAGTAACAAAGCAGATGAAAAAAACAAAAATCCTTCCAATCAGTGTGCATCTTTGGCTGCTTAATTCTTTTGAGACCAGTGTTATGAAATATTTGCCTGTTTTAACAATTGGATTTTTTTTATTATTATTTTTGCCCCCTAAGATTTTGTTATATGTTCTGAGGGGCAACCTAGCTATATACAATCCACCAGCTTTAATCTACGTTGGAGCTGCTTTTGGCAGTATGTTTTGGGTCTGCATCTGCACTTTCCAAGGTACTTTTCATGGGGTGTTAGGCATTTTCAACAGGTCACTTGGCCATTTTAAGTTAAGATGGAATCATTAAGTGAATCATTAAGTAATCACTTGACAATTCTTTTGGCAGCAAAAAGCAATGGGCCAAATTACCTATGGGTACCTCTGAAAACTTGAATAATCCTGGCATTTTGCCCAGAAACTTCAGCCACTAACCATCACCATCTGGATCCCATTCATGAGCAATCCTTTCCTGATTTCCCAGGCGTCTTGCAAGTGCTGACTCCAATATTTTAAAACAGAACTCTGGGGAGAGGATGTGGGAGGGAGCACAAGACAATAAATTTAGAATCAGGAATCTGTCAGAGATCTAGACAAAGACAGTGAAATTACTCAGATTCAAATCTGAGTGACACAACATAACATAGTCCCAGAGCTTTGATAGCTCATCAGGTAAATTCTGTAAGCAACACCAACAGCTGAGTAGCAAATACTACATCTCCTGACTGAGGAGTTATGAATTATTACCTAAAACATTTTAGAAATGGTTTCTCATCTTCTACTGCATCAAGAAAAACAGACAGTAATGGCATACAACATTAATTTGTTAAATCCTAATTTTGTATCACATGTAAAATTCTTCCTATATTAAGGAGCAAAGTAAGTAGAGTCACAAGAGGTCCTCATGGTCCTTTACAGAGGCATTGCTGTCTATTACAAGTGGTCTTACTTACCAATTGCTCCTCTTTTTGAATTAGGCCAATATTATAATACATTCCGTATTTGTTCTATTTAAAATTTCCCTTTCTCCTCAAAGAACAGGTTACATTCAGGTTTTAATTAGGTTCACGTCCTTATGAGACTTAAAAAGGGGGCAGCCCAGATATGTGCCTACTCTTGCCAAAAAGCTCAGCTGATTAGACAGTTTTCTTCTCAGAGTACACAAGAAATCCATCTTTCTCAAGTTACTAATATAACTTCTTCCCACACAAAGGTATCTTTAAGAGCAACACAAAAGTTTAATAAAGAACAAAGAAGTAACAATAAAGATAAGAGCTGAGACCTGTTTTGCTGTATGCCAGATTTGACGCACACCTTCCAGTAAAGCCTATCTTTGTTTGCAAAAAATAAAGCTTCGTTTTATCTTTTGTATGATTAAATTCCCTCCAAAAAAAACCCAGGCCATTTATTTTGGCAAGCAGACTAGTTCTACAGACAGTGAGAATTGTGTGGGTGAATAGGAAGGAACATATCAGCCTTTTTAGCTTGTTCTACCCTACCCAGCAAAATCCCACACGTGAGCCTGAAATCTTCCAGTAGCTGCCTCTGTACAGCAATCTGTAGGGATTTCAGCAAAGTTAGGTCACGCAGAACTCATTATTTCCTCTCTTTCTCATTTTTGAGGTCATGCTGATTATATTTCAGCCTAACCAAAGGTCTTTTTACCTCTGTACATTTTGCTAGAATCTTATATTCTTTGTCTAGTTTTCTCTACCTGAAATCCTACTTCCCGCATGAAAAAAGAAACTGTCGAACTTCAAACCACACCAGGTGGACACCACCACTTAGCAAGACAACAAATACGCACCAACTTCTTCAAAAACAAGGAAGCATTAAGCAAAGGAAACTGAACGCATCAAAAGCATTCGGAGTTTTAGTCTGACATTCTTTCAGTAGAAATTCAGAAACAAACCATATGCCAAACATTTTTTATTGAAATGAAGACACTTACACTTCCCATTTGCAATAGTTGAAAACCACTACCTGTTTTAAAATTCTTGTAGCATTTGTTTTTTAAATAATGGAAACCCAGAACACCTTCTTTACTGAAGCATGTCAGAAGTAGAACCATGCTTGGACTAAAATAGAGGCATTGTTACTAACATACCAAAATCCTAACTTCCATGAGTCAGTGTGTACATATATCTACCCCAATCCCAAGTCAAACTTCCATGGTTTTGGGGCAGATTTAAAAATGTCAATCTAGTATTAAATGCTTTACTACTCCAAAAGAAAAAAATATATATATTATCAAAAGCTTTCAAAGATTTCTTCATTTTTTTTTCTTTTCCATAAAACCTTTTCCTACCATTTACTCCTGAGTGTGCTTAGCTGGGATTACAAAGCCCTGAATAGAAGAAACCATTATGATAAAATGGACCTCAGCCATCTGTTTACCTGAGAGGATCAAGCAAATCTTTCATGCAACATAACATGAAAGTTCTTATCTAAGTAACAGTGAAGTTAAATCTAACTTAACAGAAAAGTGTCTACCTAATATGATAGTTCAGCACATGGGAATCAATAATTAGTGATACTGACAAACTTATAATGAGAAGCTAAAATATTTCCTTTGAGATTTGTTCATCTAATCTTAAAAAAAAATCTTAGGCATTTTGAAAAACTCTAAAAAGAGATGGGGAGATTTTCTCACAGGAAATACGATTCCAGCAACAGAGTAACAGGAAAAGGGAAGTGTTTTTTCCCTTTTGTGTTGCCTACCTAGGACAAAAAGAAGAGAGCGGCTGATAGGGTTGTCTTTCATGTAAAAATGTAATACCAACTCTGAAATAAACTCCTTTAAAACCAAGTTCCCCACTCCCTGCTCAAAGAGATGGGATACTTATTTAAGTTCAGTTGCCTTTGATGGGAAGATGATGCTCATTCACAAAGGCAAATTATGACTTAGGGTTTATTCCTTCAAATTTAACAGGGAATTTAGCATTCATAGCTGCAGCAGGGTATTTTTGAAGGTCCATTCAAAGTACATAATATAAATGGTAGTATGTGCAGAGCAAACAATACCGAACTTCTAGTCTTTGGTGCTGCTCTACCCATCAGAGACACATGAAGGGATGGTTTAGGAGCATGACCATTCTTTTCTTGACTATCAGAATTTTGCTATTTTCTGGTATTTAAGGATGTATGTAATCTTACCACATGGTTGGAAAGCCATTCATCATTCAATTCACTGCAATATAAGAGTCTAGTAGCTTACTAGCATTTTCAGCTAACATTCCATGTCTTTACTAAGCTGTGAGCAGCTGAGCCACAGGAACTCAATGTAACTCTTGTTGGAACTGCTATACACAAACCTCTGCTGAGCCCATTTCTGGGACTAAAAGACTCTGCACTAGAAAATTAACACTACACAATTAGATACATGCAAATAGGATAAAAGCAACATAGTTCATACTGAATGAAACTATTAGGATTAATGACAAACTAGAAGTCAGCATAGGAGAGTAAATCCATTTAGAATCTTCATTACAATTTTCTCTCATTTTAGCTGATAGATAAGATACTTCAGAATAAGATACTTCTTATTCTGAATCAGATTGAGTCATTATTAAGAAAGTAAGGTTTTGTAGATCCACATGGTAGAAGACAAATTTAAGTTGTGAAAAATTGGAAAATCAGTTTGTTAATATAAATATGTAAACTACTTTACCCATTTTCGTCTTGTAATTTTTTCGCAAGAGTCTCTCCACTGTTAGGCATGCTGACAAACCCTCTAAAGCTGGTGACAAATATGCTAAAGAACTGTGAAGGTCGGGCATAAATAAGCCACTTGAACAACAGAAGAAACCAACACTAACTGGTTATTTGTTAAAAAAAAAACACGTAATAAAGAGGAGGAGACTACAGCTACAAAAGCTGTTTCTTTCTGGTTTTAACATGCTTGAAATGTCGCAGTGCCTGTGAGCTGCTTACTGCTAAACTTTCTTTTTTATTCAGTTTTCTTTAATTATCCATGAGAAGAATTTTAATGAGTCCACAATGCTTTAATATGCAAATCATTTCTTTTGCCAAGATTTTTAACAAATTAGTTCACAGAAGTTGAATCAATTCTGATTTTTATTACCTCTATTTTCAAAAAGGAACATTCAGCTAAGTTAATTTCTTAAAGAAAACACAAATTAATTACATTAGGAAATGCCTGCAAGCCAATTATACCAATGAAACCCAGTACTGCAACAGCCAAGCACCTCCTCCAGCATCACAGCCACCAGGAGGACTTCACTGACTTCACCAAAGCAGGCCTACCATATACTGCAGGAGTTTCTACACATGACTGAACCAATTAGTTACCAGGATGTAATAAAGTCCAGTTTGTCCACTTAGGCTACTTCTCTACTAATAAATAAAAGCCAGGGAATAGCTCAAGCCACCCACTGTGAGCATCTTCCCTGGGACAGCTTTAGTCTGAGCCAACTGGTATTTCCCTACCCAACTGCCACAGACAGAGGGGTAACTTAGGCCAGGGGCAGTTACTGGAAGACTGTTAAGGGCAACCCTTCTCAAAGGACAGAGGGATGCAAGCTGTGCCCTGTCATTTCCCTCAGACCCACAGACCATGCGCGAGAATGTTATTTACTGCTACAAAGCCACATTGATAAGGAAAATGTGGGACTAGTATACTTTATAGATGCATTATAGAAAGATTCCTCTTTTATTCCAGAGTATCTTGCACCATATCCAAATGCCTAATCATGTATAATGCAATTTGAAATGAAAGGAAAAGAAAGAAAACTTCACAGTGGGATTTTAAGGGCCCTATTTTCACCACTCACAGAAAATCACTTTGAAAATCCCTGTCCTGGTTTTAGTTAGGACAGAGTTAATTTTCCTCCCAGTAGCTGGTAGGGTGCTATGTTTTGGATTTAGGATGAGACTAATGTTGATAACACACTGATGTTTTACTTGTTGCAGAGCAGTGCTTACACTAAGCCAAGGACTTTTTAGTTTCTCACTCTGTCCTGCCAGCAGGCAGGCTGGGGGTGCAGCAAGAGCTGGAAGGGGACAGACCCAGGACAGCTGGCCCCAGCTGGCCAAAGGGGTATTCCATACCATCTGACGTATATGAACAATTTATAGGGGTGGCTAGCTAGGGTGGGGGCCGGCTGCTCGGGGATAGGCTGGGCATCGGTCAGCGGGTGGTGAGCAATTGCATTGTGCATCACTTATTTGTACATATTATTATTATTATATTATTTTCTGTCCTAATAAACTGTCTCTATCTCAACCCACAGGCTTCAGTTTTTCTCATTTCTCTCCCCCATCCCAGAGAGGGAAGGGGGAGGGTGAGCAAACGGCTGTGTGGTGTTTAGCTGCCGGCCGGGTTAAACCACAACAATCCCTGAACACAGAATAGGGGATATTTCAACTGTAAAAAACACATTACTTGATGTGTTTTTCGTTTGTTTTTGTCAGGGCTGATTTAATTCCTTCGTTCTGGAATAATTATCTGTTTTCTGTTTTCAGAAAGCCCCTTGATATCCTACCTGAGCTTGCAACTAGCTTTAGAGACGAACTTCAAATAGAAGGAAGGAAAGATGGAAAGAAGGAAAGATGGAAAGAAGGAAAGATGGAA
>CM021740.1:7793784-8080559 GCA_011075105.1 Heteronetta atricapilla
AAGAAGGAAAGAAGAAGGAAAGAAGAAGGAAAGAAGAAGGAAAGAAGGAAACCTGAAACTGTTGCAAGAAGTCTCACTTTTTCTTTTCTTCTGGTCATGTGAAATGTTTTCCTTGCTATGTTAAAGGAAGGAATCCAAATAGATGATCTCATTACCTTGTATAACTTGCATCTTGGTGTTGAAAAGCTAGCCTCATGGAAGGAAAATGGCTGTTAATGCTCCAAAATTTGTGCTTTCATTTAATAAACAGAAGAAAACATTTCTAAATAGAGTATATATAGAAGAGATCTCTTCTATAACTACATTTTAACTACAGAATTATGAGTGTCATGCTGTAAGAAAAAGTTCCACAATTAAATTGTCTTTGCGGTCCTAGTACAACATTTTTCTGTACTCTTCAAATAATAAATCTAGTAAATGAGGATAGGAATCTTGACCTTCAAACAATTTTTACATGCTGCAGTTTACACAATGCTGTTGTTAGCACAGTAAGTGTTTTCTTTGATGCCTGTATGCAACATGCATGAGATTGCACTCAACTCACAGACTGAATTCTTGCAATGGGACAGGCTGCTTCTTCCAGCTGCAGGTGAAGCTTTCTGGGCATTGACAGGCTCACGAAGCTATGAAGGAAATGAAGAGGTGAATAAAGCTAATGTGCTGTTTATGTCCTTCAATTAACAATCATGATTGGTACCTTCCAGGAATTAACGTTAAGACACTGTCGCTGCAAACTTGTGCTGTCACAAGATCCCAAACAGAAATATTACAGACGCCAAAACAAAGCCGTGCTGTTACCATGGCCCGTAACCAGCTCAACCACAGTGCAGAGATCAGCCGACAGGTGGGTGGAGTGCTTGGCACTCCATTCATATTTGGGATGGGATGTTTCAGGTTTAATTCACACTGCTGCCACGGCAACATGAAGCTGTCCATAGCTGTGTGCTCTGTCATTTCTTCCCTTGTAAGGCAAAGATGTTTGTTTCACTACAGAACTTATATTCATTTAAAACAAGTGGAGAAATATACTAATTCTGGATGCTCCTTGCTGTTTATCCCAGTTTAAGCAGGCTGTTGATTCATGCAACAGAACAACTATGTGTGATTGGCTTTTTTTTTTTTTTTTCTCATTTCCTAACTGGTAACAAACTTCTTAATGTAGAACAATGGTTTTTGGGAGAAGCATGATGCTAACCTCGTGGTCCTACCGTTATTTCAGACTTCCAGCACTGAGTCTAAAAACAACAAAAAACATAACCAGCAAAAGGTCTATAATACTTTTTCAGTTCCTGCTTCAAAGGCTTTATGATATTTAAAAAATGGTACCACTTCTAACCTTTTTTCATTATTTCAAATCAGTCTTCTTATAGCCTGACAGTTTTTCGGTTTTCTGCTAATACCAACCCTCTGTCTGCTACATTCCTGAATGCTGTTAACTGCATTTACTGTGATTAGATGCAGCTTTTACACAAAACAGTTCAATCTTTCTTAAAAAGTTTCTCATAAAATTAAATATTTAATTTTGGCCTCTGTATTTAGTTAAAATATTCTAATCAACTCAGCAGTTATTCTTAAATTTAAGTAGGTTTCAGTGTTTAAAGCAAAATTCTAAACCCAAACAGTACTTTGGTTGTGCTTCCAATAACTCTTACTAAATAAATGAGTATTAAATATTAAACCATTCCTGGAAGATCAACTAATTTAAGTTAGCTTGCACCAAGCAGTAGTTAAGAGTAGGTTCCATAATGAAAAGCCCCAGGCATGCAACATCTTCCTAAACTCACACATATGCCTTCTACCCATTCATTTCTAATGAAGAAATTCTTATTAAAAAAAAAAAAAGACAACTTTTACCGTTAGATGTGTTTCACTACACTTTCAGAACTGAATTTATCTGCACTCAAATCAGCATCTTCTTTACTGTGAGGGTGGTGAGGCCCTGGCCCAGGCTGCCCAGGGAAGCTGTGGCTGCCCCATCCCGGCAGTGCCCAAGGCCAGGCTGGATGGGGCTGGTGGGAGGTGTCCCTGCCCATGGCAGGGGGGTGGAATTAGGTGATCCTCAAGTTCCCTTCCAACCCAAACCATTCTGTGATTCTATGGTCTCTAGGCTAAAATGAGGCAACTACTTCACAGACATTGGGCAGGAAAAACACAGTTTAACCCACAAAACACTTTGCTGTCCAGGAACATATCCAGCTGCCATGTATTTGTATTTCAAGAAATTTCCAGTGGAAATCTCTAAAAATGTTTTCTCTCATTGGCCATGCCACAGCAACAGGAATTTCACTTTGCCTTTCTGAAGAACGCAGTCTGCTTTCTAAGAAATTGTTCCACAATTAGATAAAAAAACACCACAGACAAAGCTGCAAAGCTGCTGGAGTCAGAGCATCTATACCCAAAGCATCTTAAAGTTGTTTTCAACTACAGTTTGTACTGATGGAAGAAGAAAATTGTAAGAAAAAAGCAGTTGTGAATACACATTAGGAGACAGCTGTTTCTGAGCACCTAGAGAGAAGAACATCACCTGTAAGGTAAAAACGACTGTTGTTCGGTAGACGAACACATCTAGAAACAATTTTGCTGCTTCCTTCTGAGGAAAAGTCCAGTTTAGATCACAAGTAACTTGCAATCTCACAGTTACTTACAGGTGCTTGTGTAGCCAATTTCAAGTTTTACACAGGCCCAAACCACTCAGAGATGCACAGCCTTAACCAATTCAAACCGTACTATGGAAACAGGTATCTCTTACTCATTTGTATTACTATCACTTGAAATTACTACTGACTGTCAGATATTGTAATTAAAACTTGGCTCTGAAAAATCCTCTTAAGATGCTAATCACTCACTATAAACTGCCCTAACATCCTAAAACGATGCCATCATTTCCATGTTCTTGCAGATATCAGTCTTTTACTTCTCACCAAGAACAAAAATACTTTCCTAAGAGCTGATTTCTGCCTAAAACATCCTTTTCAATAATTCATTCTGTGGAAAGAATTCCAGTACTGCTTAAAGTCCAACTGTTGTAAAACTTTCTGACATACACTTTAAGAAAGACTAAAAACTATAGCTTAAGTATGTTATTTAAAAGGTATTCTCCTAATGCACTGTAGAAATCATGATAGCTGTTTAGGTTTGGATACTGGAAAAATCCAGCTCAGCAGCAAGGAGTTTTGTTATGATTCAGATTTCACCTTTGTGAGGGACAGCTGAAGCTCTCTTTATGCAACTGTCAGTGCTTTTGAAAGCACAATTCCCAAGCCCCCAGATTCACTTTTTTTCTTTTTTTTTAGGTTATTCTTGGAACATCTTTACAAAAAATCAAGGGTGCTCAAAGAAACCCCAGCTACAGTTCAGCAAACTGCACTCTTACCCATGGCTCTGAGACACCATTTCCAGTAACTCCTTCACAGTTTAGAAGACACGGTTTACTACATACGGTGTGGCCAGACAAGAGAAGCAAACACAAACAGAGAAATTCTGTGAGGATTTCATAAAATTCATACTTCTTGCAGCCTATAAAGATGATGGTTGTTCCAAAGGTCAGGTTGGAGGGAATGTTTTGACTCATTTTGTGCTAACAGTTAGAATGTCTATTTCAAAACCAAACAGAGAGTCCCCTGTTGGTTAAACGAAACAGGCAGTAGGAGCTAATTATTCCCCAACTCCCAGTCCAGTCCAGTCCTGCTTTCTTGGAGAGAACGGAGCTTCTCCACTTGTTTTTCTGTTTACACCTAGACACAAACTTGGTAAGTAAGAAGTGACAAGGTGATTTGTAGTGTTGCATGCAGCAGGAAAGGAAGGAAGGGAAAGAAGAGCAAGAGGTCGGTTGTTCATCTGAGAAGAAGGTAAGCAACCGCTGGTGAGGAACAACAAGACTCGAGAAGGAAAGGTGTGTAGCAAAAGAAATTGCATCAGGCATGTACACAGTCGATCACCAAGCTACTAGCCTAGGAGATTAAGAAACTAGAGCTGCAATTGCTGGAAACATGCCTGCATGTTTAGAGGCTGTACTACATTTGTTATGAGACATTATAGGAATTAACTCAGCTATTAAGGATTCCAACTCTGTTCAATAAATATGGTACTGAAAAATAGGAAGTGTTTTGCATCAGACAGCTAGAGAAGGGTTGTGCTCCCCTCAGGTACTGCAATCACTGCAGCTGTCACACTAGAGGAACGCAGATGCTAACGCAAATTATAGCAATGGCCTGACACCACTTCCATTTACTCAAAACCAAAACACCAGCCCTTACTACTTTTGCTGCTAATTCTTTGACTAAATAATGAGTTAGGTGTCCCAACTGGCTCCAAAGATGGAGAAAATGAATACTTGATAATAAAGTAACTATAACCTGATAACTGATTAAAAGAACACAAAGCAAGAGGCCCAACGCTCTTCAGCAGACCCACACCAGAGCAGCTTTTGGCAGTGTACTTACCAGTAGCTGTTCCTGGTAGCATACTGACCAGAGCTCCAGGTTCCCACCGGACTTACAAACATTTACACGTGTGCACATGGGGGTTCCTACTCCCGGCAGTGATGTATTGTGTCTTTGCAACTTGCTTTAAATTGACCTTTGAAATTCAGTTCTTGGTGAATTCATGATGTGCTTGGAAAGCCTCTGACCTGCTGGAGCATTCAGCTACTGCAAACCTGTTAACTGGTTTAACGTTACAGCTAAGTCATCTTCAAGGTAAAAACTATTAAAGAATGATTTTTTAAAAACAACAACAACAAAACCACAAACCCTCCCACCTTACAATTTAGATTTTTTTTTTCTATAATCATTTTAGGAAGTAAGTTTCTCTACCTGCTTGCCAGGGCAACATCATCATTTTAAATACAGATATACGTGCTTTGCTGTCACTAATCACGCGCACAGAAAACAGTAGTTATCGAAGCTGACTTTGTGGGGTTGAACTGTTCCCTGTGTCAATGCTTTGATTTTTCCCTGGAGCTTTTTTCCCTCGGGTACACCTGCCCGGTACCAGGAGCGGGCCACACGCAGAGAAGGCGGCGGGACCTCGGCCCGAGGGCTCCTCCCGAGGCCTGGGGACGCCATCGCAGAGGCCCCGGGGCCATCAGGGCCGGGCAGGGGCCCGTAACGACGGGAGGTCGCGCTGCAGGCACCGAGCCCGCCAGCCCTGACAGGAACAGCGGCCGGGCGGGGGGGGGGGGGGGGGGGCGGCGCCGGGCGCTGAGGGGGGCCGGGCCCAGCGCACCCCCTGGGGCCCCGGCGGGTGGAGGCTGCTGAAACCCGGCCCGGCCCTGCCCCGCCGGTTACGGGGGGTGACGTCACGCGCAGGGATTCTAGACCGTTCCAGGGCCGTGACGTCCGGCGGCGTCATTCCAGAAGATTCGGCCGGCGCCGCTATAAAAGGCGCGGAAGAGGCGGGGCTCGCGCAGCGCCAGGCGGGCGGGCAGGCGGCGGGGCTGGGAGGCTGCTGCGCTGAGCGGGGCGGCGGGCCTGGGGCTGTGACGGGCGGTGAGCGCGGTGAGCGCGGTGCGTCCCCGGCAGGCAGGGCACCATGGTGAAGGAGACGGAGTACTACGATATCCTGCAGGTTAAACCCACCGCCTCTTCCGAGGAGATCAAGCGCGCCTACCGCAAGCTGGCGCTGAAGTACCATCCCGACAAGAACCCCAGCGAGGGCGAGCGGGTACGGGGCTGGGGCCGGGGCCGGGACCGGGCCGGGAGCCGCGGCGGGGCTCGGGTCTCCCTGGGCTGGGCAGGCCCCGCGTGGCCGCCGCCTATAGGCCTCGGGGCCGCTCCGCCGGGGGTGCGGGGCCGCGGGGCGGCCTCCAGGTGGCGGCTCCCGGGGCTGGCGCGGAGCTGCCCGGCCCCCTGCCGCCCGAGGGAGCTCCTCTGCTCCAGCGCTGCCCCAGCTGGAGGACGGACGCAGCGCCCTTCCTGCGGCACACGGGATGAATGAAGGCTGCGGGTTTGCGGAGTGGGTAAAGAGATTCCGGCGTGGCAGCAGGCCTGATGCTCGGCCGCGGCGGGAGGGCGCGTTGAGGAGGAGAAGAGAAGAGGATATGGTGCCCTCCTTCCGTGGACATTGGTCTCGCTATTCCCTACAGTTACCAGGAGGAGTTCATTCTTAGCAGTGATGCTTTTTGAAGCAGGCAAAGCTAGAAGGCCTCCTGCTGCCTTAATGGTCATCGTGCTGTATTGGATGTTGTGAAGGTCAAAGCTGGATCCACCTGCCAGCACTACTGTGCACGCTGGGGTTGCAGTGGATGGATTTGTGCCTCTGAACAGGATGAGTTCTTTAAAGGAACCACAAATGCAGGTGGACAGGGTCACTACCCAGAGGAAGCCATTCCATTGGGCTGAACCATGGGTGGACTGTTCACAGCACATCTGTTTTATTTAAAATGAGAGACCCACTCAGCTTCCTACTAAGTTATGTATGAAGATAAAGGAGCACCACAACTGGAGAACTATGGAAAAGAAATTGAACTTGAATTATAAGTCTATTTACATAGAAAGGGGTCTGATAATTCTTACCTTAATATAAGAAAGGAAACTCAATAATTGTATATCTAGTATACTAATTTACAAACGTAAACTAGTTAAATAGTAACATAGGCTAAGTTAACTTCCAATGCTTTTATTTTTGGTCTGCCAGTTTACCTGGTCATAAGTAAACGTTGAAAGTGAGCAAGTCATTTCAGTAATAGAAAATAATATTAAAAATGGGTTATTTTAGTAATAGGAGCCTCTAGATGGCTATGTAAAGAATGTCACCTATCTGAATAAGGTTGATGTTCTGATTCGTATCCAAATTCTTCCATTTGCAGTTACACCAGTGCTTCGTCACTTAAATATTTACTTAATTTTAGCTGGATATAGGAGCTCAGCAGCCATGAAAGATCTCTGTGTAGCTCTAGAATGACTAGTGCTGCTGTGGCCAGTGAGCATGTGGGGATCCCCAAGACTTAGGGGATAGCATCATATCCCTTCCTAAACAGGTTTGTTAGAGGTGTATGATGGCTGCAACCAATGTGCATCGAAGTGGCACTTTGCATGTGCCTGTAAGTTGGATGTGACTCTAAGTTTGTGTGTAATACGCTGGTGGGTGGGAGGGAGAAGAGGGCTGTTCTTCCTGGACAAAAGTGTATTATTAGGCTCTATTGTTCTGGGAGACTACTCCTGGAAAAAGACAAACACTGCAAGAGTACTGTAGTGGCTCAGTCTGAAGATTGAGTTGCACATGAGAGGGTTACTTTTCCTCTTGGTCATAGTTGTTCAGAGCTTCTTTTTTCTTTTTAGTTTAAACTCATATCCCAGGCATATGAAGTTCTGTCGGACCCAAAGAAAAGGGACCTCTATGACCAGGGTGGGGAACAGGCTATTAAAGAAGGAGGCCTGAGTGGCGGCAGCTTCTCTTCACCCATGGACATCTTTGACATGTTCTTTGGTGGTGGAGGCCGAATGAATAGAGAGAGAAGAGGTACACAGTTCTAAACAAGTTCTAGAAATTCTAACCATGCACTTAAGCATAAAACACGTGTGCTTTGGTACTGCTGTTTGCTAAGTGCACATAGTGTGGGTTTTACTAGTTGAATTAATAGATCAAGTAACCTATGAATTCTAGTTCTTCTAGTAGTAAGATTCTAATAAAGTAGATAACATGATGTGTAGCCATAGCAATCTTTCTGATTAGTTGTGCTTATTTTATTTTTGTTAAAATGGGTATGGGTAATTTTTAGGGGAGGGGGAAATACCTGTCAAGATGGCTAGTGGATAAGTTTTAAGTTACCTTCTTTCGAAATTTGTGCCTTACTTGTTCATACGCTTTGGGCAACTTGCTTCAAAGGACACCATCAACTTAAGTTAATGTTGAATCCCATGAAAAAAATTGGGAGAAGTTTGGCACTGAGTACATACTGTTGCCAAAAGCACATGACTTCTTGTTCATTCCCAATGTCTGTTGGAAGAGCAAGTAGTAACTTGCTGACATGTCTTTTGAAATAATGCTATGAAGTGGCATGGAAATACATAGGTAGGCCAAACAGCAATTTCTAAACTGACTAGCTCTGAAGCTGGTAGTGTCCTTGCATCTTTCTGTTTTGGTTAAGCTTATAAAAGTATGGGTAGAAGGAGGGGTTGGGTGGCTTTAATGATGCTTTACTTAACTACAGCTCAACTTCGTTCTCACCTAAGTGGGTGCAGCTTAGTGGAAGCTGATGGAACTGCACATGCTTTTAAGGGGGCTGAGCTCTGTTCAAAGTCTGGAATGAACTTAACGTTTCTTCAGTGAGACTGCATGTATGAACAAGCGTAGAAGCTTTTAAATAAGCATTAGCCCTTCCAGTAGCTGAGCCAGAATTAATCTTTCTTCCTCTGTTTTTTCAAGGCAAGAATGTTGTGCACCAGTTAGGTGTATCTCTTGAAGACTTATATAATGGTGTTACAAGGAAACTGGCACTGCAGAAGAATGTTATCTGTGGGAAATGTGAAGGTAAAATAAGCAGTGGTTTCAAACACCTCTTATTCCAAGGTTTTCTTGGACAACATGTTGGAGGGCTAGGGACAAAGTGTGATTTTTTTTTTTTAATTTGTTATTCTTCTTCCCCCCCCTCCATGAATCAGGCTTCTTTATGCCAATGTTTATCCTCTTCCTAAACAGAGGTGTTAACCTATTGGTCTAATGGCAGCCTTGAACTCTATAAATTGTCATTAAGGGCACCTTAATTAAATACTTGAATCAGAAGCTTTAATAAACAGGTGTTTTGTTAAACTTTTTCTTGAATAACTGGCAGTAGAAGTTTAGCTTGAGTTGTGCAACACATTTTACACTTCTTAAGCATCCATAATGCCTGATCTTCACTGAGGTAAATCTTAATGTAGTCTTGTATCTTTGTATGTTTTTTTTACATTTTCAGTAAACAGATTCTTACCAAGGTGTTAATGGAAAATCTAGCTCTGGAAGGCTGTGTTGATAATTCATTCAAAACCAAGATAATTGGGGGTTGGGGGTGGTGAAGGGAGAGACTAATAAATTGAGGTGTGAGTAGAGAAGTTGGCTTTCTTTTTTGTATGTAATAATTCCTAACTTGTGGGGCATGTTTGTCACGGAAATTAAATTCTAATTAAATAGGAATTGCATTACAGACCTATTTAAGTTGCCCTAAAGGTTCTCTTGAAGTCAGTGAGTTGTAGCTTGACTATTGTAGAGTAACTTTTTTTCCCGAGATCACCTTCAACTTCTTCTGTTAAAGGCTATGGTGGAAAGCGAGGGGCAGTAGAAAAGTGCCCTGTGTGTAAAGGAAGAGGAATGCAAGTTCTAGTTCAGCAGATTGGACCTGGCATGGTACAGCAAATCCAAACTGTGTGTCCAGAATGCAAAGGCCAAGGTGAAAGAATAAATCCAAAGGACAGGTGTGACAACTGCAATGGCTGTAAGGTTGTAAGAGAGAAAAAGATCATAGAAGTTCATGTTGATAAAGGTGAGAGACCTGTGTATTTGTTCTGCATCCTTAATCCCATTCTAATAATTCCCTTGAGAGTAAACTGCTTTTCTTCTGCAGGTATGAAAGATGGTCAGAAGATAGTATTTCATGGAGAAGGTGACCAGGAGCCTGATCTGGAGCCTGGTGATGTTATAATTGTACTTGATCAAAAGGATCACAGTGTCTTTCAGAGGCGAGGGCATGACTTAATTACAAAAATGAGAATTCAACTCTCGGAGGCTTTATGTGGCTTCAAAAAGACCATTGACACTCTTGACAACAGAGTCCTTGTCATATCATCTAGGCCAGGTAGGTCTTCAGAATTCTGATGCCATGCAAACTGCTTGTCTTTTGGATTGTGATAGAGCTATTTCTTAATCAGCTGATGCAACTAATCCAAACTGTGCTTGCAGTCATTTAAATCAGGAGTGGCAAGACTAAGAACTGAAACATTGCATGCAGAATTACAGCTAATGCTGTCAAATGCTGCTTAGGAAGTCTCTACTTCAGTTGCAGGATGGACAGGCCAGGAACTTATGTATTATCTGCTAATTCAGCCTGGAGGTTGTTCTAAGAAAAGCTGATTTGCCTACAGTAGAGGAAGTACTCAAGATGAACTTTCATTTGGTGTTTCTCTTGTTTAGCTTGGTTTTAGTGTGCTTCAGTTTGTGCCTTTTTCTATAGATTGCTCTGTAACCTAAAGATTGTTGGTATTGGTTATGAAACCTCTTGTCATGTAAGATTACTTAAAACTCCTGACCTTCGTGCAGGTGAAGTGGTAAAACATGGTGACCTGAAGTGTATCTACAATGAAGGGATGCCTATCTACAAATCTCCAATGGACAAAGGCAACTTAATTATACAATTCTCGGTAAGTTGACCACTTGCTTTTCTGTAGCAAAGAAATCTATTAGTATCCGGAGTAACTATTTGATTTAAAAATAAAATTGTAGGTCCAGTTCCCAGAGCACCACTGGCTTCCAAGGGAAAAACTCAGTCTGCTGGAGGCTCTGCTTCCTCCACGAGAAGATGTTATGATTACAGATGAGATGGATCAGGTAGATCTTGAAGATTTTGACCCTAGTGAGCAAACCTACCGTAACAGTGGAGGAGAAGCATATGAAGAAGATGAAGAGGGTCCAAGAACAGGTGTACAATGTCAGACATCTTAAAGCAAGGTGGAATGGCTATCATCTAAAATGTAAATTTTCACAATGAAAACTGCATGGCTGTAATAGCCACTGCTTCTGGTTTTTGTGTTCAGCAAATTGAGTTGCTGCGCTGTCAGTATCACTTTTTTTGTAACTAATTTATATTGTGTTCTTGTCTTTATATATAAAGCAAACGTCACACAGCTGAGAACCAACTGAGTTGGTATACATTTTCTTGTGCTGTGAAGGTTCTCACTTTATTTCACCTATGCTATTTATATAAGACCCTGGCAATACTGCTAAGAAGTGGAGTGTCTTATGTAAATATTTTCATACTGGAAACTAATTTCATAGAATAAAACATAGCTGAAGTTACTTCTAATAAATAGAACTTCACCTTTTGTTTTTTTCTCTTGTGCTTTGTAAGCTAGTTATTTATATGTGTTTCTCTAAGTTCCTGCTCCTTTATTCAACTAGTTTAGATGTCCTGCTGTATGCAGTCTATTAGCCAGGTAACTTTGTATTCCTAGAGTCTTTTATTCCTGCCCCACTACTACATAGTACTGTTGTGTCTATTCCTTATCTATAGATGAGTGTAGGCTTCTTTTATTGCCTTACCTCTGTGTAAGTGAGGAGGTTATGAAGGATCTCTACCCTGTATGTACAGTCCATGACTTCAGCATGATTTAGCCAAAGGTACTTACCCCTCTGCTCTCCCCCCTGATTTTTTTTTTTTTTTCCAGAAACCTAACCTCTTAATCTCAGGCTGTCTAGAAGGTGGTGGTGGTGTTCTGTACTTCCTAGGGCTTTAGTTATGTCCTAACTCAAATGAATACTATAACAAAAGGCTGTGCCTTGCATATACTGTTGCTGCATATACTATGCCAGGATAGCAAAGTAAAATTCCCTTTTATCTGTCTTCAATACACATTCTGCTTTTATAGTGTTGAGAACAAGTACTACCCCTTAGTGAAATTAAATCATGATGGAGCTGCCACCTGTCACCATACAATGGCTGGAACAGGTGTTCAACTTAAATGACCCTATCCCACACAGAGGACCAACATTAAGATGAGCAAAGGCTATCATCATCTCAGTCACTCTTCCTTTTCCTAAAATAAGCTTGTTCAAGCTGGTCAACACTTTCTAGCTCTAGTCTATTTATGTAGGACAGCCAGGGAGAAATACCAGTTGCAGATTAACTGAGAAGTTACTTCATCACCCATGACTCTGTATTTCCAAAAATACACTTTTCCAAGGATTAGTTACAAGTTACTTGCAACTCTAGCTTTTATTTTAAAAAAGTAAAGCTTTCTCTCATGCTAAACAATGAAGTTTGCATATAAATTTGTCCGATTTTCAGCAGGAAATCAGATCAGCATTACTAAACTGCTTTTTATCAAATAAAACAAAACAAGGATTGCAGTGTTTCTAAGAACTGCCACATAAGTTAGCCAAAGGATCTAAGTCAAGACATTTAAACAGGACAATCATAGATATGGATTTCTTGGTCATCTCCAACAGATACAATTTTGGACCCACTTCCATTGTATTTCACTCCCCAAACCTGCAAATAGGACATATAAGATTATAAATGGGTGGTACTGAGACAAAACAAGTATTTATTATCTTTGCACCAAATAATGTGTATCAACTACAAGAAGCAAAAGAGGATTATTTAAGAACACCATATCAGAGCTGATGCAGTTACAATTCCTGCTTTAACAAGTGATGATGCTGATGGCCTCTAGCTGCCTGCCAAGTTCTGACTTTCCACTTCTACTGACTACAACTTACGCAGCCTTAGGATACATGAAAAATACCAATGTGCGCTCGCCCCAGTTAGCATAGATCTGACCTAACTTTTTCACTCTTGGCTCCCATCTTGAGCATACTTTCCGGTGCTATTAAGGAAGCAGAGGAAGTGCTTTTCATGCAGACTGAGAAGCAGCATATGACAAAGAATGATCTGTTTATCCTTGGGTTGTCATTTACTTGCCAGTGCAAAACCAAGAGAAGTTCAGATCAGTCCTCTGGTTTGAACTAAAAACTTACACAAACCTGTAAATGACTCTCACTCATCCCTTTCATTAGGATAACATTAGGAAGAATGAAGTCTATCCAGCACATTAACACAAGATTACAAAATACCTGTATCAACAACATGCTTTGGGGGAAATCTCATACGCTACTTTGCTTTTGGTATCTAAAAACCAGAGGGATCACGTGTGCGAGGGGGCTGACAAATCCCTGCCTTCCACAAGTCCATGTAATTACAGACAACTAAACACTAGAAATCCACTTATGCTTGGTATCAAAATCCTCACAGCTGTAGATAACTGAAAAGGGGGTTACCAGCAAAAAAGTACTGTGGAAAAAGACCCAAAATAAAATTGCAGGAATTTCCCTTCTTAAGTCTTCTCTTATACACTAAAATACAGCCTTGTTCTACTTAACACCGAACATTTGGAAAAAAAGTAAGCTGGTTCCTAACCTCTTCATTCAATTACAGCTTTTCTTCAGCAAAAATAAAATAGGATTTCAAGGATGGTTTCAAACGTTTTTTAAAAATACCATCCTTTTAAATAACCCCTTATAGCTGCACGCACTGTGTAAGTGATAAAAATAAAGAAGACCATAAAGATAAAAAATACAGTCTGATAAGAATCCATTTGGCCACTCGGGATTGCCCTTGTTTGGACCTGTAAAAATGGGTTCCATGGAAGAGCTCAACTTATACCACTCTTGGAATATTAGATTGATATTAAGTGCCTAAAAATTGCAGCTTTTAAGGTTTCATTATAGCAAGCTGAAGTCCAACTCCAATTTTAAACACAAGTACGCGCAACTACACAACTTAAGTTTTCCTATTTACAGTAATTTAGGTAAAGTGACGGTAGACCAGACAATTTTCAGCTGGTAACATACCTGATCTTGGTGGTCAAAGAAAGTGTGAACACAAGTTCTTGTTGCAGCATCCCAAACTTTTACACTTTTATCAGATGAACTGAAAAAAATAATAATCAAAATTTAAATTAATAGATTAACTATAGTTTATTTCAGAGCTGAAAAGATAGGGATAAAATAACAAAGATTGGCATCTTCCACCAGATCCCAGTAACCTTTAAGATACATCACTGTTTCAGTACCTGCAATATGAAAATGAGGACTCCCATTTTAGCCAGCCAATTCTTTGAAAATTCTTGATCCAAAGATCAAGAAACATCTGTTACATATACTGGGTCCCCCAGCTGTCTAAGCTGTTTTAAGAGTTGTTAAGACAGGTCAACTTGATCAACATGTACTACTACTACATTAGGTTGTACTTGGTTTTTAACAGCAGCTTTTCAGATATTTAGAATCAAACTGCCCTTCTTTTTGGTTAAGATGTTTTTCACTTGTAGGGAACTACACTGCAGTGAGATGACTTACGCTATAATACTATAGTATTGACTACAACTCCCATCGCATCACAAATTGGCTTGAGTCTTTTATTGTAATGTTTGCTATTCCGTTACAGATTTCACTGCAATTTGAACACATCTACTTTCTGATCAATCTCCATTTATAAATATAAAACTTTTTTTTTTTTTTAATAAGTATAAAAATGTTTAAAATCCTCATTACCTGGAAACAAAGTGGGTATCATCAGGACAAAATGCTACATTTAATACCCAGGATCCATGACCACTTAATGTGCCGGCCAAGTTTGCATGCTGTCTGTAGAAAGAACAAATGTGTAACACAGAATTATAAGATCAACATTTGATTTGTGAATTCCAGGGAAGAAGCAACTGGAATATACTGTAATTAGCACAGTCACCAATAGTTCAATGGAAGGATCATGGAAGGAGACTTCTGGACCTTTTTTCAACCAAGCTGTCTTATGTTGCAATAGGTTCTGAAAAGAGGTCACTACAAAGATGCATAGGTGGACAAAACAGTTTGGCCTGGAAAACTTCTATAAAGAATGCACAGTAATGCAGGTATAGGAGAGTGAAGATGACTGAATCAGTGCCTTTTCCTCCCCAGGAAACTCCTCCAATTTTTGGCACAATGCAAGAGAAAACAAGTAAACAATGTCACTTCAGGTAGGTACAGGTGTTTCAGATGTGTAAACACACACAGGACAGATATACAAAACAATTAGCCTGTTGCTTACAGGGCTAAATAGGAAAACTGATTTCAAACTAAGACTATCATCTACCTATGTACTTCTTAAAAACTACAGGATTTAATGTTTTACTATTTAAGCTAAGATTACTTATTCAATAAAGAATTCTCCAAAAGCTGAAGGGAGTTACATTTTTTACAGTAACAGCTTTTTCGAAGAGTCACTTTACTGTTAGCATATCTTGCAAAATGAAAACTCACACATCGTAGATTTTGATATAGCCGTCATCTGAAGCAGTTACAAGTAACTGAGAATCTGGAGAAAATGTCAGTGAACGAATAGGCATCGCATGACCTGAAATTCAAAGTTTTGCATGGCTCAGAATTTATCTCTACTGCTTACTAATGACAGCAATAGTATTAAGAGTTACATCAGAACAGGAGCTCCTGTTAAAAGAAAGCAACCTCTCTATGCCTCTCCTGGCTTCTTCAAACAACATACAATGGAAACGCAGTAATTCTGAGCTTCAAATGTTAAAACATGTCCAATGCAACACCAAAGTACTCTTTCCAGCTGAGGATCTTAATTAGAAGTGATGTAGGAAAACATAATTTTCTGATCTCACAATGCTTTCTAGTATGACAATCGTCATGTTTTCTAATATGATTTCATAACGTTTGAAGTTGTTGGGTTCTATATTATACACTGGACATAATCTGCATGAACAGTAAAAGCACACATCTTAAAAATGCTTATCTTGTACAACATACTAAGTTCAGTTGTTTTCTGAAACAGGAATACTTTGCTATAAATCTGATACCACATTCAAAAGAAAAATATGCATAGCAGCACAGATTCGACTTAGTCTCACTTGTAGTGCACTACAATGCAAGAAGCAACTGCAATTTTAAGAAATGAGTTAAGTATTACTGACTTGATATTTTAACACAGGGATGGGATTTATGCTACAAGCCTGAGTTTACAGTTTGTCTCTTACTTTACAAGTTAGAGTACACTAAATAAGTAAATAAAATCTACTGGACAGAAACATGAATTTATTTATGCTGTGGCTGTTGTATCCAACTATGACGTATGTTATAGCCTTCAGTTTTCCTGAATGAAGCCAGAACTTGGGTACTGCCAATAGTCAATCCTTTACCTTCTAGCGTGTGGAGAAGTTTTCCAGTTGCAATATCAAAAATATTGATAATGCCATCTATTGCTCCACTGGCTAAGTATTTCCCATCTGGACTCTGTAATAAAACACCGGAAGTATGCATTTAACACTGTATGAATCTGTGCTATGTACCTCCCTTCCCAATGCTCAGCAGCGTGTCACAAAGCATGGCTGACAATATCACGTAGAAATAAAGTGATGAAAGAAAAAAAAAAAGGTTTATAACATATTACCACATATTTCACATAAGACATGATCAATTGTTGTTCTTACATATGCAATGCTAAGGATGAACTTTCCTCTGGTGTCCAGAGAATATTCTTTTTTTCCAGTTTCAACACCAAAAATATTTACTTTTCCGACATGACTTCCTGTTGCAAGGTACTGGGAATCAGGTGAAAAAGCCAGGGACCAAGCATCAACTATATTAAAAAATAACCAAAAAACAAACAAAACAAACAAAAAACCAACAACATTCAGTTAGCTGAATACTGTTGTTAGTCCTTAACCAATAATGTCAGATCCGAACACATATGTTTAGACATTTACCCCGGCTACTCTTCATGCTCCAAATTCTACTAAATACTCTAGGAGCATAGAAGCTCATTAATGTGAACTTCCTTTTAATGGAGTAGAGCATAAGATACTTACTTAAGTTTAGTGAAAGATGACATTTTCTACTAAGATCTCAAGTTTAGTAGCCCCTACTGCAACAACAAATTTAGCATTTAAGGCTGCATACGTGAAGTATAAATTTGTTCTTTTCTCCTCATGCTGACAGCTATTGAACCAGTGTAAGAAAGCAACAACTAGCAGTTAGCAAAGCACAGAAGATGCGGGAGAACCACACAGATACACGAATGTAACATGGATCAACATGCCTTGCAAGTGAATTAAAAAATCTTTCAGAGTAACATATTTATCTGCCACAATGTAATTCACAGATTTTTCGATACTCTTATGATTAATTACCTAAAACACTCCAAGATTGTTCTTAATTAAGGGACTGCCAATGGATCAATGAAATAAGAATAAAATCTTAGGCCCTACTTTCCAACTTAGACAATGCAACATCAATCTAGACTTCAGCTTTACCCTACTTTGACTTGCTCCCTTAGGCTTGGATGTACTGCATAAATAAGCATCACATACATGGCTTAAATTCAATTTGGATATAATCAGAAATCATTATCAAGCTCAGATTTTCTTTGTAAACCAGTCCGAGTGTTTGGATCATTTTTAAAAATACCTTTATATTAATGTATCTGTAAGAGCAAGCTGGTTTCCATTCTGCTTTACCTAACAAAAAGCATATCTAAAAAAGTGTAAGTAGTGTAAAAATGTAAAACTGTCTGATATTACTTTATGTTGAGTTGATAAAAATCACTCATTTTAAGATTCTGCAAATGAAGAAAGATTTTAAAAAATCCCAGCCATCTCATATTCCCTAATTATACAATGTACAGTAGTTACCACCTAGGTTTAGGAAATTTCTTACACACAGATAATTTAACACTGATATCTTACCAGGACCAGCATCTATTGACTTGATCTGTTTGCCAGTTTCTAAATCCCAAAGGCGAATATGGGCATCTAGGGAGCTCGATGCTGCAATGGCACCTGTGTGGCTGATATCCACAGATACCACGCCTAGTTGGTGACCCTCTAACGTCCACTGTAGATCCAATTTTTCATCATTCCTTTTGTTAAAGGGAAATAAAAGGCTAGTTATGAATAGCTGGGGGTACTTAACCTAAATCCAACCTCAGATAAAACAAATAAACAAGTTAACCCACATTTCTTAATCCTGGTCAACTAGAAGAGAATTGAAGTACCCATGGAAAGGGAGGACAGCTATGCACAAGTTGCTCACTGTACTCAAAGGAAAAAAACAAGGAATCATTTTTGTATTTCTGAAAAGCATGTACTTCATTTTAAGTTTGCAAGTAGTCCCACAGAAATCTCCATCACACAGCAGTGCACGAGTACGTGCACAGCAGACTTAATCTGCCAGCACAACATGACACTGACTAACATTTTTAGAATATCACACAAAGCTACTCAAGTAACTAAAGCGAAGCACAGATTTAATATTGCTCTGGCTAAGAGAAAGGAAATCTTCTCAAAAGTACACTTCAGAGGATTACGAAGACTTCTTTCTTTTTTAGTAAGAAAGGAAGGTAACATTTCCTCTTTTACTTTGTTCTCATTGTTCCTTTCACAGTATACATCCTCCCAACGCATTGTCTCATAAAAACCTTCATTTCTAATTCTTTGGTTTTAAAGTGCATCAAGTCATACCATTCTCTGGCAGAAGACACGTAAAATAGAATGTGTATTTTCAGAAGGGTTTGTGTTCTTCCCAATTTAAAGCACCTTGGAATGCTACCACTCCTAGAGAAAGCATGTACCAATGAAGTTAAGCTTGCTCAAGAGCTGTACCATGCTACCCGTTGGGGAAATTTAAGACTGCTATAACTCCACACTGACTACTTCCCAGGGTTAAAACTGGTTTTAACCATTCAGTATGGAGCATTTCACTTACCACTTCCAGACCTTCACTAGATCGTCCAAAGAACCAGAGATCACTGTTTCAGAACCATCCTTTTTGTTCTTTCCCCAGGCAACTGACCAGATGGCATCATCATGAGCTAAAAGAGAATATAAGCATAGAAACTAAAAGTTAAGGTGGTTTATTTTGATGGAAGATGACAACCACTTTTTACTTTCCATTATAGGCTGGACATCTATGTAATATTAAGAGCAGATAGATTAATTAATGTCTTGACATGACACAGAGTAACTCAATGGAAACCAGGAAACTGCTCTTTTTTGTGTTCTTTGAAAATTTTAAGATTGCTTTTACAAAGATCTACACTGTAGCTGTATTTTTACATTTTTATGTAAGGAAGTTTTAAAGTTTATGTAGCTGGTTTATCAGGCAAAAATCATGGAGTTTTTTATCAGAAGTCTATTTCATCTGTTGCACAAGAACATGCTCCTCTAGTCACAATACCTAGTCACTTCTCCTGGGTCAACTTCAGTATATGAGAGTCCTGTCACACAAGCTTTGGTAATGCTAAAATTGCCTGTTTATTGTTATCAGTAGACCCCCTTGCACTATCAGTGCTCTGGAAGCTTTGTCATCGCTTTTATTGTTTCAAAGCACCAAGGTCACTGTTGAAAAACAGCATAGGTATGTTTAAGCTATTCAGATTTACATGTCATATAAACATAACCCAGGTCATCTCAGAGGTGTATCTGCTTTACATCACCCAAGGAAGACAGTATTATGTAATATATATTAGTGTCTTCTCACCTTGCTCTTGCTTGAAGAGAATACCATACTAGAAAGAAAAAATAATTAGTGTTACGCATAAGCAGCCTAAAAAAATATATATGTATATATATCAAACCAACAATTACTTCACATAAAATTAAGTGACAGAAAGAAAAATTAAGATTCACCTGTGTAGTCATGTCTTTATGGAAGCAATCTTAACAGGAATGCTCTGGAAGGAGAAAACCCATTAGGCTCAACAATAAGACTCTGTCTCAGAAACACCGCTCTGGAAGGAGAAAACGCGGTGGGCACAGGCGTAAGGCATGAAGAAAGCGCTGCCTTTGGGGCACCCCCGCCTCCCCACGGGACCCCCGCCACCACCACTCCTCCTTCACGGCCACAGCGCGCCCTGAGCTACTGGGACGCGCCCTGAGCTACCGGGCCGAGCCGTGACGGGCCGTGAGGTACCGGGACGCGCCCTGAGGTACCGTGACGGGCCGTGAGGTACCGGTCCGAGCCGTGAGGTACCGGGACGCGCCAGGCCGTGAGGTACCGTGAGGGGCCGAGCCAGGCCACCGGGATTTCTGTCGCCGCCGTCGCGCAGTGATGAGAGATTCTCGGCGCCGCGACGATAGAGAGGGGCGGTGGCGGCGCCGCGCTCTCTGCCGCCGCCATGTGGCGATGGAGGCTGCGCTCGCCGCGCCTCAGCTGAGCCGCGAGCATCGCCGCGGCAGCGAGCGGCTGCCGGTGGCGGCGTCCCCAGTGCCGCTGAGGTAACGCGGGGCTGAAGGCGTCGCGGGGAGGTTCTGCCGCCCTCACACGTCTCCCCCGGCTGCTGCAGGCCCTCGGGGAGCGCCTGGCCCGCACAGCCGGGGCAATGCCCGCCCGGCCCCGCCATCTTCCCGGGCACGGCCGCTGAGGGGCAGCCGGCTGCTCGCCGCCCGGCCGCCCCCGGTTCTCCCGCTCGTCACACGCAGGCAGCGACCTCACCGGGCTGAGGCACCAGCCACTGTGCTTGTAGCTGTCCAAAAGCGGTCAGCATCTTTTCGGTGGTATAAATAACAATAATGCCCGTTAGTGTCGTGAGGGCAGTTGTGGAAAACGTGAGGGACTCGGGCAGCAGCAGGGCTGGAAGTTGCTGACTGAAAAGTGAGACTGGCTGGCTTTAGTCAAGGGTGTGGAGGAGCAATGCCAACCAGGCAGGGAAGACTGAGCCCCAGATTTCCTTCTTATCCTAGGTATTGGGTCACTTCATAAACAGCCATCTCCCAAGGATCCTGGAGCTGCAGTAATGTTAAGCAGCGCAGAGCGCAGAAGTTGGCTTTAATGTCACAAGAGGGAGAGGAAGGTGGTGACAAAGAAGGGTGACAAAAAAGGTATGACTTCTCTTGGAAGCTGACTTTTTTCATGTTCCATTTACTACCTCTGCTTAAGTTAGAGCTGGGGAAAAAATCAGAATTAAAGTTCAGGACAACAAAGCAGCTTCCTTGATGCTTTAAACTAGACAAAGGATCAGTGGCCTTTCACTGGTTTTTAATCAGTCTTTATGTGTACACAAAGCTCACTGAGATCAATAGAGCTTGTCAGAGTAAGCAAAATAACAACTGAAACAGGAATTCTGAATGTGTCTTAACACAGTTCTGCAGTCAAGAATGAAAATCTGGGTAAAACTCTTACAAGTAATTACAGAATCCCTAGTTCTCTTATTATTTAGATTGAGCTTTGAGAGGCTTTTAAGGCAAGCTACGTTAATACACTGAATTTCAGCTACTAATGATACACTGGAAAGCATTGTTTCAATAGTCAGGTAAATTAGTGTATTTATTCATCCTACCAGGATTCTCCTAAGAATTTTTCAATTTAAATTTGTGCTTAAAATATACCACTTTCACCCTATATTCAAATGTTCATGACTGGGTTCTGCAGTTCTGCGGTACTGTCATGTAATCTTTGAGAGTCAAAGTGTTTCTAATACCTCCAGAATTTTCCCATCACACAGAGTTCTCCTATGTAGCAGTATTAACTTTGTACACAGAATGTTAGACCTTCACGGGAAATTATTGTTATTGTTCTCCTGCAAGTGCAGAGTGAGACTGTGGGTTATTTCCTACACACTTATGACACAATCTGTATTTCTTAAGAGTTAAAGCTGATTAGATGCTGCTTTGGTGCATCAAGAGAATACTCTGAAGCTGTGTGCCACGTGTTTGATTTATAGATAAACTGCCTTCTTGGAATGGTTACTAAGTGTGTGTTTCTGTATGTTTGCCCTTGTTCTGGAGCACTAGCACACTCTGTATCTGTAACATATTTTAACCCTAATCAGAATAATAAGTGCACATGTGTTTAAATGCGTTTTTCTTAAATAATGTTACAAAGGAAAACATGATGTATTTAAAAATACAGTACGGTCACCTTGGTATTGCGAACAAGTAGAAGTGATTTAGGTTGGGATTCTTTTTTCCTTTGGGATGGCGTACAAAAATTGCAAACGGCAGTTCCCAGACAAAAGCACAGTTGCAGAGGACAAATTGAGAGACAAACAGCTAGTTTCAGAAATAATAGATTGAGTGCCCTTGTGGCCAGCTATTGCAATCATAATTCAGGATCAGCATTCACAATTCAACACTTGCTTGGCCTTTCTCAAAAGCCAAATGCCAAGTGAGCCTTGATTTATGAAGGTCTTGAAGACGCCTGAACCTCCATAACGCGTAAAGGCTAGGTAATTAATTTAGACCTTCAGTTCCGCAGTTAGATGAACACTACAGTATTCAAATGTTGTCAGACATGCCAGCTCTTCTCCCTCATCCATGCTAAATAATTCTTTAACTAGTGGGTTAGAGGAAACTGGTAATGGTATTTGCAGTTATGTGGTGTATGCTGAAGTGGGCATGTGTACAGAGATGTCATGAAAATGTATTCTCATGATCATCAAGTTGGAGCAACATGGTCACTTTGGAACGGGACTATGTAACATAACTACCAGCAGAGGGCTGGATTGGATGACAGGTCCCTTTCAGGGCTGACCTGTACATTTCAGGTTTGATTTTCCATGTTAGGGTTCTGTGTAGGATCAGTCACAGAAATCGTAGCACCTGCAGGCACTGCAGAAACAAAGAGCTTGGCGTCAGTGTGCAGAGTTATACCATCTGCCTGTTGTGGGGCAGCAGCATCAAGATAATCTCCACCTCCTTGTAGCAAAGGGTTGGCGTACATCATGACATATTTGTCATTCGGAGTCCTTCTCCCTTTAGGGACTCTGAACAGTTGTGGCAGGGGGAAAGATTCCTCCGCTTACATTGCCCAATGTGCCCCTTGGAAACTGCTAAGAGACTGTGTTCCTGGGAGCAAATTGGAATATTTGCACTTTTTGCTCATTCATTTCAGGTATTTGTTCCCTTCATCAAGCTCCAGGAACACAGTTACACATAGAACGTAGACGTTTTTCTTGAAAAGCAATGTATCAGCGTGTATAATCCACACACCAGCTTTGTAGCATGTTACTGTCAGGGTAGTTGAGACAAAAGCAAGAGCCACAGAAAATCAGACCCTAATACATTCTACAGTTTCACTTTTGAAGCGATCCCTACACATTGACATTGCTTTAAGGTTGCATTTAAATACTGAATTGCTTCTCTAGCAAGAAAGCAAGCCTTCCTATGTACACAGTCAACAAGCAGTGCAAAGTCTTAGAGACAGACAAAAATGGAAAAGAAAATCAAAGCTGCCAGAGACGGAGCCAAACAGGAATGAGAACAATACTTAGCACTTGCAGGAACAAATCTCTCTGAATGGCACCCTGCAGTTCCACCCCAAGGCACCTTTGTGGGGTACTGGTGAGAGGACAGCTTGGCCTGGATTTCAAATGGGAGAGGTGGGCAGTGAGACCAGAGTGAATGAACAGTTTATTCTGGGAAGAAAAGGGGAATATAAAGCAGTTAATTAAACCAATAAATCCTAAGAAAACAGACTCCCTCCTCCATTGAAGCAACCTCATCCCCACCACTGCCTGCAGAGAAGCCAGAATGTTCAGATGTAATTACAGGCCTTTTAATCTCTAGGTTATAGCATTTATAGGCTGAGGGGAACCTTTCAGAGCACAACTGTTTTGAAAGGAATAATAGTAGTAAAAAAAAAAATAGTGTTGTTAATTGTGAGAGACTTTCCAACAATTGGTCTGTGCTTGGTGATAACTGAACCCAGACGTTATTCTCACCCTGTCTTTTCTTTCTCCTTGTGGAAAGACTTCAGTTCTTCCTTCAAGTATTTGCTGTATGTAATCTGAATTACTGTTTTTTATTCTTGATTTTGTTCTTTCTTGCAGCTTCTCTTTTTTATGGGGGGAGAGGTGGGTCAGAGATTGTTTCTTAGATCTTCACATTAGCCTGAAATGTTGAACTAGTATACAAAATGCAAGTACAATAAAAGAAACATCTGGTGCTCATTTGTCAGGATTGGAAAAAGGCACTTTAAAATGTCATGCATATGGATGGGACTTGCTTTTAGAAAGCACAAAGTTTCAACTAGCACGTCAAAACTTGTAGTAAAACTTTTCTCTCCATTATGATGTATCTCACATGTTTCACCCAAACTTATGTATAAATTGCTATTTTCACTTCAGATATACATGGCAGCTCTGAGGACCTAATCTATGACCTTAAACACTGAAAGCAAAGTACTTGAGCTCTAGGAAAATGTCTGTGGTTGTCTTCGGCTGTTTAGTTCTGAGCAACAAAATAACGATCATGTTATCTAAGCTGCTATTTTACATCCGATTGTGTACCTTTTAGTTTGGTATCCATACCTGAAGCTACAGCAGAAAATGCTCTTACACGTGCGTATTGGTAGGCTTTGCTATGCCAAACATCACCCAAGCAGCCAGTTAATTCTCAAGTGTAAATGAACATCTGCAGTCACCACCCGTAAGGTACTGTTCTCATAAAAGAAGAGTATGAAGGTATCAGGGATCCTGTGCTCCTGTGCACCTTTTTTTACCCAGGACGCTAGTTCTATTTGCATCTGGTGAAGTTAGGATGGGTGGTGGCAAAGAAGACAAGGGAAGGCATCTTTTTTTTTTTTTTTTTTCCTGATGCTTGCAGACAAGTGTTTGAATGGGTTGCTGAACTGGAGGACAGGGGGGAGAGAAGGAGGGTTTTTTACTGGCTGTGGGACATTCTCTGCCTGACTAAGCTGTTCACAGTTCACTAAAGAAGGAGAGAAGGCACAGTGGTTCCAGTCTGTGGTTGTGTTATTTGCTTAATTGTAAAATGTTATTAATTTTATACTTCTTATGGATTCTCTTTCTAAAGTGTCAATTCAGTTAGCTGCTTGAATTGTCTGTAAGCCTACTTTTTGTTGGAGTGGTGAGTCAAAAACTAAACTGGCACTGTGGCATCTTTGTAATTTTAAGGGTCTTTGTGACATGAAAAACATTTACAGGATCAAATGCAGAGGGTGCAACTCTGGCTGTTGTGAACAATTAGTAAGAAAACTCAAATTAGTACCCTTTATCCATTGGAAGTAGAGGGAAAGCAGGTTTGTAATAATTAGATAAGAGACGTTAAGAACGTTTTCAGAAGTTGTACTTAGAGTTTGTTCCTGTGTACTTTTGTGTCACTACCCTAGAATATATTTACCTAAGTGGACACTCGGATCTTCAATGCCTAGTATCCATTTGCGTGGTTTGCTGGCAGGCAGGCTACATGGACTCACACTTGGCTCAACCAGCCAATTACTTTGCCACTTATCTTCATGTCACTGCCCCACTTTGTTATTGCAGCCTTCAATGCCACTTCTGTCTTCATCAACACTGTCCCATTCATGCTGTTTGCTTTGATGACTTTGCTGGGCAACCTCTTTCGTGTCCTTGTCTCCTTAAGAGGGGGGCTTATTCTTTTTTGGTTTGCTAGTCTGGCTCACAAGCCCTTGTGAATCAAATTGACAGTATTAATCTTACACAGAGGAGCCACGCTGGAGGATAAATGCCAGTGCTCTGCATGCTCTGGCTCCCGTGGAAGTCAGTGGGAGGAGGACTAAGCATGGCACATCATCAAACATTACGTTCAGCTACTTTCAGATGATGCTTGAACCAAACTGTATAAATTTGGCAAATCTTTGAGTCATTTGCAGGCCACAGAAGCCCATTTTACAGCAGTGATTCCACATACTATTCCTGCACAGCAAATGTTTTCTTGTCTCAGAGATCTTACTAGGTCCTGAGCACACGTTCCAGTGTGATTCGATTCCATAGATAATACATATCACATGCTGTACACTTTCCCCTGCTATTGTGAGTTCTCATCGTGATGACTTTGTTCACATTTGACATTACCATCAATGAGGGTGTCATATAATGAAAAAAATTCCAGGTTTCTAATGAAATGATTGCCTGTTGTGGGCCACCTCTGTTTAGGTATTGTGTTAGTGAGATAAGCAGAAGTGTGGCATGAGGAAATCATGGATTTTGTCTGTGAGATGAGCATCATCTAGGCCCCAGGCTTTCTAGGACAGACACAGAGCAATAGAAATAACAGAGGAAAACCTTGTCTTTATTTCAGTGAACATTAGATCAATCACTGTGGCTGGAGGATCGTTGCCAACAGCACAGAACATCATAGTGGAGTTTGGACACTGATCCCAAGGCAAGCTTCAGTGCCATGAGTCTTTCCCAACGGGAAATCCTGTTCTTCAAGAGCTGCAACATATGAGTTAATTTATGAGGTGGTAGCCAGAACCCTGAGCTCCTAGTAAGAGATTCTTGAAGTTTGGTGGTTTCAAAATGCCATCTAAAATTCAAGTGATCCTCCCAAGCCAGACTTGCAAGTTTCTAGAACTGTGGAGGGAAACAGATGAGGAAAGGCTTTATTGCAGGGATGGGTCTGTTGAAAATACTAACAGTGCAATTTCCCTTGTGGTGTGTTGGCCCCATTGAATCTGCTATCTCAAGAGTGGACTTGGCAGTGCTAAGGGTGAGGAGCCCCTAAACGTGCTCACTGCATGATGTTCAACAAGTGTTAGTGAAGGGTGTTTGCGCTGCTCAGGAGTCTGGGCCTTCTGTGTTTACCTGCAAGAGGGAGCTACCAGCTTATGCAGCTGTACTGAGCTGTTTGTGTTTGTGACCGAGCTAGCTGAAGCTCTTGATGCTTCTTTCTGGAGGGAGGTCACGCACAACATTTCTGTAATGACACCTCAGCCAGAACCGACCCTGCAGGGAAACATTTACCCACTGATCCCAAAACTTCTGGGGTCAGGTATGAAGAGAGATCTTTTAGGCCCTCAAGGTTAGTGCAGTGCAGTCAGCAGCTCTCATTTACTGCTCTTGGTTCGTATGTTGTTACCGGCAGTGATTAGCAGCTTGTTGTTTGAAGTGCGGCAGCCACCAGAGAAATGACTGGGGTAGTTCAAATTTGAGTGCCATCGCTGGGTATAACTGGGAAGAAACAAGTAATAGAATATGGGATTGGTGCAACTCTGTAACCGGTAGTTTCATGGTAAAAGCTGTATTGTAGAAATGTTACCCCTAAGAACCGTGGTGGTAAAAATGCGTAGAGTGTTGCCCAGCACAGTATTCACCAGTCTAGTGCAAACAGAGAAATACAGGTCCAGTTCCTGCCCACAGGAGCACAGTCTTAGAAAGCAGAGAACTATTGTTTCGACCCGGTAGCTCAGTCTAGAATAAGAGATGGGACAGCAGTGGTCCTGCCTGGGCTGCCATTATAAACAGGAATTTTATGAGAATGCTCAAAAAGCAGAGGGTTTTTTCTCTTTTGCACTACTGGAACCAGTACACACAAGGTGCTGATCCAGCAGAGTACATAAGCATATGCCAAGCATGTTAGCATTGAAGTAAAAGTATTTTAAAGCATGATGTTTAAGTATTCTGCTGGTTCTGAGCCTTAATAACAGGAGTTGAAGGTAATAAAAGTCCTCCCTTCTGTTATGTGAAGGTTGTTGCCCAGATCCTGAAGAATCAATTTTAAGGAGGTATTTTATACTGATATTTTACCTAGGCTGTATTCTTCAGTCCCTGAACTGGGGATGCTCCCAGAAGAGTCTTCATGCATTTTGATAGAATGCGTAAGGGTCTGGGGGCCCTCTGAAGTGTCACTTTCCAGTCTAAAAGGTGCTCTGTGGAGCAGCAGAAAAGAGAATGAGAAATTCAGGTTCACAGCTGGGTGGTCTAAATATTGGCATACGATCCTCTGCAGCAGTTTTAGATTTTGAAAAGCAGCTTTTCCAGCACATGTTTAGAATTGGAATAATTTACAATGTGAAGAAAAAACAAATGACAGATTTCCAGTGTAAGAATCAAGGACCAGTCATCTCTTGTTTCCATATACTGCCTCTTGTGCCAGGTTGCAGCTTCTGAGGAACTGAGTAATGCCCAGGAGAAAGCCTTTGCTGGAAGGATAATGCACAAAAGCCAAAAATGACTTAATAATGTGAGCTGCAGTCTGACTTTCTTTGATCCTTTAAATCCTGGAAAGCTAGAATCTAGTCACCTTCATTCCGACTCAGTGAGTGGCACTGTCAGCCATGGCCAGTTATGTTCCACGTGCATTCACCTCTCCTCCTGTGCAAATCACAGCAAGAACGGCTTCTTTTCCAGGGATGGGAAGTTCCTGGAATTATGAGATGTGTTAATAGAAATACGTTATAGCAACTGCTGATAAAGCACTGATTTGAAGTGGTGCAGACTGTAAGTCATGGGTTTCAGTGGACAGTGTTGCCTGAGAAAGACTGAACGCAACAGTGCTTTTTGTTTGTCTTCAGTGAACAATATATTGAATTTAAGAGCTAGATTTCCTCCAAAAGCAAGTGGACAAAATCCATTTGTTGTGCAGAGTGAGTCTGTCTGTGAGGATTTCACATTGTCTAGCACCTTAAAGAAAATCTCATCTTGCTGAGTAAAGACAATCTCCTTTGCTTTGCCATCTTTGCACTGCTGTCTGCACAGATTCTTTTTATTGTTGCTTTTTTTTTTTTTTTTAAACACGAAGTGGGTCACTTTCCAGTCTTCCTGTATTAGGCCATAGTGACAAAATCCAATGTGACAGCTCTCCAAATGTTCTGATGTTTCCAAGAGGGAGGTGTGAGGCAGTGAAGGGAGGCTCTGCGCTTGAAGGAATTCAATCTCTTGGAAAATGCAGTCTCAGGTCATTCCACGTGCTTCAGTGACCGACGTTCCGGCAGACTGCTGGAAACCTAATTGGACCATTTTGATTGGTAAAGCAGATCTGAACTTCCTCAGACTGCTACATGTGCAAGAGGAAAACAAAGAGCCCCAGGCTACTGCCACTTCCTTTTACCTTTTTCTCTGTGGTGAAGTCTAGCTGGTGCAAGACTCAGAGACCGCTTTGCTGAGGCTGGGCAGAATGTGCAGATGCTGGGCCCCAGGGAATCAAAACTTCAGCGTGTGCACTTGGAGAGGGGGGTTGGAGGGAAAGACCGAGGGAAGTCCACAGGAGCAGAGCTCTCAGCTGCCCGTTACGTGGCTGCATCATGCTCTCCATGAACTGATGCGGCTGCAATACACAGTAGCTGAGGATCACGATCACCCCTCTTTCCAGAGTCTCCTTTGTCCCCTCTTCCTCTTTTGGGTGACTGACTAAAAAGGGTGATGAGAAATGCTAGGGTTAGCTGCATGGCCCTGCAAACACAGTCCCTAACACAGTCCAGTCAAGACAGCAATTTTTTTGACACCGTGACTGTTCCATTTTGGAGTGGCTGTAGTCCCTACTTCTGATGAAACAAAATCTCCAATTCGTGTTCTGAAACGTACAGCACATACTGAATTCTGATCAGACACGTTTATCTGAGGGGTAAGATGATCAGAATGTTAATATCACTGGGGTGCATTCTGATACAAACATACACATACGTACACAGGTAAGTTAATGCAATAGACACAGTACTTGTGGTTGAGGTGCAAGTTCCCTTGCAAAATTGTTATAATTGGAAGCACTGGTATCATAAGCCCTGGATTATAGAACTGGAGTGGTCTAGCTGGTGTCAGTGGGCATCCAGAGATTGCATACAACCCATTCTGAGTAGGGGAAATAAAATCTGTTCTGAATTATTATTGTATAATAAATAATCTCCAGATGAAATCACTGGATTGATTTCAAAATCAGTATCCTCTGAAATAGTAATGTAACAAGAACAGATGTATTTACACACATCACAAAGTAAATAAATGACTGCTATAACATCCATCAGCTTCTATCTTGTAATAACTGGGGTAAGAAATTATGGATAATTAGCATAATTGCATAAACTCACATTCAATGAGAACCACAATATTGCACCATTAGCTAGTTTAAAAAGCTTTCAGAGGCAGATATGGCTAGATTTAAAGCTGCACTGCTGAACCCATAAGCTCATCTATTAATCTTTCATCTGTGCCCAGGGCTGCCTTCTTTGCAGTTAATAGTACTCATTCTTGGTAATTATGAAACTGTTTAGAAATGAGCATTGGTAGAGACTTAATTAAATACCATTAAAAGATCAGAAGTAGCTCTTGTGGCCACAGAGAATCATGCAGTCATTGAGAGATGATTGGACTTAACAGCTTCGTTGAGCAAAACGCCTCCTTTCAAGTCTGAGTCTTAGGCTTTCGTAGGACAGCAGTTGAAATTCCTTGTCATGAGACCACGTGTGATGAAGAATGGCATTTCTTTGTTTGGTTGTTCCTTTGTTTGTACAGTGGGTAAAGCTCTGTTTCTGCGTGCATTATGCTTTATTAGAAAGTTCGGACTGATGATGATTATGATTTCGATCATGATGATGATGATGATGATTTCGGACTGGAGGTGATTAAAGTTTATTTTGAAGATGGGGAAGGGTGAAAACCAATGGCATATGTAGAGTTCATGAAGCAAAAAGGCATTTTTAACTCTGAAAGTGGCACCAATAAGTAATTATCTGCTTTTCATTGTATTTTCCCTCTGAGTATATACCGCTATTTTCAATTACTCTAAGAGTTAATTCATTCAAAGTACCACTCTAAGTTGATGGAAAAAAATATTTACAAGATTTCCCTCTCCCCTCCAAACTACAACTAACTCGGCAGAGCAGAGCTGGCTCCAAAGAGAATTTGAAGAAAACATCAGAACATACTGGATGCTGCATTTCACAAAATGAACAAGTTGAAAAGAATATCAGAAAAATGTATTTTTTCCAGTCCTTGTCATTTATAGGATTTTGTAAGAAAATCACAGACAGATACCATTTTTCTTCTTTTTCCTTTAAATTATGTCTGTTTTATGTAAACACAATATTCAGATTATTTTAGATATTAAAACTGTAGATTCCTACAGTACTACTCTTTTTATGTTGCAAGCTAGGGGAAGTGATTTTTCTTTACTTTCTTCTGATACAATTTCAGATATCAAATTTTGTCCCACCAGTGAAACAATTAGACTGGGAGAACTGCCAAGAGCTTAAAACCTCCTACAATATGTTGCCTTGTACATCTGATAGCTTTGCTAAATAAATTTTTCTAATACTCCCATCATTTTCCTGCATACGTACAAAGTGCTATCCTAATATTCTCATCTGCTACAACACCACACGGTGTCTAGAAACCGTAAAGAGTCAATTGAGCAGAGTTGCTCCAAAACAAGCAGTGGTATCACAAATAGATGACCACCTCCCTTCTATTGCTGTTAGTGCCCAGGGCCAGGAAGTGATAGGTTTTAATCTGAGCTGAAACCAGAGTGTTGATGTGCTGCTACTGGGCTTTGACAAGCAGCAGTAAACAGTCTTCTGGCTACAATATTCAGGACTGTCATGCATTTAATTAGAGCTATATGAGCCCTAGCTGGCCTTACATACTATTTACCTTTCACTTTTGATACACCTTTACAATCATGAGACCACGATGCAGACCTTTTTTTCCAGTTTACTCAGGGTGTACTGGTAAGAGCTTGTCTGTGCCAAGAATTACGTTACAGATTCTGCAAGGTGCGGAGGACTTCTGATTCTTGCTTCAAGGAGCCTACCTGCCTCAGTATGAGTCCCACACAAGTAGTCTGTTGTATATTTGTCTTTTCAGTGCATCACTTACCCTTTCTGCTCCTGTCTTGCTTTTCCTCACCACTGTGATTCTGTTTCATATTTAGCATGGTGCCCACCTACTCTTCTTGTTGGGTATAATTAGTGTCACAGAGTCCACAGGAAGGAGCGCCATCTGAGAGCTGGCTGTACCAACTTGTTCCCTCAGTACAGAATGACTGCTCAGATACTTTACCTATTTCTTTGCCTAGCTATTTCCAGGCTTGGGACTCCATCTGAAATGTTCGCCAGCTGAGTTGACTGTGAGTCATTTCAGATGTGTGAGATAATGGCTTGAGCCAGTAATGCATTACATATATTTATGGGGTTTCTCCCAGCCAAAAGAGGTTAGTGGTGGGGTGTACTATATATAGGCACTGTCATGCTGCACACTGCATGTGCGTATGGTACAACTAAGCCCTTCAGAACTGTCAGATAAAACAGCATTTGAAACCTCTAGCCAGCAGCAAACCGCTCCGTCACACTCATTAGACTAAAAACATGGGAAGTGCATTAGAGATTATTGTGAAAGTATATTCTGTCTAATCACAGCTGCAGGCAGCGTGTTCCTTAAGCAAGAAATAAATCAACAGAATGAAGGTCTGATTTAACAGCACCAAGCCAGAAGGAGCTTATATGCTGTTTACTTCAAAAGGCACGGTGAATCTTGTTTTTTGTGTCCACAATTGTTGTAATGAGTCAATGAAAATGTTTCCTTATTAAGTTGTGCTTAATCCATTTCCTAAAGGCAAATATTGTTTCTGGAACTGTGATATCTCAAAATGATAAGCAGCAAGGTATTGTATTGGAGGGAAGTTGGCTGTTGCCACTTGAGAAAATCAGCAAACCTCTCACACAAGAGAGCATAAAAATAGCTGTAGCCTGTGCCACAGTCTGGCCTCGTGCCCCTCACCAGGAAGGCTCCATTCCCTGTCACTGAACCAAAATGCTGCATCCTATCCAGTTCCAGTTCGATGCACTCGATGCTCCTACCTCTCAGTTTCTCACTTGCAGGTGCAGCTCCCACATCTGGTGCCTGGAAACAGTGAGATTCGGTATCCCACAGACCAACTGCCTTAGCACTGCGTCTCCTATGCCACACCTATGCCACAGTCTACTGAAGTCCTTAGTATATCAAATCCTTTGTTCTATTTCTTCCGGAACCTTTCCTGCTGTGAGATCACTGATCACACAGTTAAACCTTCTGCGTCAGGAAACTGGCCATTGAGTCTTTGACAAGAAATTTCTCAGCCACAGTAACTTTATTGTAAATAGACAGCGGGTTTGGATTTCCAAAGCACAGCAAGGTCCTGAATACAGTCTGGTTGCCTCGATATCTACCAGCTTTTCCTTGTTGATTTAGTTCAAAGACAGCCCTCCTAGCCATCTTGCTTCTGGCAGGGGGACATCTCTTTGTTCAGGAAGGTAGCCTCTCTCTGTATGGCAGTCAAAGTTTTTTCTTTTCATTACCACCACTCTGGCAGCAATGAATTTAAACCAAATCAAAAACCAAACCCCCCACACATTAGAGAGTGTCCATTCAAAGTCAGTGATATGATGTGCAGAGCCTCTCTTGTTAGAGAAAGAAAGGTGCATTCACCCTAGTGGCTTTCTATTATAGCTCATTAAGGAAAATCTGAATTAATCAATATGCTACAATTTCCTCGTTTCCAACCGTGGTAATCAGCAGTTGTCTCTGACATATGGGGTCCATTTCTCTTTAGAAATTCTGCTTGGGCTTGTAGACTTCATTTTAGCACAGATTCAACAATCTGGGTCCCAGATATATACATTGATTTGTTTGTGCCAAGAAAATATCATTCACAATTATTTATGAGTGAAGAAAAGTAGACAGAATTAGATCTGTAACACCTGGCATAACAGTGACTTTAATCTTTGGAAGGCCTTTTGAATGCAGCATTAAGAAACAATACATCATTGAAAAAGATGAATGTTGTATGTGTCCACAAGCCCTTTTATGATGTAGGTCCAGCTGTCTATGTGGAACTATTGAATTTTTCTTTTTGATGTAGACTTAGTGTTGCTTTAAAAATGTTCATACAATGCCAGTTGTTCTCCTTTTTTAAACTTTATCTGCCCAGACACAAACACTTTATGTGATAGAACAATGTTCTATCAAACAAGTTTAACGATTCCCCTTTACTGCTGCACCTATATAGTAATCCTTCTATTGTTTGTGCCAGCTTTTATGAAAACACTCTCCTGAAATTTAGTTGCAGTATCTCTGCAACTAGTTGTAACCCCTACTTTGGGGGGTGATACCTTCATATTACTTGATGTAATATTTTATCTTTCTCCCCTGTTTTTCCTTTTAACATTATCGATGGAAGATGCCCATAGGAAACTGCTGAAGACTGAACGCAGCTGTGATTCAGATGTAAGGGCTACATGTGGGTGCGACATGGAGCATGCTCTGCACTAGGTGGTGCTCATGGGAGAAACTACAGCCTCCTGAGAGCTCCAGGAGATTTACTCTCACTATCTTTAAGAGGAGTACAAAGATATTTTGAGACATACAGAACAGGCACTTCTTAGATTTTGAATGGACTGTTTTGAGGACAGGACTCTCGAGAAACATGAGACAAATTCCACTGAAAGTGACTTATTTGTGCTAAAAGGTTACATGAATGTCAAAATATGTCTGCTGTTCCTAAGGGATTGAAGCTGCTGGTAGTATGCTCCTGTATCTTGGCCAGAATTTCTGCTTTTCCAGGGTGTATTACACCAAGATCCCTCAGCCTGTATGACCACTCAGAACAACAAACTTACTATGTCTTACCTAAACAAAGGGAAAGAATTGTCAAAAATAGGTACTTCACTTGGAAGTATTGTTGAAAATAAAGTGGATTCTAAAACTGTAAATTTAGAAATCTGAATACATCATCTTTTTATGGAAAATTTTGTTCATACTGTCCAAATCTGATTGCTTTCAGCTAATTATCTACATACATAGTGAGGCATGTAAATAAAAACATTGCTACTCATAGAGGTGCTGAGCCCTCTCTCTTTTTACTGACATCAGTGGGAGCTTAAATTATTATTAATTCAGGAGACTGAGGTTCTTTTATAAAACTTACAGATACCTTTTCATGTAGTTTGCTACAAGTTTCAGCATACAAGTTTGAAAACTGGCCATAATACCTAGGTCCCTAGAGATGACCCCTCAAATTTTTAATGGTATGGAAGTGGCTTGAGTTATCTTGATGCTTTCCAGATAATTTGTAGACAAAGAATGTCTGCATTATTCCTTTTCACTCTGAAATCTGCAGATCTAGTACTAGGGAGGAAGCCTGGAAAACAATGACCTCCTTGTCAGAGATGCTGATTTCAGTTGGGAACGGTCACTTGGCCTGTTTAGTTAATAAGCCCCAGAAACCTTCTGAATTAGAAAGAGCAAAGGATATTAGTTTAGAGGGTCAGAGGGTTAACAATGGAAGGAGCAGTTGTATTCAAGGTCATTTTCTGAGCATAGTTTGGCAGGACAAAACAAAGAACGGAGAAGGATGGATAGGAGTTAGAACACCTACAGCTTACGCATTTCTGGACCTCATCTTCTGACTGCATACATTGACATAACTTCACTGGAACTAGTAGAATTAGTTACTTGTGCTGGGAAGGAGTAACTGCAAGCCCTTAGACTTATTATTGCTTTGAGATAGGCTGATGAAAAACCTTTGAAAGCATATTTGGAATTCTAAATTGAATTAACAGATGAGATTCCTATTTCCTGGTTCTAATTTACATGGAATGCTAAATACTGCATTTTGCCATGAAAGGGAAAATGAATTTTCTTCATCTTTTTGTCTGCCAGATGTAGTGGAAAGCTTTTGAATTTAACATACACACAAAGGTCAGGGCACAAGAGTAAAACCTAGGATTGTGCAAATGGTATGGCCCCTATAGCTTCAGGACATGGCCCTGTTGGGAGTTCAGTCCAGACCTAAATGAGAATATACTCCTTTGAATCCAGTCATTCTTCTTCTGGACATGTGGAAAAAATAACATGGTCCTCTATCCCTGGGGACAAAGATCCTTTAAGAGTCTCCAATATCTAAGGTAATCCATGCATCAGCTTGGTCCATCTGCCTGAGTAAGTAAATCTTAATAGACCTGGGTCATCTTCAGAGAGGAGCTGACACAGGTTGATTGTTTTTATATTGACAGCTTTATTGATGCCTTTTGTTCACACGAAAGAGAATTGCAGAGCTCCTGAAAGCCTCTGTGAAAATCACTGATTTCTAATTTAATGATAACTCTTTCATGAAAAGAAACAACTTTTCTGCATTAGTTATTGTGGGGAATGTTCCCAATTAACAACCACATTTCAACAATGTCAGATGTGGAATATCAAATCAAGGTTGCATAACATGCAGAGCACCGCTCTCACTTTTCAACACCCCTCAGTTATTTGTCATGGGCACACAGGAAAACTACCAGGCATAGCTCAAAGGAAAGGTTGGATTTTGAGAGTAGTTTTATCAACATTTCTATCTGGAAGATACTTAAGTACACATTCAGAGGCTTCTCTTTAAAACATCCTATGAGGTATTAATTTAAAAGCCTCCGATAGGGGAACAGTAATTTTGTTCCTCACTGTTGAGCGTGCCTACAGAAGCTTAGAGCAAGCAAGCTTGGTGAAGCCTTGCTTTTCTCTCTTAGAGGGTGATGCAGACCAGTGTGATCTGACCCTGGGAGCCCAGGAGGCAGATTTGGGCTTCAGCAGCCTCTGCCTCAGGTCCTCTGCTTCCCTAGCCTAGGTCACCCGTGAGCAAGTACAAGTGACTCTAGTGTTTAAAGAGTTCTTCATCATCTTATCTGGGGTGAAGGTACTTGTCTGGACAGAACCAGGCCCCAAATCAGTTGAAAGAGTCTGAATAGACTATTCTGTGTAGCTCTCTCCAACAAAGAATAAGCTGGAGAAAGAGAAGGCTAGAGTCTTATTTCCTAGTATGTCATTCAGAGAGACACCCTTGATTCACATATCCACATAAAATCCATTTAAGCATGCATAAGGCTCTTCACAGAGGAGGACTTTGACTGCCAGGCCATTCTCATGAGTCACGGGTTCTGAGATTCAATAAATTCTTTTTTTTTCCTTTTTTTCCTGAAGCACATTATTTTACCCAACAAAACATGAAAGCTCTTTTTAATCATGTGAATAGATTTTTTCCTGTTCATACAAGACTATTTTAAACTTGGGAGATTGTTAATGTCCCTTCAAAACTGTTCCCTTCTGCCATGTTGCTCTCTCTGAAGCTAGGAGGCTGGGGACTGACATCTCCTTTGCAGCAGTGAAGCCACATGCAGAGTCTGACTTTTGGGAAACAAGAACTGAAGTCTTGTGCTCAAGTCAGCTGTTGATAGCTGGACCATTTAGACAGAAGGTAATGTCACTTATGGTCTGAACACACTCAGTCAGTGCTCAAATTCTGTGCATGTTGGTTAAAAGGTCTAAATACTGAAAATCTGTATCGGATGTTTGTTATTCAGTATGACCCTTCTGCATAAAGATTTGACCATTTGTAAGCAGGTTTCCAAAGCAATGATATAAGCTATTACAGGTAGAATATTAGTTTGAGACTGAGTGATCTTGATCTTCCTCCCCACTGATATTGGTGATACTGCCTCGAGAAAACATGCCCGTGAGCACCTCTAAACCACAGTTCATACTTACTGTGTTACTGTTGTTGCTACCGCACATTGCTGGATCCAAATCAAATTGCTCAGTGGTCTGCAGAATTAATGTGCAAGTGAAGAGACAATCAAACTCTGTACTCAGAGTCAGAGCAGAAAATTATACATTAGTTAATAAAACTTTCTCAGTTTTATTGTATTCTCATAGCAGTTCATAAAAGAGATAGAAAGAGCAGGTGGCCAGCTTGAAGCCTGAATGTGGGAGATGACACAGATCAATTAGTGCCTCTTGAAAGGGAGTATCATAGAGAAGGAATTAAGGTGATATTTATTTTTCTTAATGCACGTAAGAGTGGCAGACACTTTACTGCCCATCTTTAACAATGTGAGTATTCATTTATGTTCCTATGTGTTAGGTCCCAAAACCCCAAAGGGTAACTTGGGACTGGAAATCCCTCCAGCACTTTAGCTTGTGAACAGTGGGTATTCCTTTAGCTGTTAATGAGAGTGCAGTAGACAATGCAACACTGCAGAAATGCTTTTTATTCTGCATACATCTGTATTACATTTCACCTATTGTCATGCCAGAGGCTCGTGGTAAATTAATTTGGCAGATAAATTTATGATGGCAATTTGCCTTCCAATTGTATAATTTATTCATGTCAGAAATAATTCATTATATTCTCCTCTAAACCATTCTTTTTTTGGAGGTACCACCTTAGTAAATAAAATTTATTGTTTACCCTGAGCCTTGTGTGACTTCACAGTGGTCAGTCAATAACCTCAAGGGGATAGTTTTGGTCACATTACTGGTCACTTATTTGGATGGATGATGGAGTACCCTGGTCCCATCTGTACATATATTACTTTCTTTTGTCTTAGGGGCACTGCTGGAAAGATTAATTAGGTCCATCTGTGGGGAAAGATCAGCCTTAGGGGATTCAGGTAAATAAAATAAACGCCGGGGGAAAAAACTGCTGAAGGGGTTGTTTTGGAAATCAAACTGTTTCCCATATATGAATGGGGAAATTAAATACAGAAGGAGACTGAAAGAAAAGTAAAACTACTTTGTAGTCTGGGTTATTTCAGCATGACCTGATAAACATCTCCTATTGATGCTGTGCTAGGATAAGGATCTGTGATGAGGGGTAAAGTCCAATGACAATATTCTCAGCTACGGTAAATCAGTATAGCTTTCTGATCTCAGCAGAACTACCCTCACCTTATGACAGTAGAGATTTGAGTTGTATCTGCCACAGTGATATTATTTCTCTCCTTCATTTGAGTGATCCAAGACATGAAATAAGCTGTTCCTGATTCTCATTGTTCCCTCTTATTTATTTATTTATTTATTTATTTATTTATTTATTTATTGTGACAATGCTAGATTCTGTATGGCTTTTACATCCCACGTCCATTTTCTTTTCCTTTCTCTTGTCTTCCTTTAAACTTCTTGCCATATTTTCTTCCTTATCTTTTTCTTCCTTTCTTTCCCAACAAGTCCAGCATGCAGATTAGTCTGACAGCATTGAGCTAGCTGATATATGATCACAGCTTGTAAAATAGAAACTCAGCTCTCAGTGACTTTTATATCCTTATTATTATATGCATAGTTAATTGGTGTAACTGGTACGTAAGATGTGAAATTTATTGCAAGTTATATCTCATTCTGTTGCCTTATCAATCTAAGGGAGGACTTGTACACCACAATGAAAGGGGATAACAATCCCACTGTTTTCATAAGACAGGAAATTGAAAAGCAAAAAACCAACAACTCATTTTTCTCACTGAATTTTACCTGTCTTAAGGGCCTGGAATGTAAGAGTTGTTTTGCTTTTAAACTTGTGTTGAAGTGAAGTTAGATTCTTTATGAGGCTGTAATTCAACTGCTGCTGATGGTTAAATGAATTGGTAAAGACAGAGGAATGAGAGGACATATTTTTGAGATAGAAAGGGAAAACATACATGATTTAAAAGGAAAGAGAAGACGCCTACAGGAAGGCTACATGGAAGAATGTAGCTCAGAGGGCAAGGGGGAAATAGCTGTAGGTGATCAATTCCATTTCTGTATACATATGAAGCACTTTGGGTGAGAAGGAAGGCGTGTGCTCTGGAAACAGGTCTGTCTCCAGCCCTGTGCTCGCAGCACTGGCAGGGACCAGTCTCAGAGGGACAGTTCCTGGGGGGTTGAACTTTGAGGTCTGATTCTAAAGAGCTGGTGAGCCCAGTCTGCACCGCTTGAGGGAAACTTGTTCTGTGTATAGATGAGGTATGAAAGTGTACACGTGGCCAGACAAAGCCAATTCAACACCCTAGAGTATATCAGGGCTTTTGTTTTAGAAACTGTACTGTATAGGTGGATTGGTACCTCGCTGCCTGCAGAAAAGATTATCGTCTGAATGAAAATGTAGTTCGATATCTGTGTTTGGGCTGCATAGCTCCGTGCACTGCCCTTGCAGAAGAGAGCCTTTATCACCCATAGACACTTGTTACTTCAGCTGGCTGCACTCTCTAGATGAAGGGTATTCTGAGGGCTCTTTCCTGGTCAGCATGAAACAGGTCAATGGCCACAGTCCCAGCCAAAAAACCCAGTCCTCCATCTTAGGAACACACACACGGAGTGTGAGATTCCAGCTACTGGGAAGGGTGGGTTCCACCTACTGGAACACTTCTGGTTCTGGCAGTGGTGCAGCAAATGAAAGAATATTAGTGGATCTTAGGTGGTCCTTTGAAGACCAACATGCCCCCACCTTAACATCTTCTAGGCCAATTTGTTTTCTCCAGTGGAGATAGATGGCTCCTTGCAGTTTATGCTGCACACGTATATTACTGTGAAGCTGTTGTCCTGCAGAGGCCGGACCGCTCCCACTGGGTCCGTGTGTACGTGTTCTGTGCGCTTCTGGGAGCAAGCCTGGCCTGTGGCAGCATGAATCCGGCAGTGCAGCTGGGAGGCTGAAACTGAGGGACTGAGCGGGGAGCTTCTTCTCTGCATCACGGCAAGACACAGACTTGGTACAGGCTCCTTGGGCCCGCGGCTTTTTGTTCAAAAGATTCGAGCCTACCTGCAGGAGGGTTGTGATCTGTGTGTGATCTGTGTGTCCGTTTTGTGTCTTCTTCCCAGATGTTTGATTTGGTAGTGGTGGGTTTTGTGCTTTATTTGTGCTTTTTTTGTTTGTTTGTTTTTTTTTTTTTTTTTTTTTTTTAAATTTCCTACAGAAAACATGTTATTGAAAACAGATACTCCCCACCGAAATTTTTTGTTTCTTGGAAAACAAAACAAAACAAAACAAAACACGTTTTCCATCACAGTATTTCAGATAAAGAACCATGCCAGGTCTCCAGGGTATGCTAAGAGGACAGGAGAAAAGAATCAGTAGAAAAAGAGGGACTGTCAGCAGAGAAAGGTTTTGTGCTGCCCTATGGTTCTGCCTCACGGCTCTTCTTTACTTGAGTAAAACTCTTCCTGGGGTGACAAACAGAGGAAGAGGAGAATGCTGCCTAACCTACGGCTGAAGTAACTCCTGGATCTGTACGTTTTCGAGGAGTGAACACAATTTATACATACCTCAAGCAACCAACTTGTCCATTTTACAGAGCGAGACTAACAAGTGAGGGATGGTTGTGAACATACCACGAAGCTGGCTCAGCAGAGCTTTTCCTATAATTACAATACATCTGGCTCTGGTCTGAGTGGGGAATCACAGACCTCTGAGTGTCTGGAGTATTTCCTTATGCACAACAGCAGCAGAAAAACTCTGCCTGCCTTAACCCGCCGAATCCCGCTCCCCTTCAATTAACCGCGTGGGTAAAGCGGCGGCAGCTTCAGTCCAGCATCGCGGACCTGCACCGGGATACTCGAAGCCAGACCCTGGAGGTGGTGGTGACAGCCGGGCGAGGCGCCGAGGCGCTCTCCTCTGTAGCACACCGCTGGTGATTGCAGCAAGCAGGGAGCACCTCGGGGGTTCCCCAGGCGCCTCGGTAACGAGCCGGGGGGTGCCTTCCAGCCGGGCACCCCCGCCAGCTGTCCCCCTCCAGCCCCCCCCCAGCCGCGGGACGATCGTTCCTCCCCTTCCCGGGGAGCCCCCGGCAGGGCAGGGGGTGGCGCTGGCTGGGGGCTGCGGGGCTGGGCCGGGCCGGGGGGGGCTGCCCCTGCCGGGGGCCGGGCCGGGGGCCGGGGGGTGTGCCCCGTTGTGCTGCCGCCGCCGCGGCCCGCCCCGCTCACAAGGTGCCCGAGCCGCAGCCCGAGCAGCACCGCCGCGTCCCTGCCGCCGTCCGCAGCGCCCGCCCCGCCATGCCCAACTTCGCCGGCACTTGGAAGATGAGGAGCAGCGAGAATTTCGACGAGCTCCTCAAGGCGCTGGGTGAGCCGGGGGACGGGACGGGGCCGCGTCCCCGGGGGAGGGGGGCAAGGGGCAGCCGCGCTCCGGTGCCCGGTGCTGGGCGAGCCGGCGGCTTCAGGCTCTGCTTCATCTCCTCTCCGCCCAGGTGTCAATGCCATGCTCAGGAAGGTGGCGGTGGCTGCCGCTTCCAAACCCCACGTGGAGATCCGCCAGGACGGGGACCAGTTCTACATTAAAACTTCCACCACCGTCCGCACCACTGAGATCAACTTCAAAATCGGAGAGAACTTCGAGGAGGAGACGGTGGATGGCCGAAAGTGCAGGGTAGGAGGAGAGCGCACACGCGTGTGTGTGTGCATATGGAGTGTATGTGTGCACGTTTAGGGACACACAATTGCAGTCCTAGCCATGAGGGATGCTGTGCCCATCCAGCTGCATTACCAATCTCTTCTTAGATAGGACAAACACACCTGGTGCCAACGTCTCCAAACAGTGCCATCACTGTCTTCCACCCACTTCATCCCAGAAAACACTCTGGAGGTGGGGGGTTCTTGGTGGTCGCAGCACCCTTTTTCCCTCTTCCAACATTCTCTCTCATGCAGGACACGGTAAAACTGAAATCTGAAGGCAGTAGAGCATTGCAGGTCCTGAAGGCACAGCTCAGGGATCACCTTGCCAGTTCCTTGGCTGGCAGGGTTTCATACAGTTTTCTTTGCCTCACCCTCCCTTGGACACCTCAGCTGCAGTGAAGGATCTCCCCAGTCTCCCTCCCTGATGGGAACACGGGGAATGGTGGAGTGAGAGAGACCTCAAGAGTTAGGATTTACTGCACAAGCCTGACATAACTTTTGTCCTAAAATCAATCGGACATCCTCACAAGGAGGACCACAGACTATTGGTAGTTTTGGGCTGGAATCATCTTTCATTCCCTTCTGAGTGCATGTCTTCAGTTTGCTGATCAGGTAAATCTTTAACAGTGTAAGACAGACTTTCAGCCAGAGTTATACCAGCCATAATTACACCGTCTCCTTGTGCAGAAGTGCATCAGAGGGCATTCACTGGAGTGTTTTGGGTTTGATTCTGAGTGTGTGAGCCCATGCTCCTCCGCCCTTTGTAACCACTTCTGTGGAGGGGATATAATAGTGGTGCTGTCAGTCAGCAGCATCTGACACTAGCTTCTTGCTGGTGTAGATGCATGGGGTCGGGGGTACTGGAGAACTGGGCTCTAATCATAGCTGTCTTTGAAAAAAAGTTAACAAAGACATGCGTTTGTAATTCTTTGCCCAATTGCTTTTCTCACTGACATTTATAAGATTGCCTGAGAGAGAAGAATTTGTAAAGAGTACCAGAATGCAGTCCCAGGTAAAGAATATGGGTTTTAAAATATCTTGTGATGTTGAGATAATCTTCTTGCCAAGCTATAATCTCTGTTGATTCTTGGGCCAGCTTCTGAGACCAATTAAAAATTCAGCACTAACTTGCTATCTTCAGTGCAATTGCTATGAATTTAAACTTATGAAAAAGGGAGGCACGTCATGGGAGATGGTGAAGATTTAGAACATCCACTTCATCTCTAGGATGAGTTATCGTATATTTAACAGTTTGTTCAGGAAATGTTGCTGGCTTTGGTAATTTATCTTGTTCAGCAAAAGTAGTATTTTAGTGTCTTGGTGCATAATGCGCACACAATAAATGTGACCCGCTTTCTAGCGAAGGATTTATTGCTGCAGATGGAAAAACAATAATTACGGCTGCAAGCTTTGAAAGTTGGAAAAATCTGAAAGAAATGTGTTTTCTGAAGTAGAAAATTTTTTCCATGTGTTGTGAAATTGTTTACAGTCCAGTCTCAGGAATGAGTGGTACTGTTGTGTATATATAATCAAGATGTGGCCACAGTGCAGAAACTGACAGATAATAAAATAATACTTCAGAATATAATTTGCAATACCTGGCAAAACTGCAGACTGGTAATAGATTGTGATACACTTTATGGAGTGGAGGGTTTTGTTCTGCCAACTAACTTGATCCATTGTTCAGACAGACAAAGAAGAGTCCTACGCAGTTGCACTGAAAGGCATAGCTTTTATAACTGCCGCTTGAGATAGCTTGTCAGCCTAAAAAAAAGTACTGTTTTGAAAAAAAAATATTTATGAGGTGAACAGCTAATACTAAACCAAAGGAAAGAGGTTTTATTTATTTATTTATTTTCCCCTTGCAAAGTCTGGGAAGTGTTAACTTGGATTTATGCATACATATGTGTGCACACAGTATTTGTATATAATCACAGACTAATGAATGTCTCCCATGTGCTAGTTGTAAAGCAATTACTTGCACATTCATTATAGGGCATCCTTCTGCACAGCTGTTCCGTTGTACCATAGAATAATAGTTCAATGCTAGAATGAAAAGCAACAGAAAGTCAGGGCTTGCCTATTTGTGAAAGCTAAACAAAATCCTATGTTTTCTTAAATTATTTTTCAGTAGTTTCACAGTCATTATTCAAATGCTTTGAAAAATGCCCGAGGGTATTTCAATCTCCAGACCCACAGCCTTAAAAAAGAAATATTGCAAACAATAGAATCCTAACAAAGTTTCTTTAATTTAGTTGTGATTTATTCTGGATTGTTAGCCCAATATGTGCTTAACATACTGTTAACTTGGCAGAGTGCCATATAGCATGAAAGGTTATAAGAAGCAGATACTGCATTATTTATGACCATAAAATGATACATACGATTCTTGATGCTTTTACACTAAGGGGACGCTGTAGTGATAAATAACATGTCACATCAAACGTGTACAAAGATGTTTGGGAATGTGAACACTACATTACATTTTTTAAATACTTTTCAACATTAGGCATTTTATAAAAATGGCTTTTCAATTTAGAAACAAATGCTGATCTACATTGAAAAGACACATCTACAATTACTTTGCTGTTAATATATACTTATTTCCAGGAAGCCCACTTATACCTTGATTTTGATTTCACCACTTTCCACTGATGCCTTTTTCCCTTTGCCTTTATCTATGTGTTGCTCCTTCACTGCAGCAATTATTCTCACTACTGCTCATTGCTGTCTCTCTGCCTCATGCTGCTAGAGAATATAATTAATGTTATTCCTAATGGTTTTCTTGCCCGCAGAGTTTGGCCACTTGGGAGAATGAAAACAAGATCTATTGCAAACAAACTCTTATTGAGGGAGATGGTCCTAAAACGTACTGGACTCGAGAATTAGCTAATGATGAGCTGATTTTGGTAAGAACCTTGAACCCACCCAATGCATGCACTATATTAACAGCTTTCATTGCTGTGTAGCATGACGTAGTATTTTTCCTTACCCAAATCTGTCTGGAAAACTGCTATTTTCAAAATTCTCTGTAGTATAGTTCACACATCAATCTTTCCTTCCTTTTGATTTTTCTTAAGAATGAGTGAAAATATATGCAGGTTCTCACTTGCATTTTATTGTTACAGCTTTCACCGTACTTTTACTGGTAAAATAATCACAAGTGGGCCACTTCTGCTCCACAATAACACCAAAGAATTTGCTTGATTTATTGCAGATTTTCTTTGGTGAAAGCGAGATCAAAGAGTTTGACCTCATTTCTGGAGAATCTTCTTCTCCAGAAGGCATGTGTTTAATGTGTTGCTTCTTAAACACAGTCACATGGTGTATAGGAGCGATGTGGCATGTTGTTAGTATGCTCTAATCTCATTTTGTTTATGAAGAACACACAGTTATTCCCTTCTTTGCCACCTTCCCCAATTCCTTGATCATCTCTGAATCCAGTTCAGAATTGCCCTCATGAGCTTGTCAGAAATCCACCCATTTGCATGTTTGCTGTCAGCCAACATCCCCCCACTCCTGCATAACTTTCCATGTGGCAGCAGGGTTGCTTTGAGCATTCTGAGCAGCACCTCTGCAACTGCCTCTCCGTTTGTGCCATAAATCATATGCAGTTTCTTTATTTATATTGCACTTATTTCTGTTAGAGTTGAGTTCTCTTTACTGAGTATTTCCTCAGTCATCAATTGGCTTTAATGAAGCAGTGTCTAAAACTGGATATAGAAAACAGTTTTTGTGGGTTGCAAGTAGCACAGTTCAGCTCGAGTTCAGAATCATTTTATTGCATGTGTTATTACAAGTTAATTCTGGATAAATCAGTAGGTTGAACTCTTGTGCCTCATCAGTTTGGACAGGGAAGACGAGCTGCTGGAGTGACAAGTAAGACATCAAAGCAGAAAGTTTTTATTTCGAACTATCCAACTAACTAAACCCCTGCACTTTAAAAAACAAACAACCTCACAAATGTTTCTCTAAAGCAGTTGGAACTCTGTTTTAAAGATTGCATCTAAAACAAAAACAAGACCCAAACCTAACCAAGTATAAATAAAATGCTTTTAAGGTGTTAATGTTATTCCAGACATCTTGGAGCTGTTCACCCACCCCTTATGAGGAGGTGTTTGCTGTTAATGAAATCAGACTGGTTTCCTTTGAATTAATACTGTAATTCTGGATCTTTTTTTTTTTTTTCCACTCAACCACTGAAATTCTTTATATTATCCAAAAAGTTTAGGAGGCAAAGTACTTTGATCTCTGCTTCATCTTTATGTACAGTGGAACAAACAAAATGTATTCTCAGCTAGAATTTTTCCAGCCTTCTAACAATACATTTTTGTAGTTTATTACTTAAACAACAAACTAGTGAGGTAGCTGTTAAACTAAGTGAACTGTTCCCAAGCAAAGCAGGAAAGCCAGTCATAATACTACTGCCTCCTGCAATCAGCAACATGAACTTAGCCAGATGGCGAAAAGGAATGACGTTGGTTAAGAAACAAGAGCAATTCAAAAATTATAAAGCCTCCAGCCTTTTTTCTTGCATAATAGAGCCTGTTGAGCTTTTCTGAATGAATTGTTTTCCAAATTAGGATATAAATTAGAAAAACTTCCTTCTTATTAAAATATTTCAAGTTATAGGAACACAAATATAACTTCTGATAAGTTGTTCTATTGGTTAATTGCCTTGCCACTAAAATATACACGTTACTTCTAATCTGTACATGTCTAGATTCAACTTCTTGCTGTTACATATTGTGTTTATAAGCTAAATAATATTCCTAATGTTCGTTATTGCAAATAATTTTATTTATATCACCAATGAAGCCACCTCCTAGAAAAAACTTATTTTAGTTAGGCTAAATTACTAGAAGACCTTGATCCCTTCAATGTAAAACAAACTTTATTTGAATCATTCTTCCAGTGCTTCTATAAGCCCCTCCAATTTATCAATTCACTTTCTAAACTGTGAAAGGTAGAACTGCACATGCTGTTCTGCCAGCAACCACACTAGCACTTGATGCAGTAGTGACTTCATCTCCCCACTCTTAGCTGAAATTCTACTGATTTATATGCAAATACTTTGTTAATCTTTTTTTTTTTTTTTTTTTTTTCCTGGAAATTCAGGCTTAGCTGATCATGATCCCAAGTGATTTTCCTGGTTTCTGATTCCCCGTACCAATCCCCTTCCCCTTTTCTGCAAGTTAGGACCATGTTCATTGGTTGCTGAATAGGATTTTACTGTGGCTATTATGAAAACATAGCGTATGTTTCCAAGTGATTGAGATCATGCCTCATGTTTTTCAGCATTTAATATGATTCTGTGATTCCATTCTTCTTTTCTGAAGCATAATGGCCTATTTTATTTTATTAAATATTAGGGCCTGTTTTATGAAATACCAGGTCTTCAAGACAAATTTTCAAGCCCCTTGATGAGACATTTGATGAGATTGAATGTCCAGATCTTTTAAATGCATGGGTCAACATGTTCAAAATCTTCTGTCACTCTGGAGCTCAGTAATGGGGTTTTCCTGAGAGTAATGGTGTAAGTGTGAGGATTCATTTGAAGAACTTAAGATGGACAAAATTAATTCTTTTGGGAGACCTTCTCTTTGGTGGAAGACAGAAAGGAGTAAGGGATGCTGCATTTACTGTCCATAGCTTCTAATTGTAGAACCCCAGAATATTCCCCCCAGTCTGTTCTTTGGGTCTTTAAAAGCTAAACTACCCAAAGGGTTTGACTGAGGTGCATCCCTCGACCACGATAGGAAGCAAAGTAGGAATAGGAGCTCTTAGTGAGAAGACTGGGGAACCCCTTTTGATCTCTTACATATCAACTGTGTTTGGATTTTTCATCACTCCAGTGAAGAAAGGTTCAGCTTGGATTTTTATTTTATAATTTTATGTCATGCTTGGAAATCTGCCTTGTGTCTGAGTCTGCAACCCCTCATTTATGTCTTACTTCTTCCAAACTGAGATCATGGTGAGAAGAGATCTTGTCTTTGTCTTCCCCCCTTTTCTCCTTCCATCATCCTAGCTTGTTTAGGGTTCTTCAAGACCTGAAATTCGCTCTCATGCAGTTTTGCTGCCTATATCAGTTCAAAAGTTTAATGGTTCCCATCTTCACACTTTTCAAACCTTCCTACTTACCTAAGAAATACTTTATGGTCCTTCTCTTTTCCTGAGATACTTTGGTAAACTTTCCACATTTCTATTCTGGCAAAACTCCCTAAATAAGCAGAAAGAAACCACATTCCTGTGAACTTCTAGATGTCTGCAGCTGGGAAAATGTCCTTTATGGAGCAGAGCCTGTGATGTAGCAGTTCAGAAACTCTGTAAGGCTGATACTTTTCACACTCTGTGCTCCTGCTTCTCCAGCCAAATAAATCTTTCAAGAAGTCCTGTCTCCTTCCTAGCTATTACATGCATTTGCAGAGGAAATCAATAAAACTCATATACCATATGCAAAAAGATGCAAGAAGGAATCTAAACTGTGTTAGACTGAGGCATTAATGGGAAATAGGCTTGGGGCAACAGGCAGGGGGTGAGGAATGAGTTTTACTCTGCTAATAGTGGCTGTATAAACCTTGGAGGTTTGCCACATAATTTTTGATCTAATGTGCCACGTTGCTTAGGGGGTCCATTAAATTATGACATTTCCCTAGTAGAAGGATATATTTTTCTTTCCAACACAGCATGTTAAATAAAATGCATTTATTAATCCGTATTAAAAAAAAAATAAAATCAGTGTTGAATTGTCATGACTACCACAGAGCTAAAATAGAAACCTTATTACTATGTAATTATCCATCTTGTTTACATCCTGGCAGAAGAAGTTTCTTGTGTTCTTCAAAGATACACCCTTGGAGCAATATGATGGTCTTTCGTGGCACCGCTGTTCTTCTGGTACACAGATGCTGGGAACAAGCTATTTAGGTAGCGAAGGTTTTCTTTACCTTCAGCACCTTCAGGTGCTAGTTAAGTTTGTCTTTAGTTCTTCTTAGTTCCTTGTAGCATGGAGAGCGAGATTCCTCTTTCTAGTAGCATAAATAATATTTGGCTCACAGTAAGGCATATGTATGTCTAAAGTCCCATTAGAAATAGACCTTTCAGCTAAGTGAGGGATTCAAGACTGAGCTCTGCTTTATAAAAAAAGCAAATGTGCTAGAACATTGCAACTACTTTAGTCAGTGCTGTTAATTATGATCTCATCTGATGCACTTGCTGAGATTTCAGCATTTCTGATTTTCAGAAGTACTGAATAATCTAGATAAAAAAGATTACATGGAATATGTAAGCAAAGGAGGATGGAAAGGATAGATCCCCATCAAAGGCCACATCTGTTTGTCTTGACTGTATTCTTGAGTCAGCATATCCTTGTTTACAACTCCACTCAGAAGCCACTTGAATTAGAGCTTGGGCAATCAAAATTGGAATCTAATACAAAAGTACATTTTTCATTTACTTGTCTGAAAATTAAGACCTAGTATTTAGGCTGCTGTAACGTGCTTTTTCAACCCTTAACTTTGCTTTTATAGTCTGTAGCGTTTTTGCTCTTGCTGTGTGTTTTTGTCAAGGACATTAATGAGCTATCCATCACTTGGGTAAGTCAGAAGAACAAAAGGTCTGCTCTTACAAAGTTACAGGATACTGCTTCCGCATGTTTGCTATTCAAATGAGAAACATCTATATATTCTGACTTTATCTGCCTTGCTGCTTTCATAGCTGCTCATGCCTCCGTAGAAGTTTAATCTATAAAACAAATATTTTAAAGTGGATGGTTACTGAAGAGGGGCTTTAAAAACAGCCTCAGACCACATTTTGCACAGTTGATGTATCACACAGGGGTTCTCAGAATCAATTATAGCAAGGGTCAAAGATCAGAACATTAAGGGGGCTGGGGGGTTCAGGCATGGTTTATATCCTCCTTTCCCTTCCCAGAAAAATCATGACATAGTTGATTAAAACTGGTGAACTGTGGAACTTAGATGAGTGAGTGAACATTTTTTAAATGATATTGCTGGCTTGTAAAATTAAACATAGCAGGTGAGAAAAGTCAATGAGGATTAGGAAAGATATTTTGCAGCTAAATGCTGAGATTTGTGATGTACCTAAACCTTGTACAGAACAATGATAAACTACCTAAGCATTTAACTTTTCTATAGTTCTTGAAGAATGATCATAGAATCATAGAATGGTTTGGATTGGAAGGGACCTTAAAGATGATGTAGTTCCCAGCCCCCTGCCATGGGTAGGGATGCCACCCATTAGATCAGTGTATTTAAGTGATCTTAAATTCAGTCAGTTAACAAAAAGAGGAGGGTCACCTCATATGCAAGTCAGTGTGGGGGTTGTAAAGTAGTGTCTCTGCTTTACAGGATACACATGGAAGTCTGCATGTGGATCCATGCAAAGCCTTTTCTGAGGATGGAAAAATACTTCTCATTTAATTAGTATCATCTCTATTTATTTGCTGATGTCTTCTTCTTCCTTTTGAGAGTTGGCTCTGCAGGTTGGTCAGTCACGAGCAGATAACAGGATTTTTGCATACAGTGGCAGAAGTGATCTTAGCCAGTGATTGTTTCAGTGACAGTTTTCCTGATTATACTGTTCCACTTATCACAAAGGCTCCTCAGCAAATGTTTATAAAGAAGGCCTTAAAAAAGCATTTTACTCATACAATTATATACTACTGCCCTGTAATTCTCATTTTATCTCTAATGATGTCAGTTGTCATCAGATCTTGAGTGAACTGAGAGAGGGTAGTTTGTTGGATTATCCCCTTGTGCAGGGCTTTCTTTGCAGTGGCATTTGGACTCTTTTAGCCACAGATTATGTCAAGCTAAGTGAAGAAAACTCTTCTGTAATTTGCAGTCATTGTACATTAAAAACCCTACTTTAGATTTAGATAGAAGCCTGATCTTGTAGCAATTTGTAAATGAGTGGGGCCTTTGCAAGCTGGAGGGAGTGTGGTTTTGAAAATCCTGCATCTTCTTGTTTGATTTGAATTCAGCTTGGTAGGTTGCACTGTTTGGAGTTGCAACTTCACCCCCAAGTAGCCAGGATTGCTCACCCTCTTTATTAAAAAGTTCTACTCCTCTGAGTCATGGGAACCCCTAAAGTCTGCTTGTTCTGACAGGTACTAGTGCTTTTTGCCAGTTTAGAATTAGAACCTTAAACTGCTCCATCCTACCCCTGAATACAAGGATTTAAGTGTGAAGGATGTAAGAGTAACAACCTTTTGATTTGGATCTTCCCCTGAGCTTGGGCCCAGCTGTACACTAGGTGCTTCTGCAATTAACCACAAGAAAAGGAGTGCAGCACGTTTGAACGTGTTCCTCTTCGCTTGGTTCAGCAACATGTAGTAGAGTTTTATCAACACTACTAGTAAGTTACAGTAAGGTAGGGGAACACTTTTTACCTAAGTCCACATTTAAACCATGTACATAACAACAACAATCATAGCCATTTCTTTATGTGCTTCAGCATGGAAGTAAGAGCAGCAGGGACCAAAATTTCAGTGTGCTTAGCAGAGCCTGAAAGTACCACAGAAGACTACCACTGTCAGTGACCTTCTAGTCTATACAGACAATCTCAAGCCCTGTATGGTCTTGATTCTGACTTCCTTTCTCTGGCAGAGCTCCTGCTGAAGCAATTTCACATTTGTGTATAATTTTGGAAGTACTGAAGGAAGCCATAGTAGGGGTGTTTGCAACTGGTGCTGCAGGCAGTAGTAAACCAGCTGCATCCTTAAATATTCCTTTTCAGACATTTTCATGTTTAAGTTAAAAATTTTTATAATGATAGATAAACTCTTTTTATGCATAAAAGTAAAGCCTACATCTTTGTAATTTCTTACCATCCAAAATTTTAACAGGCAATTTTCTTGAGTAAAGTAACAAAATACATGCCAGAAGCGGTTTTAAAGCCAAATCCTTTCAAAGTGATGTTGGCCAAAGCAAGCATAGGAAGCGTTAAAACAAATAAAGTCCAGCTGAATTTTCATAACACACCGGGGTAGGTCTTAATTATATTTCCAGTGAGACCTTGGCAGTTATTGCAGCCAAGCACCCCACCTCACAGCTCGTTAGTAGTGAGCTTGAAACTGTCCATGTCAGTGTAGCTGGACATCTACTATGCCTGTAGTCAGTATTTCCTCATTCTTGCACACGTATTTCCTTTATGTTTAATTGCTTACTTCAATTTTAGCCTGCCAGACTTGAAATCACGTACAAACACTTTGGGTTTAGGTAGCTTTCTCAGGCAGCTGCCACAATCTCTCTCATGCCTAAAGGCCCTGATAATCTCTACTGCAATATTGCTGTCATTGAATTGCCTTTTACTTGCAGGACTAGAAGGTGATTCGAAAGCAAGCAAGCAAACAAACAAAAATGAACCAACACCAAAAACAACTCAGGTTTCAGACACATCTGAAACCCTATTTCAGTCAGTATAACATGACATAAGACCAGCTCTAGATACCTGGAAAATCAAGGCACTCTGAGGTACTGAATCTGGCCTGAGAAATGGGATGTTAATGGGCCATTGTATTAAGTCAGTGACTCTCAGATGTGTAGCAATCAAATATTTACGAGATACCAGTTTTTTTCTCACGTGAAATGCGTTTGATCTCCACTACATTTTTTCCATTATGCGACCTCATTTCAGACTCTTTCTGTAGTTAACTAATTCACTGGTTAAGGTCAACATATCCTGAAAGAAGTCTGTGACTGACACCATCCACATTACAGCTTGGGAGCGAAGGTTTCAATATCCTAGTATGGTGTATCAACATCTTGCAGCATTATGTCCACAGTTTATACATACACACTCACCAACTCTTCAGCATTGCTCCATTGACTTCATTTGAATTACTCTGATTTATACCTGCAAATACTAGAGAAGATGTTTTGAGCATGCCAACTGATCTGAATTCCACCCCCACCATTTCCAGTTCAAAGTGTTGCAAATGTGTCTAAATATAACAGCACTACATTCCAAATTTTCTTTCTTTTCTCATGTTTATTTATAAATGCATGCCATGGAACTATAGAAAAAGGGAATTTCTGGGTCATTTATCATTCTGACAAAATTCATGGTGCCTGGGAAAGAAGGTCACCTACGGTGCATTCCTCTTCCAAAATGACTCCTTTCTTTGCTCTCATCTGTCAAAAGGCATAGGAAATTGCATTTCTGCTGTAGGACTAGCTACTATAGCAAAAGTAACATTAAAAATGGTGTTAAGCCTTTGCTGATTCTATCTCTTCTGATTGATTTCTATTTCTTTTCCAGACCTTCGGTGCTGATGATGTTGTGTGCACGAGAATTTATGTAAGAGAGTAAAAAAATCCATTTACTTGTCATCTGGGATGAAGTGGAGAACTGTGAAAAGCCCCAGTGTAATGAGTATCCATGTGTGCTGTTACTAATGCGGTGTTGTATGTGACCGTGTGTGTTATATATGAATCCATATCCTGTTAAGTGTATTTCACTTTTATTTTTCATCACAGGCACTACTCCTTGTCATTTTTATGCCATCATTTTTTTTTGTGTCTGCTTTGTATTCTGTAGTTGTCATTTGCTATGGTTTCATCTATTATTAAACTTATTGGGCATAACTCAGAGCTGATTTGGGGTGTTTTTAATGGAAAACCCAGAAGTGCTTTGATTAGGATTGGAACACTTTTTAACCTCTGTTGAAGTCAGTGTGGAGTTTCACTGCTGTTGGCTAGACTTTTGCAAGGCCTTTCGCAGAGCTGCAAGCTGCTTTCTCAAACTGGGATCTCTGCCTCTCGTTTTTTCTGACCTGTCTCCTTTGGAGAGTCACTGAGGAACAATTCCTATGATTGCTGGGGCTGTGATTCAACGGAACCAGACAAGGAGATCTCATTGCCCTCTTTCCAGCTGCATCTGTGAGGAATGACTGAGTAGAGCAACCATTTTTCTTTTTGTATTGTCATTGGTTCGCTTTCTGGGTGGAAACACTCATTAACCAAATACAAAACCCAGCTGTATCTACAGGACAAATAACATTGTGATCATGACTAATACTTTCTGTCATCACACCCAAGCACCTCAGACCTGGTTAGAGAGCCAGCAGAATCTGGTAGACTTTACTTATTTTGGTCACATAAAATATAATGCTGGGGAAAGCTGCTTTTCTTCTACCTTCTCACCTATGATGGGGAAAACAACTGAGTAAATTCACAAAGCAGGGCCATAGCTCAGTAATGAAAGAAACACCAAATTTAATGTACTTATTCTGGCACAAAGTTCCAGCCACTGCACTATCAAATGTTAGATTCAATCTGAACAGACATTCCTATGATGAACCAAGAACTTTCCTGTTCTTCAGTGTGTGAAATATCGAGAGATACATGCTAGGAGCACTACTTCGTTCTCTGCAGTCTCCAAGCTTATCTGACAAGTTTTTATCTTTGCAAAATCATTTATCAGCTTTGCATTACCCGATCATAGCAGATTTTGAAGAGTTTCAGAGTTAGCAGAGCATATGTCCTGTTCACTGGGCTGTACTCAATATTCATAACAGAAAAATAGATCAAAATCTTGACATCTGTGGCAAAAAAATGGCTTTGTCTCTTCATAGCTATGCAGAAGAATCCCCTTAACGTGATTCTTAAACTGCTGTGGAGAAAATAGCCACCTGTTCTACATACCACACAGTGAGATATGGCAGCACAACAGGAGAGAAACAGGATGTTTTCTGTCTCCTCTGCTCTCTGACAAGTCACACCGTCATCCAGGATCAGCATTCAAGATGGTTCAAGTTCAAGATTATTCAAATTCACATATTGCAGTTGAAGAGAGGGATCCTTTCCTTCCACACTCTAACCTTAAGCCAAGCCCCATTTTCATAATCTTGGTTCAGTTGGTACCAATTATACTGCGTGTCAGCTTGCACTGAAGCATCAACTGAAATGAGTTCACTTTGGTTTGGATTTAGGTCATGCTGCCCACTGATGAGAATGAAACCATAAGGGGAGAAAACAGTGATCTATCTTTATTTTTTATCTTCTTTTAAGATACAAATTGTAATTTTTCCCCACATAAATTCCATTTAAGGAGTATCTGGACCTGTTCGTGCAATCAGCTATACCAAAGATACTCCACAAAAAGTGCCAGGCAGAACTAGCTCAAAGCGTCTCAGTGATGTGGACAAAACTGTGTATTGCCACATCAAGGCCAGGAAGAAAACAGCACTGTGCTGTAGAGCATGCTGGCTCATGCCGTATCTCTGCATCAGCAGGAGCCTGCCAACACTGTAGGGTGGGTGCTTTGCTTCCAGCTCCTGACTCTGGGTGGGCGAAAAGGTGGACGATGGATGTGAAGGCTGGTACAAGCAAGAGGGAGCAAGTACCAGTGTCAAGGCTGGTAGGCTCAGGACTCCTTTGCCTTTCCAGAAAATTGGCAACTACTTTTTCTGCCTGTATCTAAAGTCGCCCTCGTGTACAGTCTGTGAGGACTCAGCAAAGTATTGGTATGAACCTCACTCACACTGTCTAGAGCATGTGAGTGCACTGAATGGAAGCAGGGATGTCTATGTCTCATTTCTAGGAAGGATCACGCTAAGCTGTCATGCCGCTCCAGCAAACATCCTTCAGAAAGCTTTGCCATCAGTTGGGAAATACCAACATAGGTTTCCATCCAGTTGGCAACTGCTGTCCATGCAGTAAAGCACGAGCTGTGAAACTGGGTTGTAGAGGTTATGATTAAAAACAGATATGAGCTGCTCAGCGTAACTGGGAACTTTCCTCTTCCAGGATTTAAACTGTTCCCCCAAGCTTTGTTTACAGTCTGGCAAGAAAGAAGTTCCTTTCTTTAGTAATTTCAGTGTGGAACCTTCACCACTTGATTACCTTTCATGGAGTTACATTAGAGTTACTGGTGCATGGGTAAATTTGTATGAACAGAGACTAGAATTGGTCCAGAGTTAGTTTTATGGCTCATACTTGAAACTCTGCAAAGGCCAAAATGCATTTTGTGAGTCCTCCTGGATTTTAAAGCTCTTCAAATCTAGGCACACAAGGATTTGGAAAGATTTTGCTGGCCAAAAGCCTTGCAGTCATCTCCTGCCCTTTCTTTCTTTGCTGAGATTAAGCCCCTTGGGAAACATGGGAGTTGAGCAATGCCAGGGTGGCCACCAGAGACAGTTCTATATACTTTTTGGAGAAAAAAAAAAAAAAAAAAAAAAAAAGAAAGAAATGAATTAACTTCTCTCCAGATGAGGTGATGGAAGCAGAGTGGAGTGACTGTAGCCAGCATCCACAAAAGCTTGGTGTCACAGTGTCTGCGTGTTAAACAGTTGCTTAGCAGAGTAGGATCCTCAAAGCTTCAGGTGGCAGTTCTGTGCACATGGGAGCGAGGGACTTCTATAGACAAAGATGCCAGGACAATGGAGCACCTAAGGGTTACACAGAGGGTTTGGTGACTACTTGGTATCACTTGGGTACCTGAAAAAGGCCCACAGCATTTATGGCTACTGTTTTCCACATCTAGATCAAACAGACTCTCTACATCTTTAGGCTTTTAATCAAGCATGTGATGGAGCAAGCATAGGGCCTGCTCACAGCAGTGTGTATCAGCAAGCAAGCTGTGCTCCTCCAGAGGTGCAGAAACTTCCTTCTCCTCGTGCTGTGTTCTAGATAGCGCGTTGGCACTTGGCCTGGAAGCAGCCGGTGGTTACAGGCATGTCGTGGTGACTAACAGTTCACCTCCGTCCGGCTGGTGGCTGCTCAGTCGCAGTACAGAAAGCACTCACTGCATGTCTGCCGTCTTGCATGTCTCTCTGCCCAAGGAGCTCAGCTTCCGAGGTCTGCTGGTGGCCGGTTGTGATGGCCAAATGCCCTTAGGGCTTTGTTGCAGTGAACCGTACAAGTGAGTGTGTTCTGGAGCTCTTCTCTGTCTTTTATTCCGTGCTATTTATGGTTAAGAGTATTTCTCCACACAAAGCCAGCAGGTTACAGGTAACTAAGAAGGTGGGAAGACTTCCTCCCTGGAAGACATTAAAGTAGAAATGCCTTGACTTCAGTTGCCTCAGCAGTCCTGCTGGTTTAAGGGGCCAAGGGAGTATTCCATTCCCTAAACATAGGTGCCTGTAGCTGTTTTAGATAACCTGTGTATCCACAAGATCTGCACCAGGCTAGCGTATAACACAGGCTGTGCATGAGATCTGTGCCTTTTTTAGGAGAGGCAGGAGCAGGCTGGGGACAAAACCTGAGAGCATTAAAGCGTAGGTGGCTGTGATTAGGCAACTGACTTCCAGCCAATGTGTCTGCGGGCTTGGGGCCGTGCTGTGCACTGAACGACTGATGATAACTGCCTGCCACGGTAAGACAAAGAAGGGGCTGTACAGCTATCTGCAGCAACTTGGAGCATGTGTAACATTTCACAAAAACAAAGCTTCTCCACATGAGTGGAATACTAGGATAGAGCGGCCATGTTCTCTTCCCTAGGCAAGAAGAGTTCATTTTAGGATTTTCCTTTGGTCTCCCATACTTTGTTCTCATGCTGCTCTCATAAAACATGTATTGTTTTTCTTTTCTCCATGAAAAATAAACATCCTAGCCAGTAAACAGATGAGGCAGTGAAGTTGGTGGATTCAAAATAATCCACTGTGGGAAACCCAGCACAGGGAAAAAAAGCCTTAGCTAGAAATGTGATACTGCTTTGAATTGTTCAGTTTGCACGTATCTGTCCCAGCAGCTGCTATTGTATGAGAACAGAGCTGTCCCCCTGCATGCTGCGTGCCCTGAGGAGCTAGTGCTGCGTTAGCTCAAGGGATCAGTTTTTGCACTCGTAGTGCAAAGGGATCTGTTCCTGCTGGCAGGAAGCTCCAAATGCCACAGGGCTGAAGAATCCAGAGTCTCCGAGTCCTGTTAAAATATGGGCTGTCTGGATGTTGTCCTGTCAGAAGTGGAACAACCTATAGTTTTCTCTTTGGTACTACAGATGGCTGGCTGGCTGAGGAGTGTGGTGAAAAAACACCGGTTTTAATAGTGAAGGCATAGGTGGGAACAGATGTTTTAGTCCTTTCTGCTAGTCCCTTCATTTCAATATTCCCCACGTTACCTCCTGGATCATGAAGCCAGTTTGGATCAGAGGCAAAAAAGCCCCACCAGGATTCTTGAAATTTTAATCCGCTCTCCCCTGACTCTTGCAGCACTCTGATAGATCCGAGTTCTGAAAGTTCTGAAGCTGGAAACTCGTCCTCTGTCTGTCATCCTGCTTCCATCTGAGGCCTGCCAGCGATGCTCCACCAACGTAATCTGTGGCAGGCACTCCGTTGTTTCTCCGTGTTCTCAAAACAAAGAGGAATCTGGCAGCCCCTTGGTTTTACGAGCTGGAGTACAATTTGCTGTTAGAATTTGCTGTATGATCACACACTGTGACTGGAGGGGAAGATGACTAGGCTGGAGATGGTTTCAGTGGCAGGCAATGCTACAGGCTTGTACTAGATACTGTGACCTCCTGCACAAACCAGCTGCTTACTGGGAGAGACAGTTCCTGTGCCTGGGGGGAAAGGAGGTGAGAGTCTCGGTAACTGACTGAATTACAAATTTCTTAAAAGCTCTGTAGATATGTATCTTATATCTTCACAAGATTTCATCATAGGTCTGATGAGTTCACAAAGTTTTCAAAGGGCTAAAGCTTTCATGTCTAAGTAGCTGCCACTGCTGGGAGAAAAAGTGCAGCTGGAAATCAAGTGATCCCATGGAAACTGCAGATAGGAATAGCTGTAGTGGGTAAGAGCAAAGATACTCTCTCCCCGTGTGTCCACTGCCTAAGGCCCTTCCCTGAGACCCTGATGAGCCTGCATATCACTTCAGCAGGCATACAGCTAGTCTGCCTCTAAACCAAGCCTTGGAAATCTGTGTGCTTGTGTCCCATTCTCTCAATTTCCTCACCTTTGTGTCCCACCTACACAGAAAATGGCAGGACCCATCAAAAAGTTGAAGGGGTCTTCCACTGAGACAACCTTTGTAAAAGCATTGAGAATTTTGGGCATCTCAGGCTGGGCTGAGACAAACAGCATCGCTGAAATCTACAGTAGTTTTGATGACCAATGTCTTTTACCTCATGTGAGTAAAATAAAAGCTTTGGTATCCTTTTGTGTTTGGCTTCTGCTCTGCCCCGTGACACAAACCCAGCACATACACCTATGGGGTAAGAGTTTATCTTAGCATCTCTGGAGAAAGATCAGTAATTTAAAGCAATCTTGATGGAAAGCAGTGCTATCAGCATGAGTCAGGGAGACCTTTTGAGCACTAATTCATTGTCCATGTAAATGCTGAGATTCTGGTGCTATTAGGAGGTTGCTGATTGCTGAAATTATTCCTTTCAATTTCTGTTGCTGCAGCTGGGAGATTTTTAAAATGTTCCATATGTGGAAATTTGTGTAAAACTGACACGGTGTGACTCTGGTGCACAGTGTGTCTGGAACATCTAAATAATGATTTTAATTTGCAGACGATCCTGCATAGGGTGTGCCAGGACATCAGCAATGACTGCAGTGAGAAGTCTGTGTCTGAAACAAGCACCTAATAACTCTCTTTGCAGCAGTTTTTAACACTGAGCTTATGCAGTCTGTGGCAAGGCTGGAGACTGCGAACATATTGCAGTTATTACAGACCCTGAAGTCCAAGTTCCTTTTTAGACACGTCACCAGTAATGCGTTTTAATCAAAAGTATTTTAGTGAAGGAAATTGGAATCATCTGGACATGGCTGGCATCGTGTTCTCTCAAGTGTGATTTATTTCCTAATTCCCTTAATGATCTCGATACCAATACTTTGTGAGGAGCACGAGGAACACTAAAGACCCGTAATGCGACCATTAGCAGTTTATACAGCGGTGTTACTGTCCTTGGCTTTGTTGCAGCAGCAGAATCTCCAAAATGGGTCATGAAGCCATAGGGCAGCTATGAGAATGGTCAGAATGCTGTGAAAAGGGCCACTTTGGGGGGCAGAGCTTCCTTCTTTGCCAGTGTTTAAGTAACAGCAGGGTGAATTAATTCACTGCTTTACTGCCCTAAGTTCATCCTGCTGGAAAAAATACCTAGGACGATAGTTTGTGAGGTGGGGTGGGGAACATAGTGCAGTGTTTCCCTGAGCCCTGTAGCCAGTCGCAGAAGCAGGATGAACACAAAATTACATTTTCAAGAAAGGGAAAAAGTAGGTGAGAAAGGTGTAGCGTGTGCCTGCGTGTCTGCTGAACAGCCGTCGTGCCAGAGGACCTGGTTTTCACACGGCTCTGGCAGTCACAGCTAAAGCTGAACACAGTACTTTTTTGCCTGTCTTCCAGTTTATTAAAAAGTGACCAAATTTGTTCAAAAGTTGTTTCAAAAGCCAGGCTAAAATACAGCAGGAGATGTACAGCTGACACAGCTGCGGTGACAGAAGGGAACGCGATATGCTCCCGTAGGCAGCGCCGTGACACGGATCATTACGTTGTTGCTCCCAGAGCTCTGTGATTTGAGCGTGTGGATCGATGCTGTGGCACACAAGATTTCCTGTACAAAACTCAAACAGCTCTTTCCTTTCTCGCCCCAGAGAGCATTCTGTGTGTTATGTCAGTAGATAACAGTGATAAAAATCTAAAGTGTAGTACTTGGAGGCATAGAAGGACCTCAGAATAAAGCCCTGAATCTGTTCCAAGGTAGGGAGGAGGAGAGAGGGAGTTTATAACTTTCTCCATCGTTTTTTTTTTCTCCTTGATTTTGGCTGAGGAACAGAATTTAAGGAAGAGTTTGAATTCTCTGTTGTAATTAAAAGCCTGGGAAGAGCTTCTTTGTATGCTTTTAAAATTTGATGCAGTTGAAAAAATTGCTGTTTAGGTCCCTAAATTGTTTGGCGTTTGCTCATGCTAAGGCAAATTGTGGTTTCATTTACTTTTGACTCTTGTGAAAGAGTATGTTGCTCTCTACCAAGTTTAAACATTTGCATCTGCTAAATGTGTGTAGTAAGTATAATGGTCTGTTAAATTAAGCTTGAATGTATTCAGAATATGTTAATTTACTTTGAATAAGTAATTATCGTTTTGCCTGAAGCCTATCATTTGGATGCTGCAATAATTAGGGTGCCCCTTAGCCAGGTTTTATCATAGAACAACACAGAGCAAGTAGGTAAGAAAATTGCTGGGTAAGAAGAATAAGCTTATACCTAGAAGAAGATGATACTGGGTTAAACGTAAAAGATGTGTCTTCATAAGCAGACAGGATTTAAATACATTTCTGGAGCTGATTCAACAGTGGCAGAATGACAGAGCTCCTCTCAGAGAGCAGCAGTCACAGCTGGGTGGCTGGAGGCAGCAGCGGGCAATGGCCCATGGAGACAGTTGGGGGCAGCCGCTCGTTGCGGCGGATGGAGCAGAAGAATCCGATGGCAGCCTGCTAATGTGCGTCTGGTAAAGAGAATAGTACACATAAATGGGTCATAAATAGATGAGATCAGCCCCAAATAAATGATGCGAACGTACAAACATCCTGGTGTCTGCTGGCTGGGAATGGTGCGAGTCTCCCTCTTGTTTACCCGCTCCAGGAGGCGTACAGTCACTGTGAGGCACTGAGATCCGGGCAGCAGGTTCCTACAAAACTGCATTATGGCCTGGCAAGCAGTTTATGTCCATAATTACCCACACATACAGTAAAGGTGCTTTTTAAAATAAGCTTTTCACTCTGTAGGTGTTGCTTATGTTCCCACCAGAGTCCACTGAGTCTCTGCAGAAGACGGAAGGAGTTAGCTGTCTTTAGAGGGGTACCTGCAGAAACACAATGTGAAGGGACGTATGTCACACAAACGTGAGGCACCGTGGAGCAGCAGGGTAGGGAACACTGCGCGGAGCCAGTGCAAATCAGCAGACCAAAACAAGTTGCCTTTGGGCAAGGAAGCAGCTCTTGTTTCTCCTCTGCCTGCTTGCGAGAGTCAGGATGTGCCTTTCCCGCTATGTCCAGGGGGAAGGCACAGGCATGTAGGAAACGACAGGAAGGTGGGTGGTCAGGGACTGCAGCCATGAGTTGCTAAAATGGAAAGTGTTTGTGTGGGACACGTGTTTATCCTTTGGAAATAGATGCACGAGTCTCCGTAGAGTTCTGGGTGCCTTGCCCAGCCTGTTCCCTCCCCCTAGTTAAGGCCTCAGTCCTGCCATCAGGATGCTGGGTGGCTGCTCACTTGAAAGCAAAGGCGTTATGTGCTCAGAGGCTGCTCAGCACGTGTGGGCATGCGTGCACACTTCTGCACCAGGAGACCGTGGGGCAAGACTTGAGGAAAACTACGGGTGCGGGCATAGGGAACTTCTTTTAAGATTTGTCTGTAAAGTACCAACTGCATTTCTGACTATAAAAATAGCAATTGTGCTCTTTGTATACGTGACTTTAAGGGCAGCATTTGTCTTACATTAGTATAATAACTACTGTCTTTGCATTCTTAGTGTTGCAAGAATAGCCAGAAGGCATTCAGCCTGCATGAAGCCTGCATGAGAGATGCTGTGTTCTCCATAACATGTGGTAAACTCCACTATTGTTTCTGGAAATCTTTGTACTTTGAACGCATCATTTAGCTGCCTGGTCAGCTGTGTGCATGATCAACTGTGTGCTTTTGACTACTCTCTTATAAAACTGTGGCTATGAAAATGCAATGGCATTTTATTTTATCTGGGCAACAAAGTGGTGTATGGCGAGACACACCCATTTCCCTGCTGGGAAATTACCGGGTGCTTTACGTCCCGGAGCTGGCTGTGGGCTGTGACTGTGCCTTTGCCATTGTTACTCACCACGGGCGTCTCAGAGGGCACAGGAGGACTAAGCCCTTCTGTTGCCCCTGACTGTGCTGCGCTAGGTGCTCTACAGAGGCAGCTTGAGGATCTCCCAAGCTTCAGCCTCTGTAGATGCCCAAGGGCACGCTCCTTATCCCCTCGGGGTTCAGATGATCGACGTGTGGGTTTCCAGCTGGTATCTTAGTGGTGAGCTGGTGGGACAGGAGCAGGATTAGGGCAGCACGGAAAAGAAGCCGTTCACACAGCCTCATTTCAGGGCCTTCCCTCTCAGCTCTTTGCACAGCAAGGCCTTCCTCCAGAGCCACACCATTTTCACTTTGCTGGGTTTTTGGCACAACCTGGGCCTGGTGGAAGATGCATGGCAGCGCTGCCCCATCTGTGCAGTTTGTGGGGTGGGTCTCAGGACAGCCTCCACTTGTGTGAAATGAAGCCGTGCTCAGCATTAATCTGGTGTCACAGCCGAGCGCCTCCAACTTGCTTTGCTCAGCCACGATAGCTGGCTGAACCCACTAGGCTTCGTCTGGTGAAGGATACATGACTGAAAGCTGAAAACAGGGCTTGTTAATTGCCAAGCCACCTGAATCAATAGGGAGCTCTGCATGCTACTTCGCGTGGTCTCCATGGACCCCATATGAAAGATGAAGGCAGCTGTGACCTCGCTTCACCACCCTTGCCTCAATCAATAGCGACCAGCTTTTAAAGTCCCAAAAGGTGTGATTAAGCCTCTGCTGCATGAAGTTAGCATTTCTTACCATGCAGCCCATTGTCCGGAATGAAAGGGCCTAAAAGCCCTTATACTGTGAGGGTTAATGACCAGATGTCCCTGGAAGGAAGCCCATCAGCCCTGGCCCTCAGTACCAGGAATTACTGCAGCAGATTTCATTCCTCTTTGCATCCATGTCTTAGCTTCAGTGAGCACTCCACTTGAGCAAACAAGTGTATGTGTGCAGGACTAGACCCAGAGGTGTCGTGGGAGAGCACTGGAAGGAGAGTTGTGTTCCTCATTTCTGTGGCATGGAGGATGCTCCTAGTCAATGACAGGAAACATCAGAGGGTTGCAAGTTCAAACCCTTCCATACCCGGGAGGAGGATTGTGTGTGTTTCTGGTCCGTATATCCAGCACTTTCTCTGGACTAATCCCTCTTATGAAGTGAGCGCTTGCATGAATGTGATAGTGGCCAGCGAGGCTTCAGTCAGACTGTCCCCTTGTGAAAGCAAGGCTTTAATAACGCACGAACAGGATGATAGCAATGTCTGGGGGAAAACACTACGGACAGGTTTGTGGTTTGCAACAGCAGATGCACAAGCACCTGTAACAGGAAGGCACTGGGCAGTATTGTTTGGAGAAATTAATGAGGAAAGCAAAAGTTGTTTCATATACGATCTACGTAACGTGCAGGTTTAGTGGTGCTAATACTGACACATCACTCTCCAAGGGCCGTGCCAATGTCGCTGTTTTCATGCAGAAAGCCACCGGTACATATGCCAACTTAAAAGGATCCTTGGAGCAGCTGGCCTTCCTACTTGCATTTTTCTTCTGTCCCTTCTCATTATTGATCCCAGAGCTCAAGAGGCAGTGAGGACATATCAATGCTAATACTGATATCCTGCTGTCCACATGGGGTATTATTGACTGTATGTTACTCCACACAATCGGACAGGGAATTTGGTTAGCACAGTAAAACTGGGGTGGTGATTGCTGCGGTGTCATTATCAGTCTTCTGTCATGCTCTTGCAGTTGCTAATTAAGGCTTTTATTTTACCTTAGCTATTTTGCATGTTAAAATTCTGAAAACCTCCGAAAAATATGTATAAACCTCTGGTGCGTATAGCCAGCAGCAGTTTTGCTTTAGAAAGAAAAGCCCTTTAAGGCTTCTTCTCTGTAGTCTGCGCCTTTGCAGGTGAGTTTGTGTGTAAGAACAGCTCGTTAGGGATTTGCTGCTCAAGGATGGAGCCAGAAATAAACTTTTTCAGGCACAGATGAATCTGTTCATAATTCAGTTTGAGTGTGAGATTAGTTTCCTCTGAAACACAATCAAAAAGCACTTGCTCACAATCTGGGTCACAGCAACGAAGGCTGTTGGAGGGACTGACTGAAGGCAATAGGAGTGAGGCTGAAATTACCTGTGTCCAACCGCAGCCTGAGTCTCAGCCAGATGTTTGCAGGGATAAATATTGTGTGGGAACAGAGGTCTGTACCCCTGTAGACTCTGTAGTGGGAAGAAACTGAATTGCATGTTTAATCAAGTCCACACAATGACCTCATAATTGTTTTACCTGTGCTATTGCAAACAATCTCTGCTTCTGCTCTTGCTAAAAGTTTGCTGAATGCTCATTTTCACAGCTAGCTCATACTGTGACTTTTCCTACAGTTTTATTTCCTTATCCTGAATGATAGATTTATTCTTTGAGCTCAGTACCATGAACCAAACCTTGATACAGATTATCATGACCAGCAGATGATGTGAAACAGAAAGTCCGGCTAGACTCATTCAGCATAAACAAATATTTTGAGGTGCATTGCTCAGACAGTGATTAGTTTGCCAGCTGTAAGGGGAGCTACAGAGGAAATGAAAAAGATGGAGTATGCTGAAAACTGCAGTGGGAAAGAAACTACATCAGGGTACGCTGATTCATAATGCAGCCGGGAAACGGTGGGGTTTAGACTAGGATCTGCTGGGTTTTAAGATTCTTGCCTCTTCGAGAGTCAGCCCATCTGTGAGATGCTTTTTATGTTGTCAAGTCAGCAGTGGAGTGGAAACTTTTTTTTTTTTTTTTTTTCGAATAGGCAGGAGGAGGGGGGAAACCCCTGCATAAAAACAAGCTCCCATGAGAGGAAAATATTGTGTGTACCTTCTCAAAATCCTTCAGGATGCAGCTGCAGATATTCAAGACAAATGGTTGCTTGAAAATGCCAATAAAGAGAATAATGGAAACAATCTATGCCTAGAATTCACCTCAGCTTTAGATCCTGAGAGCAACAAAGATAATAGCATAATGGGGCCTACTAATGCACTAGGCTGAAATATACAACAGCTAGAAAGGTAAAGAGTTACTTAGAATCTGAAAATGGTGTGTACAAAAGTCTGAGGCGGCAAATCATTGCTGAGATCATGAAAACACGAACAGTAGATGCTGAATAATGGAAGTACACGATGGGCTCACTGCCTTGTCTTGCAGGTAGTATGAGGAGCGTCTCTAGTGCCCTCTCCCAAGTGAGATATCTCAGCGAACTGTATTAAGTGGAAAATAGTCACAACATTTTCAGAAATACAATTCTTTTTGCCAAGGAGCATCAAACAGACTCCAAACATTTCCTGTCAGTGATGGAACTTTAGCCAGGAAAATTCAGTAGCTTTAGCGCAGGGTTTTAACTGTAAAAGCAACCACTTACAGAAAACATCCCAGTAATTTGGGCGCTCAACAATATTGTGAGAGACCTCAGAAAACTGGTTCTAAATTACTCGTCCTATTTCAGATGATGCTGTGAGCTTCAATCTGATGATATGGAAGGTATCTGCTTGTGGTAGGAGGATTTTGATGACATGGAGATCTCTCGTAAGGCCTAAGAAATGAAAAGATCTGAGAGAAATTAGTCTAAACTCTTCTGAAACAGAATAGGATACTAGTCCCCTTATCACTCCACATCTATGCATCTGATATGTGGCAGGGCAGGAAGGTGTCCAGTTGTCCCACTTCATCTGCTGTTGAAGAATCCTTGGGACACAAATTCCCTGCAAAGGAATAGAAAAAACGTATTTTGAGTTAGCAGTTCGAGAGAGGGGACTGAGAAGGTGGAAGGATGGGACACAACAGATAGGAAAACAGAAAGGTTGGTTCATTTCTGTCAGATTCATCACAGGTTTCTTGGATGGTAATGCGGGCACTGTCTGGGTAGGCCTGTTCTACGTACAACAACATACAGGTTGTCACTGGGGTCTGCTGAGAGCAAGGCTGTCAGCGTACGGGGCGCACACACCATGGGCAGTGGTACTTACAGAGCAGTGCTGAAACACAGCTAGCAGCCTGTATTTATTAGGTTAGATCCCTTATCCAAGGAGACCTTCCGTGTATCATGGGGGTCTGTGACCTCCCAGAGAGACACCAACTACTGACTTTGCTAGGATGGCTTAGAAATGATCCTGTAGCCCTTCATGGCCTCTCCTCTCATATGCTATTGAGAACCTATCTCACACCTGCCCTTGAAACCTCAGCCTGCTCCCTTTTGAACTCGCCCTGGTCGCTCACGTAGGCTTTCTAACTACACATCTGTACAAATCCCCAGAGCCACAGCATCGTCCCTCCTCAGGAAAGCCTCCCGTGCCAGGGAGTCTGTGACACACCGGGCAGTGCTGTGGCAGCAGAAGGGCTGTGCTGTGCCACTGCTCCTGACGGCCGCTGGTACTCGGGGCTTCCCCAGCCGTCTGCCATCTCTCAGATGCTACAGCTGTTGCAGCAGGAGCAGCCTCTGTCCCACACGCACATCCATTTTACAGCGGGGCCTCTGGTTGGAGGCAGCAGTCCATTACCTCTAAACAGAAAAATACCACTACCAAGAGAACAAAGGCTTTCAGCTGAGATTAACATTTTATTGCATAGGCGGTAGGTATCAAAGGGCTTTATGGCTCTTCTGGAGGCACTTCAGTCCAGTTGGATTAAAATCAGCACAGCTGTTCCCCAACTGGCTATAAGAATGCTTCCAGCAAGCGCCACATCCTGCTGTCACTGTCCCTCTTTTGGAGGCTGCACCCTCCGCTCTGCTCAGCTCAGGCTTGCTCTTCCTCTTGCTCCCTCTCCTCCTCCTCCTCCTCCTCATCCGGGGGTTTGGTTCAGGCCTAGCAGCCTTCATCCCTGTGTCTTCATCCCAGTGTCCTCCCTGCACTTCCCAGCAACAACCTTCAGCATGAAACTGAGGAGCAGGGAGCAGGGCATGGGGTTACCAGTAAACAGAATGAAATTGCCTGAAGGAAGCGATGCTGTGAGGATGGGAGATGTCAGGCTCCTCTTGCTTTCCTCTCCCCTTGACATTGAGCTTGTAGCCAGCGACTCCTCACCTGCCTCGGGGCTGCTCAGCAGAGGCAGCAGGGCAGGTACTGCTTTGTGTGGGCCACTCTGGAGGTGAGGTGGTGAGGACTGCACAGCCACCACCGACAAGGAATTGTTTCTGCCTCTGCAGAAAACTTTGGTAGCAATGCAGCGATGAAGAGGGGCAGAAGACTCTGGCTTCTGACCACACCTGGAAGCGGGCAGTAGAGTGTGTACATTTAAAAGAGAATACATGAGAAGCCCTGTGCCGAAGAGGCCAGGACAGCAGGGCTGGAGCAGCTCCTCTTCTGCTGCAGAGCTGCAGATGGGGGATCCTGGCGGGAAGCAGTGACAGAAGGAGGGTGCAGAGTTTGTCTAAGCTTCTTGGATTGCTCTGCGATGCACTGCATCAAATGAGACTCTTGCTATGCTCTAGCCTGGATTTCACTCCATCTCTAGGATGCAGATGCCATCTGCAGGAGCCACTTGATCCAGCCTCCTGGAGGCCACAATAGCTGTGAAGGGAAGATTTAATTCTAGCAGCTGAAGAAGCATCAGACAGGAGACTGCCTGCACCCCGAGAAGGAAGCACAACCTTGTTTGTGGTGTGAGCTGCAATGGCAGGAGACAGCAAAACTGCCCTCAGCCAGGGGCTGGGAGGGAGACCGCTTGGCTCGAGCATGCTCCTGTTTTAGGTTGTAGCCTGTAGATTGCAGGTCTCTCCTGGAAAAGCTTTGGGTTTCCTGCCTCCAGCAAACATGTTTGATAGTGTTTAGACAAGAAGACTGGAGTCCCCCAGATGACTTCCACCCCTGAATACCTCTTGAGTTTTCCTGAATGCACAGGTCTCTGGGACTGACCTAATCATGACTTGAGGACCATTTTCTAACATGGATAATATGGTGTTCTTATCTCAAACTAATACTCGGTTTCTACTAAAGATGGTTGTGGTTTTGATTGGTCGCTAGCTTTATGAATTGGATTTTATCTTGCTAAAAGCCTCATTCACTTGCTGTGAATGAGCCAGGTCCCACTATCAGAAAACAAAATGCAGAAAGTGGCTTGTCCTGCTGTGGAGGTTTTGGTGGATGACTGAAGATTGTCAGGTGGGCATAAGCTGTCTTCATATTAGAAGCATTTACTAACAATCAGCAGTTAAAAAGAGCTTTAATTCTGTCCATATTCCCCTTGTGCACTAGGGAATTGCAGTGCCTGGTGCTGAAGGGCGCAACTTTGCAATTATTCCTGCCAACTGTCTCATTAAATAGACTAATTTTCTCTGTTGTGGGTGTATGAAATGTATTTCCTGCTGGCGTCCCCCTATGAAGGCATGGAGCTGTGGCTCTGTGCGGCCCGGATGTGCCTGGTAGTGGTGCCCACATTCGCCCCTCCTGGCTTTTTTCCCTCCAGCTGTGAGAAATGCACATGGTGGTACTTGCAAAACAAAGAACCCTCCTGCAGTGAGTGAGGAGAGCAAGCGATTTGGCTCTCCAGCACACACGGGAGCAGATGGCAGGTGAGCCCTTCCTTCCTGGGAGGGAAAATACTTGTGCCCCAAGGTTTTGGGGTGAAATCTCTGCCAGCAATGTCCAGGTTTGTGAAACTCCTGAGGTAAGAAAGCTGAACTGTGCCTCCCTCCACAGTTTCCAGCAGCATTTAGGAGAGAAGGCAACAGATGCCATCCATTTAAAACAAGCATGTCAGTAATAACCACAGCCTGAACCAAAACAGATGTCATCTCTATGGCTGTTAAGCTTGATATTTCACAGACTGCCACAAGCACTGGACAGTGTAGCTTGAGGTTCCCCAGTTGCTTGTACTTCCTGAAATGAAGACCTCGTGCTCACAACTCAGATCCAGTTAATCTGCCAGCAGCACAGAATATCCCTTCTTCCTGACATCTCTGAGAAAAGACTTTGCATGCTTAGACTCTAATGAGCAACTAGAAAAAGAGATTTTCAGACTCCCAACAATACAGCAGGACCAACAGTACTGTAACCAGAAAATAGATGTCTGCTGTTGGAGTAATAAAAGTTTGCCATCTTATTCTTTTATTACATAATCAGTTTGGAAGTAAGCATGTTTACCCTGCTGAATTTCCCCTTTGGTGCTAATAAGCTCTTCACAGCAAGGCTATTCTCCCAGAAATCATTTGGACTATGAAATATACCGAGCCCTAGAATTATGTTTTGAAAAACAGCTTCCATGATACTTGAACCTCTCCTTATACTCAGCCAGAACTTGAGAACAATTCACTTGCTATCTGCAGATATTTATAAGACAGCATTATCATCTGATTTACTGAGAGTCTGCTGAATGTTTGGGAGGGACTTTTAGTGGGGTTTTAGCATTGTGTACATCTGTGTAAATGGCAGCTCTTGTAAGAGATTAAAACAAACTTTTTGACTTCCTGAGTGCCATCATTTCAGAGGAGAATTTACTGAGGCAAATGGAATTGCTATCAGTGAATCAAGTAATAAACACCAGTCTGAGATAATTAATATCCCAGGGGATGAGAAATCAAAGGAGTGTTACTTCTCAGTGGAGCCTAAGCATTGGTGAGGAACTTGATTTTCAGTGTCCTTTGTGGAGCTGGCTCATGCAACACAGATTCATTGCCACACTGTTAGTGTTAGCAGTAAATGCTTTTTCCTCTGGAATTTATTTATTTACTTATTTCAATACTAGGGATTTTGTGTAGGGATTATTAAACAAAATGCAATTGAAAGTAAAGCTTAAATTCATATTCTTGAAAGCTACATGACGGCACTGAAGATACTGCAATACAAACAAATTACTAAAGCTAAGATGTATCTCAAACCATGCGGTATCAAAACCAAATATTCAGCTGGGTTCTTGCTGAAACATTCAACCTGCCTACGTGTCAGGAAGCTACATTCTTTGTTCTTTTACAGCTAACCTAATTCCTGCAACTTTGCTGCTGTAGCACAAGGCATGGGAACATGCCGTATATATACATACATATACATATATATATATTCGTACAGGCTGTCCAGTAAAAATTGCATAAACCTTTTCTTTACTTTTTGTTACTAAAAATATGCTAACATCAAAAGAGCTTTATGATCCTATTAATTAGCTGCCCCAAGCTACAACTTCGACACAGTCTGTGCATAGATTAATCTGTGTTCTACCCATCTCTTAGATTTACTTGTGCATTTTAGACTCCTGATTGATTGATCTGACCTCAGTTTCTTAAATATCCTACACGGGTTTCTCAAGTTTTCATTCTTAAACTCCTACGTTCTCGCATATGGAAAATAAATGTCAGTTGTTCTGGTTTTCAATCTACTACAGCTAGATATGGAAACTAAACATTATGCTCTTCCCCTAAATATCCCTTACTGCTTTAGACAGGAGAACTGTGTAAGGTTTACTGCATTCAAGCTCTAAATACAGCAGTCACATGAAGCCTGTATGTAGCCAGGATTAAAAGAGATTTGATTCAAAGGCCTGTACTTCAAACTGCTGGACTGATCTGCTTCTCCTGGAGCGGAACGTATGGGAATGGTGTGGCTGCTGCATGGCTGCTGCTGCTATTGCCTTTCATCTAGCTTTATAGAAAGGGGAGAAAGGCACAACCAGACAAGTGTATTGCATTACACTGGGTTTTCTCTTTCTTAGCGTGGTCTCTCCTCTTAATTATACTACTATGGGACACTGAACTGAAAGCATTATTTAGCTCAGCTTTTTCTGCAACAAAACTGCTTTATCTGTTTGAAGGTTGAAATACGGTGAAGGACAGTGCTGAAATTCTCTGTGTGCACCTTTTGCAGAAGTAGCACAAAGTGCTTCCTTCGACTTGCATTCTCTTCTTCACTAAGTCATTTCCATTTAGCCTGCTTCTGTCAGCTCCAATTAACTATAAGCCAGCAGCATCTATCCCCACTATCCCCATTTTTCTTCTGGGCAAGCCCTTCCTTGAATTTGACTTATTTGGGGATGTTAGACTCCAGCTGGGAAATGGAGAAAACATTTTGGAAACTGCAAGAACACCTTTCATTTTAGATGGTCACATAACACCTTAAAGGACACCCCGATTCTCAAAGAATCACGCAGAATGCAGAACAGTGGGGTAACCCAACTGCTACTAAGCAAAGAGAAAAAATATGCAGTACAAATTAAGACCAAACACCAAGTGGCCAAACATTGTGTTAAATCAAAATACATATGGGATTTGCTGTCCAAAAATCCATCTGATTTGATGGATTTGACGTTTCTTTCATGTGAGAAAAGAACTTAAAAACTAAGCATTTCATAATAAAGAATTTAGCACGTGAACAAGAAATAGAGCAAAGTCAGACTTCAGCCAACAGTGGAAGAAATCCAGAAGCCATTTTGCCACTGGCACCCTGTAGACTCAGCCCTGTGAGACTAGAGGTTTCCTTCAGAAAGGAAAACAAGTGGGTCAGCGATGGTGCAGAACATCCCTGGAGATGCATCTTACCTGAATTTGTCAAGAGACAAAGCTGCCATCGTTTGTCTGCCAACGCTTCATCTGCCCCTCGTGTCCCTCCCAGCACTGCCCCCCGAGGCTCCTGCCCACGTCCCCCATCCCCAGGAGCTAGCGCGTGGCCAGCACGTGTCACAGCTGGGGAGCAGAGGGAGCAGAGGGAGCCAGCTGCCCTTTGTGCCAAGGAACAAGGCTGCAGCCCTCCCTGTTTGCGCTTTTAATGAAAAATGACTGCACTGATCCAACAAGGGCAAAAGCTATAAACAAGATGCCGCACATAAACAATTGGTCTGAAGAACCAGACAGCTTTTGGCATTGTGAACTCGCTTTATGGAGTGGAACTTGCGGAACTCCCCTGGGCAGACGTCTCAGCCAGATCCTCCACCACCTTCCCTCCTGCTGCTCAGGGCCTGCCCCTGCTCCCTCAGCGATAATGCAGACAGCGCTGCGACCTGGGACAGGCAAAAGGATGCCAGAATTACGGTTGCTCGGATGACTTTTAATAAAACTTTTGCAGTCAGTGCCTCAAGTCATTCTGCCACAGCTCAGGACGTCAGCGTCAGTTTAGGTAAAAAGGGATGCAGACAAAAGGCAGGCTGGAATCAATTAGTGGCCGAGTCCCAGAATCTCCCTGGCAGCCTTCCTGGGTGCCTGAGCCTGGTGGCAGCCTGCAGGGGGGATTCGTGCCCCCCAGTGCTGCCTGGGCCTCGCGGCCGGGAGAAACCAGCGTTGGTGGATGGGGCCCCACTGCGCTGCGACCTCAGGCACCAGCACCGCTGAAGTGAAGATCAAGGCAAAAATATTCCACCCCCCAGCCATGAAGGAAGATCGTAATTTGAAAGCAAGGAAAGAAGAAATCGTGAGGTAGGACAGGAAGAAAGCCTCCGAAGGAAGGCTAGCATCAGAGGGCGGGGGGTCTGCACATGGCGCCTGCCTTTGCAGGGCGGGCCGGGGGAGTGCCCGCGTTCCGTGAGACGCGTTGGTTTGCTGGCACGGCAGAACGGTTTGTCACGTTACCGTTTGTTAAAGAATACGGATGAAAATAACGTGACATCGGTTGCTTTTGGCTTGATTTCACGAGTAACGGTGAAATGTACCGTTCCAAAAATTTCGGGGACGTTGCCGTTGCCTTCCTGCCTGCCCCTGCGGCCGTTGGCCGGTAACCGTTAGCCCTCCGCCGTTAGCCGCGGGCCCTCAGGGCGAGGCCGAGGTGAGGGTGAGGCCGGGCCCCGCCCCGCGCGCCGCGTCACGTGATGCCGCCCAGGGGCGGTGGCCGGTGGGCGGTGCCCGCGGTGCGCCCCGTCGGGTAGCCCCGCCCCTCCGCTGCCGTCACCGGCCCCACTGGTCCCGCGAGAGCGCGCTGCCCGCTCTCCCTTTTCCCTTCACTTGCCCGCTTCCGCCCTCTCCGCGACGTCTCGCGAGATCCTGCGCCCGTTTCCCTCCTGCGCCGAGGCGGCTCTCGCGAGCGGCAGGCGGCCGGGCGGGGCGCGGCGTAGTCTCGTGAGAGCCGTGCGGCCCCGCCCGGGCCCGCTCCCCCCGGCGCCCCGCTCCCCCCGCCGCGCTAATATGGTCGCCGGCGATGGACCCTGCCAGGCCAGGTCAGTGCGGGCGGCGCGGCGCCGACACGGCCGCGCCTCGGGAACGGCCTCGCCTCCGCCCTCCGTACCGGCGGCCCGGGACCGAGCGCGGGGCTGCGCGGCTCCTCAGCAGGACCGGGCCGGACCGGGCCGCGCCGCGCCGCGCCACCCCCTCGCTCTGTCAGGCCGCCGGGCTGCGGCAGCGCTGCCCCGGGCCTGCGGAGGGCCGGGGGCGGCAGCGCCGGGAGTGCCCCCGGCCGCCCGTTGTTCGCGGCCACCATCTTGGGGCCCGCGGCGCCCCGCGGTCCTGCCCGCGGGGCCGGGGCCTGGCGGCGGTGCCCGGGTTGGTGGGGCCGCGGGGCCGCTTTGGTGCTCGGCTCCTGCCAGCTGCGTACGGCGCCTGCCCCGCGGCGGGCGTGGAGCTGCGGCGGGCGGCGAGCCCCGCGAGCGGCACACAAAGGGCCGGCGGCGGCGGGGCCGGCGCTGCGTGCCCGTGCCCCCGGGAGCAGCCCGGTCACGTCACGCCTGAAACCTTTCTCGCCGCTGCTCGTGATCCGGACTTAAATTCCTTACGCTGTCGCTGTGCGCAATCCTCAGGGCCCGGTGGAATGGCAGTGGTGCGGTCCCTTCGGTTCGCTAGCGACGGAACAAACCCAGCCCTTCTGGGAACCCCTGGTCTTCTCCAGGAGGTGTTTTTCTCCTCACTTAGCATCTGTTAAGAGGTTTACTTCTGGCTCTTGCTTGCCCGTTGTTAGCCAAGCACTCAATGATTTATGTTTTGTAGTATATATCTCTTATCTAAGTTGGCGAGGTGCATTTATTCTGTCCTGTAGATGGTAAACTGAGACAATAAAGGTCAAACGTGCATCTAGGCCTCCGACTGTGCTGATGAATTGCATGACCTGTACATACCCAGTAATATTAAAATTCATGTTAGTCACACATCTCTATTATCAGATGTCCTAATCCACTTAGAAGCTTTTCCATTCATGATTTACTTACAGTCCTAGAGGAATTATATTTTTCGGTATAACTAGAAATAAAAATCCGGCCTTCTGTCAGTTATCAAGCTTTCCATTCTTTCATATCTGCAACCTTTTTTTTTTTTTTTTTCCAGGAAGCCCTTACCAGCCCGTAATTGAAGCATTAACAAACTATCCACAAAAGAGGTTCTACAATGTCTCGAAGCTTGGAGGCACCAAGTATGGTAATGATAACTTTTAGCTATTGGCAATTAGGACAGTACCAGTAGTAAACATGCACCACTTACTGCTGTAAAACATTAGGAGATGCAATCATGAATATGTGGGCTCTTAATAGGTGTATTTGAAAGCTTATAATTTTCTATGCTATTATTGCTTTGTGAAGCTGATTAATAGCTCAGGGCAGGGGGAATAATATTTCATGCAGCTTTTATCATCAAGGGGGAAAGTGCAGCAGGTATCACCAGAGTCTTACTCTAATACTACAGATCCAAATAATTTATCTTTTGTTAAAAATGAAGTAACTGAAAACTAGAGTGTAATGCTTCCAAAATACTTTTTTTTTTTTTTCTCTACAATTTTGTCCTGTTTGTTGGTATGCTAATTTTACCTTTACAGCATCTTCAGATAGTGGGTAACTGTGTTTACTGGAACGTAGCTTTTATTGCAGTTGCTGCAGAAGGATGAGTTCTGGTGGTGTACAAACAAATGCTTAATCCAGCATGTCATTAGTATGCTATGTGTCACTAAGTGATATGTGCCAAAAAGGTTTTTATTGGGTGTCTGTCTGGTTGCCTCCTAAAAAACAGAAAGCATTTGCGTGTGTGATGGGGGGAGGGATAGAACTGCAGATGGGGAGAGCTATAGATCACTGTCAGCTGGAACAGGTTTTATTCTTGCAGATAATCAAAGCATACTGTCGCTATTTCCTTAGCTTTCATGTTAAACTCATAAAATAGTTATATAAGGTATATATTATTAGAGTTTTTGGGGATTCTTTTAGTTGTACTTTTTAAGGCTGTGTTTCTTAACTAAAAAATGACCAGTGGATATTTCACTTTAAATCCGTATTTGACAGCAGTAATTACTTGCCTGTCCTTAGAAGGAAAGAGAGGGGAGCTTTTTTCAGGGCAGCAAATTTTGTGCAACAGCTTTGTGCTCTTGCAAATTTCTCCTCATGTAATGCTGAAGTTAATCTTTCAGATAAGCACGTGAGAAGGAAGTAGAATGCTTCTGTTCATGGCTTTGTCTGAGAAGCAGCAGAAGGGTGGTAGCAACAAAGCCAGTCAGTTCTGCTCTAGTTTTTCTGAAGGTCCTTGTGACTGGAGTGAGAATTTAAACAGAAGATACTGCTTTCTGTCTGGAGGAGCAAGGAAAGCTTGGAGCAGCAGTGGAAGTAGCTGGAGAAATTCAGAGAAGTAATGTAAACAGAATAGGATAAGAAAGCCTTTCTCTTCCCATGGAGACTGATGTGAAGAAGTTGGAGGCTTCATATTAATTGCATATTGAAAAGATTTAAGTGTAGGGTGGGACAACGCTAATAAGAAAACCATTATCTGGAATTGTTCATTGCATTTGTTGCTAGAACATTAATTTTGGCTATTGATTTTTTGTCCTCTGCCTTGGGGCATCTGACTATAATCTGACAATAAGTTAATCAGATTTCTAATGTAAATGTTGATTAAATTATTTGCCAATTTGCTAAGAATAATCCAGTTTTTCTAGTGTTGAAAACAATCAGTTATGGGTAAAATGGTAACTATGAAGACCTCGGAATGATGTAGGGCAGAAGGGACATCTGGAGATCTAGGCCCATGTCCCTGCTGGCACTAGGGCTAACTGGGAGAGCCTTTCTCACTTGAGCTCCACCACTCTGCGAGGATGGAGATTCCACTGCCTCTCTTGACTCCGTGCTCGCCATCCTCTCTGTCACATCTTCTCTGTGTCCTATCACAGTATCCATTCCTGCACCTTCTGACTTTTTTGTGCTTTTCCTGGGCACGTCTCAGAGTCAGACTTGACCTTCTTTGCAGTTCCTGTTGGGCTGTAGAAGAGTGCAGTTGGTTCGCTTTGCTTTCCCCTCTCAGAGTGAGCAAACCAGGTCTCTCACCTGCTGCTGTGTGACAGGAACTGCAGCCCCATAACAGCCCTAGGAGGCTCTTTGGCAATGCTTTGGTTTGTTGAGATCATCTGCCAAGTCCTCAGAGGCCCAAAGCTACACACAGTATTGCAGATAGGACCTTACTGCTGTGTAGTGGGGAGAAGTAATCCCTCCGTGGCTGCTGGCTGCTACCTGGCTCAACGTGCAGTTCTTATTGCTGCAAAGGTGCCCTGCTTCTTGTTTGTAAGCCAGGAAAAAGCAGAGCAGGTTGGTTCTGGTTACTTGGCTTCTAAGTGAAGTGGTGGCATGGCAGCTGCTTCAGAATAGGTTTGGTGACACTTCTATATTATTTTGATTGACTTGTCTAATTAGACAACAGTAGATACCTGAGAAAGATCCATGGTGTGAGAACAGCCAGCAAATCCTGTGTTTTGATAGACTGTGGATGAACTTCTGGACTAGATTGAGACCACCAAATCTTAACTCTTCTGGCTAAAGCCTGAACTTAACTGTTTAACCCTCTTCTTCCAACTATTTAGTATTTCTAACAGTTACCAAGTCATTTGTTTGCTTGAATTATACTGAAAAGAACGGTATCTGGAGGAAAATGTGAATTAATCTTTTGTTGTTGTTGTTTGCAGGCAGGGAATAGTGTGACACTGCTTTTTTTCTCCTTCCGCTTTTTTCATTCTCATTTCCAGTTCCCTGAACTTCACCATGCCAGAAAGCTGTTTCTTTCAATACCTCAATCCAGATCAGAAGTAACTGAAGTTTTAGTTAGTGAAATGTTATCCCTAATGTTTTATGAAATATGTTTATTTTTATGGCACGTGGCAGGATGGTTTCAGTTCTTCATATTGCTGTTTATCGAAGACAAAGAAAATGATGTGACATCAGTTGCTTTTGGCTTGATACCTCAAGTAATGATGAAATTTGCAGTTCGGAGATAGTTTTGGCATATTCTCATTGCTGTTGCCTGTCACCCATTATGTTTAGTAATCCTGTCTCTAGATGCCTTACATGCATCTCCTGCTGGCATAGCGTACCTCTTAAGTGTCACTGACTTAACACAGTGCAGTCAAGACATTGGTATCTTCTGTTCAAATTCCACATGATAATTCCTCTTGCTGCAACGTATGCACTCTGCAGCTTGCCATTCCACATCTTATAACAAAGATCAAACCAAAAAGCAAGTGGACAGTTGGGTTCCCGTAGCTCTTATCCTTCTAATCCCGAGCAAACTGGACCTCTTTAGAAATGTGAAATGGTAACTTAGCGAAACGTGGAAGCTTGAGGCTGTTGCACTAACTAAGTCACTTTCCCTACCCTAGATGTTCTGCCTTATTCTATACGAGTGTTGTTTGAATCCAGTATCCGTAACTGTGATGGCTTCTTAGTGAAAGAAACAGATGCTATGAACATTTTAGACTGGAAGACAAAACAGAATAATGTTGAAGTGCCCTTCTGTCCTGCCAGAGTTGTTCTTCAAGATTTTACGTAAGTGGAGTGTGTGCTTACATGTGTGCATGAAACACTGTGAAATATCTGTGTACACTCACTGAGTAGTAGGTGTACTTCAGCTTGAAAATAGAAGTAGCAGCTAGCCTTTTGATACTGAAATAGCTCTTTCTAAATAGCTCATGCACTGCTGCTGCTGTTCAGCAGATATAAAATAATTGCATGTGATGGAAGAATAGGAGTTGTTCGTATGCTACCCTGGTTTTAACGCAGGTTGGTGAGGACGAAGCTGTTGGCCTACAAGGAACACTTTACAGGATAAGTGCCAAAACACAGATGGAAGTGACAGCATTTTGACTGTAGCCAGATGGCTGGCAGTTCATTGAAATACATAGTTTGTGCTTGAGACAACTGGAGATAACTATTGCTTGCTCCACAAGAATATGTAACCCAGTTCAAAGCATGAATAATAGATATTTAATAAATCTCTTAATATATTAACTTTCTGTGATTTGAGTATGGCCTAGCTGAAAGGACAGTCCTTCAGCAACTTGCAAATATTAAATGCAGGATGTCTTGGGGAATCATTATCTAAGTGTTTATGAAGAAGTGAGGGAATTAAAAAAAAAAGAATTGTGATAGTAATAATAAAAAAGTAACTTCTGTTTAGCAAGCAAAACTAAGAAGACTGATGTAATACTGCGTTTTCCCTTCAGTTTTGTACTTAAGCTACTCTTATCTATGGAATAACAAGGGTATAAGCTTCTATAAAATGCTGAGCTTCAGAAATGACTGGCTCTGTGAGAACAGTAATACATGCTAAATTAATAAAATGTATAGCATGAGCACTGTTTGCAATACAAGATTTTATAAGGTAATAAGCATCTGAAAATGATGTACATCACACTTAAGAAGCATAGCAGGACAAAAGAGCAAATATAACTATTTTCTTTTAGGTGTTTGATGCTTTTTGGTATGTTAACTTAAAGCATGCCATTTGTTTTTGTGAATTAGTACCAATTCCATTAAATTATAAAAATATTTGGACTTATTTAAAACTTAGAGAATAGAAAAACAGGGTTATATTGTCTGAAACAGAACTCAAATAGGTAGATATAGACATAGAAAGAAGCTTCTTATATTTTAGAGCATTAGTGTCTGACGTTACTGTACTACTTTGCTTTTTCTTCTCTTAGTGGAATTCCAGCAATGGTGGATTTTGCTGCCATGAGGGAAGCGGTGAGAAATGCTGGAGGAGATCATGTGAAAGTCAATCCTGCCTGCCCAACTGATCTCACTGTTGACCATTCTCTGCAGATTGATTTCAGCAAATGGTAACACCTTATTTTTTTGAGGAAATGCACGCTTCTATCTGATACTGAACAGTGGGTTCACTCTGGTCTTTGTATTGTCCCATCCCATTAAATCACTTGTCGTGTCTGGATCCCTGAAAGTAGACTTGATGGTACCTGAAAGAGGAGCAGATAAAAGTAGAAAAAAATAATACTTTAGAAGGGGAGAGATGTACATCTCTCTGAGGGATTCTGAGGGATTATAGATGGAGCTGACAGAATACAAATTCTGGGCAGGAGATTGCTAAAGTAAACTGGATCTGTCATGGTTTCCAGAAGATAATATCTCGAGAATGAGGTAGAGTGTTTGTCATTTTTGCTTTGCCCTGTTCTTACTGATAAAACTTTTTGGAAGGTTAATATAATTTTAAGTCCCTTGTCACAGCTCTGGAAAAATGGCTTTGCAGTCAGATGTATTGAAGGACTGTAATTTTAGCACGTAAGTTATAACTGTAACTTTATATAGGTCTTGATTTTGCCACAGATGAAAAACGGTTGTATAGATTTGGGGGAAGAGTGTACTTGGAGTCTGGAAAAGTATTAGGACTAGAAAACTGTTAGCCTGTTTTTTTTCTGACACACACTGATGTGATGAAAACAGCCTGGGGCTGCCTTGTGCTAGAAACATAACGCTGCAGAAAAGGAAAACTTGAATTTTATTCAGTGTATGCTGAAGTTCCCTTCTAATGCAGCTCCCCTCCGCCACTGTTCCCCCTTCATCACGGAGCCTTCCCAAAGGTGTGCAGCACTGTGAATTGCTTGTTCTTTGCTCCAGGCTTTTTCCCCTGAATTTTTAGAATTCACAAAGTGGGTATGGATATATGAATCATAATTCTGTAAACCTTCCAAGTACGTACAGGGTTTCAATTTGGTTAATATCTTAGGAGAGTGCAAAGCATGTTGCATGTGCACTTTCAGTCCTGTGGTCTGTCTTGTGTCTGAAGAGACAGTGGACTCAATTACATTTGGGCTAGCCTGAAATTATCAGCAACACCAAGTATTGAGAAGAGGTCTCAATGTGCTGCTTTGTAATGATAAATCGGGCTTCTGTAGTTTCACTTCTGGAAAGCTTGCAGGAACTCAGCAGCTGCTGGCCTGTGATAAGAAACCCTTCCCTGCAGAATGGTTTGTGCTGCTTTTTACAGCTTCTATCTCCTGCTGATCAGAGGCTCATGGACTAAGTTGGGATTTAGACAAGGTATCTCTAAGGCCATGCAGCCATGCAGTATTCTGCAGTTAGATAACTACTTACCTTTCTGTGTTAAAGCTGCAGAAAGCAGTGGCTTTACAAATCAATGATTTAGTAAATAATCATATGTAAGAAGTCATCCATCTTTCACAACTGGTTTCTTGACTCTCATGGGGAAACTGAATATCCAACAAATAGTGGGTAGTGTGCCATATGGACTTTATTTTTAAAAAAAGCACAACTTGTCTTCTGACAGAGTTGATTAGAGCATAAAATTTATCTGAGCTTTTGAGAATTTGTATCAAAAGCTTAATTAAATAGTAAGTTACATTTCTTTACTTGAAAAAGCTTTGTCATCTTCCTTAAGGGATTGTATGAAATATGTATAGTACTACTGCAGAATAAGAAACATGCTTTAGAATAAGAAACATGCCAGTCCCATGCTTGCATGGGGCACTGCCCACCCATTCCAAGTGTAATGCCCTAAGTTTAGCCTTTGCAACATGTTCTTTTTTTAAACATGAACTTTCAAGAACGAATTGATGGAGTTGCTTGTCTGGTGTTAATCTTTGAGGAAATTGATTGCAGTTCACTTAGTGATTACCTCTCTATACAAGTTCAGTGAGCTTAAGTGGTTAGGAACCAAACAAACCTAATGTTTAAATGATTCTGCTATTTTATATTACAGTGCAATACAGAATACTCCAAATCCTGGAGGTGGTGAGTCACAGAAGCCGGCGGCAAAACTTTCTCCACTTAAAATACAGCCTCGGAAGTTGCCTTGCAGGGGTCAGACTGGCTGCAAGGGACCATGTAGTGCTGGAGATTCGAGTCGCAACTCAGGACAGTTTTCTGCGCAGATTGAAAACACACCTATCCTCTGTCCTTTTCACCTGCAGCCGGTGCCTGAGTATGAAAACTTCCTATTTTAATTACTTGCATCTTTCTGTGTTAAGTACTGCCTGGGACAGTTTAGAGAGACACGTTTTTCTAAACATACTTCTGTATTTCTAGTCACACATTCTGTAGCCTGGTTTCAGCATCTAGAAGGTCTGATGTAGCAGGTTTGAGTTAGTCTAAATTACTCTAATTAGTCTAAATTTTTGAGGAGGATTTCAGCAAACAGTGCAGATGGCCATTTGTGTGACTCATGACAGTCATTTTAAATGACATTTTGAGACTTACCTCCTTTTCTTACAAGGACAACAAAGCACAGGAGCAATCCTGTGTAAGTTAGAAAGTAAATGTCAATGAAACATTGTTTCATGGCTCAAAGTAAATTTTAATTTCCCTATGGGAGCTTTGCAGGAGTTTCTGGCTCTCAGCCTACACGTTACTTTTCTCTGTGTAGTCTCGCAGTCTTTCTGTCACTGAGTTGAAAGTTAGCGTACATCCTGCTTTTGTGTAATGGCACAGAGGAACCTCATCTGTTTGTCTTTGCCAGATTTTCAATATTAACAGATCATTGTGTACTGTTCCATCTATGACAATTACATGTAATCATCCTTCTTTCAGCTGCCACCTCTTTTCTCTGATAGACTATTCAGATGTCTATCTCCTTGTGCCTGACAGGTGTAGAATTTAAAAGCTGATTGTCTTTGTTATTTTATAGATATGCAAATGTTCCTGCTCAGTGCAGGTGAAGTAATACAGAATTAGTGATGTTTTCAGCAATATTGATGTTCCTGGCAGGAAACCAGCAGTAGCATTTGTTAAGCTGAAGGTTGAATGATGACTGTCCCTAAGGGCTTTGCAAAACAATATACCTGCTAACCTTCTGACACTGCAAAGCAGAAAGGAGGAAGGGTCATGGTGTAAAACCAGCCTCTGGAGAACTGAGGATTTTTTTTCCTCCCTGGTGTAAAACAAATGTATTCCTTCCTTGTCCACCTTCTCAAAGCAGGGCTTATTGCTCTTAAGTTGTGGGTTATTCCATAATGAATAACAGTATCTTAGTATAACTTGTGAAAGATAGTTCATGTAGAGACTGTACTAATGAGTAATTGTGAATAAAAAGTAGTGCCATAGAGGAAAAATGTACGAATATGGAGGATAGTTACAATGTCTTAATGTTCTACCCAGTTCATAAAGGGCTAGTACTGAACACGGAGGGTGTTTTCCACATGAACTGGTGAACACCTTGATTCTTTACGATAGTTGAAATTGAGGTGTGCAACTCAGCAGAACATTCATTAGAGGAAAAAGATTCCTTACACTGTAGTACATGCTGGGAATAGATCTTATTTTTTGAGATTAAATGCTTGAGGCAAACTACACCTAAAAATACATTTGCTCTCAGCACAGATTAAATCAGTTATTTTTGACTGTTCACAGAAAGTTTGCTGTAAGGAAGGAATTACCTTTGTTTTAATAAAACACTTCAAATTTTGCTGCAGGCTTAAATGAGTCTTTTATCAAACAAAAATAACTTGTTCTGTTGTACTTTGAAATTATGATAGTGCTTGTAAATTTACTATCTTTCTAGGCCTGAGACAGTATTGAAAAATCAAGAGATGGAATTCGGCAGAAATAGAGAGAGACTTCAATTTTTTAAGGTATGTCTGTGAACTTGCGGGCTTTGCACGATGTGTGTTTTGGTGGTTTTGAGATCTTCCTCTGTTCTCTTGCTGGTGTTCAGGCATTTGGAACGTCAGGCGCTAATTAAATCTGAATTTAATATATGAACAGGAAATTAGCTAATAACAGGTTTATGGCTTGAAATTTAAAATTGTTTAAAATTGTTAAACTGCAGAGGTTGTAAATGTAGGTGTCACTTAAAGGGGAGAAAACATTTCTAATTCTGATTTGAAAAAGTTCACTATTTGATCTTGCAAATGTGGACAAAGTAGATATTTATGAAGCATTAGTCTTTTTAATGGGTTTTAATGAGCTCTGTGCTGTAGGTCTCAATGAGCTTTTGAATAAAAGGATGGTTTATCCCTATTCATGTTGAAAATCTTATGGAAGTTAGAAGTGTTAAACAGAAGCTGGTATTGAGGCATTGCTATTCTCCAGCTAGGCAGCTGTGCTAGTAGACGGGTTTAATACAAGTCTTCTGTGGCATCAGCATCTTTTTAGTCATGGATCTGCAGGATTGGTATTTGATCCGCATCCACTAATGTTGTTTATGAATTCAATGCAGTGATCCAAAAATCTTTTCATATAAAGAAGCTAGGATATTTCTTTCAGAAAAGCCGCAGATTGGCTTGAATATTATTGAAAAGGGGAAACTGCCCAGCTGAATTTTGTTACAAGTCTCCATGGCAGTTTCTTTTATATCTAGCATGCTGAGTTTATGTGTAGCAAGACACTTTTCTAAATTACCTGTTCAGTATTATACAGAGATGTAAAACCTGAACTGCAATCTGCTATAAATATTAATGGTTAGGTTCTGATGTCCAAATATTAGTCTTAGCTGTGCTTGAAAATTAGTTGCATGAACTGAAAGTTAAGGCTTTTGCCCAAAGCCCTGCTTTGGGAAGGTAGGTATGAATTATTGATGCAGCCTTTAACAGGAATTGAATGAATTGATTCAATTGCTAATCATTAAGAATGTGTAGAATCCAGGGAGCTCATCTAACTCATTGACAAATGAGCAAAAGTCACTTAGATAAACAGTAAGTACTGTTATATTGCATATTAGCTTTGTCATTTTAGTTGTGTTTTAGTGAGAATTGAGTAAGCCCTTGGAAAATAAATCTTCTTTCTCATTTTGTAAAAATCACAGTGGAGTTCAAAGGTTTTCAAGAATATTTCCATAATCCCACCGGAGACTGGAATGGCGCACCAAGTTAACTTGGAGTATCTGTCAAGAGTTGTTTTTGAAGTTAAAGATTTCCTATATCCAGATAGTGTGGTTGGCACAGATTCTCACATGACCATGGTAAATGGCCTGGGTATCTTGGGCTGGGGTAAGTATGCTAAGAGTAACTTGATAGCACTTTGAAAGGCATACTAAACCGTTCCCTACTAAATATTTCTGTCTCAAGCATAACAAACTGTCTTGAATTGTTCTTCAAAATGTTTTTTGTTTAATAGTAATCTCAGCTAGTATATCTTAACAAGAAACAACTTGACGTAATTTCAAAAGAAAATAGCCAAAAAACTGTTGATACTGAAGTGCTTTTTGGACATGCAGTAAAAAATCTAGAGAAAGGTTTCCTTCCTCATGGGAAACAAATTTAGATGCAGAGTATTTTCTTTTAGGTTGTAAAGTCCAGCAACTTCAGCAGTAGTCTTGCTCAATGTCTTCCATGTACAAATATTTAATGGAAAATATCTGCATTTCTTGCTGTAGCCTTTACGCTTAACAGGAAGAGCTTTATTAGATTTTTAGAACTTAAAAATATTTAGTCTGTTACTTAAACTGATGAAAACCAACATAATATTCACCTTCCAGGTGTTGGGGGGATTGAAACAGAAGCAGTGATGCTGGGGATGCCAGTTACTCTCACTCTGCCGGAGGTGGTTGGGTGCGAACTGACAGGCACAGCCAGCACACTTGCTACATCTATAGATATTGTTCTGAGCATTACAAAGGTAAGAGTTCAGTGCTTTCTCAAACCAAGTAAAATGTGTTGTGAGTTCCATCATGGGAGAAGTTTAGACGTAAATTAAAGGCTGGGAGTATTTCTGGTATACCTTTAAACATTCCAGAGTGTTTTTCCTCTGTAGTGGTTTATTTATAAGTCCTTTTTTTTTAAAAAAAAAAAAAAAAGTCTGTACAGGATAGAGGAACACAGAGAAGCCTCAATTCCCCTTTTTTTCTTCTATTTGCAGCATGTAGGTTTCTTCTCTAGCTCAACCTTCTTCTGGATACCATTTTTGTTCTAAAATCCTACTAGACATAAGGCCAATCTATAGTTATAATCTAGTATAACTGAAGAATGTATTTTCTGAAGCTAGGGTTTTGCCAGGGTGGCACAAACTGTCCTGATTTAGTAGGTGAAAAGCTAGTATCAAAGCATTTAAGAACTTTGATTGCTTTGAAAATATATTCTGGCATAATGCTTTGAGAAGCATCTGTGTGTTCTTGACTAGGAAATCTGAAGAACTCTGCTGCGATTGGAGGTGTGCGTAATCATGTCAAGTTTCAGTCTAGACTTCAGAACTCAGTATCTTAATGGGGTTAGGAGTATTTTTAATTTTTTGCGTATGTGGTACTTTGTTTTATTGCAGACAGTCATGACTTGCTAATTGCGTACTGTTGCAAGAGGTATTGCTTACATTATCTCTTGAGATAACAAATGTTGTTGTGTGTTCTTTTAAACAGCATCTTAGGCAAGCTGATGTTGCTGGAAAATTTGTTGAGTTCTTTGGGAGTGGCGTTTCCCAGCTGTCTGTAGCAGACCGAACCACGATAGCAAATATGTGTCCTGAATATGGTGCTATTCTGAGCTTTTTCCCTGTTGATAATGTGACATTGAAGCACTTAAAGCATACAGGTAAAGATGGAATTTCAGGTACTGGTTCATAGTAATAGAATTTCAGATGTGGTAATGTACTCGCATAAAACTCCATACTTAAACAGTGCTCTTCTGCAGAGTTCCATCTTAGATTTAACTTACAAAATCCTGCCATACAATTATGATCTCTATTGTGGGATATACTAGGCTAAAATTTCTATCCTATGGAATCTCATGGCCTATTTTGTCTCCATGCATTCCCCATATTTAAGTGAGGCTGTAACTTTTGCACATAGAACACTGGGGCATGGAAAAATGACTTGTCCTTGAGGATTGCATCCAGTCTGGTTCATTTATCTGATAGCTGATTTATTAACATTGCGTTGTTTTTGCTGAACTGTTTTTTTAACGTTCAGAATTCTTGTTTTTGAAAGCATGTGTAAGCTTTAAAGTATAAGAAAATTCTCATTTATATTTTCAAGAATATATATAATATAGAATGTCTTGTGTTGGAAGGGACATCTATATATGGAATTAATTCCTTAACCACCTGTAGAATCCTTACGAAATCAACATCTAAAATACTTCTTAAGAAGTGAAACAGCAAAAAACCCACAACATGTTTCTGACTTCCACAGTGATTTTTTTCCATTGAAAAGCATTATTTCAATGACATTTTAAGCTAAGGTAGAAGGATGTCCATTCCTTATCAACCTAGAGCAAATACAGAAAGCCACAGGGTAAAAAACAGCAAAAGCTCATTAACATTAGTAAGCCTCTCTGAAGTCTGTTGTTTTTAAGTACTAGTTAAAACATTTTTAATACCAAATATGCTTTGTCTGGTCAGCACAGAGCAAACAAAGCATTTTCTAACCGTGGCCAGTAATATGGTTTATTATCGACTAAAACGTATGTTCTGTCTTAAGTCTAAATAGAGGAAAAAGTACATGAACTTAAGGAATAAATCTGTAAGTTTAGAGGTACAATTGCTAGTGTTGAGACAGTTTATTTTGTTCCTTGATCTAAGAGGGAAAGTTAAATGATTTTGAAAACAAAGAACAAACAAAATGTGTTTTAATTTATGTCATTCTTGATAGCTCCTAGATGGTGTGTTACAGTCATGTGCCTTGGAAAAAGGACTACTTCGGATGTTCAGGGATAATTTTTGATTGAAATAGTCTCAATTTCTGGGAGCTGTGTTTTGTTTTTTATTTATTTGACTTTCTCGTGTTTGTATTTACTTAGGTTTTGACAAGGCCAAGCTTGAAGTCATGGAAGCATATCTTAAAGCTGTGAAGTTATTTAGAAATGATGAGAGTTCTTCCAGAGAACCTGAGTATTCCCAGGTATGCTCGAAATTACTTGTTTTCTGTACATTTGTTTCTCATAACAAGTAACAGCTGTTGATTTAAGTGTCTCCTGCTGTAGCTTGTATTGCTTTAATGAAGTTGTGTTTAACTCAAAATTCTAAACAGGGCATGTTTGCAAAATTTGGGTAGGGGTAGGAGAAAGGGGAAATAACATTCATTTCAACTAAGAGGTATGTATTTTAATTCCTACCACTCCAAAGTAATTGTGCAAGTCTTAGGGATGGTAGAAAGTTAGGGGATAATTTTTAAAGCAGTTTGAAGAACAGCCTTTTAAGGTTTGGCTAGACAACATGTTTTTACCCCGAAAGTTTGGACCAAATGATCTCAGAGGTCCCTTCTAACCTGGGCTATGATTTTGTGATTGATAGCCTTGTACAATGAACCATCTTGAAAATGGAAGGCTAGAATTTTAATGTCTCAGAACACTGGTATTTTAAACAAAATGTGCCTTGGGTGTTTCAAATGAGTGTATTAAATAATGTGGAGCTGGGATTGATTAATGCATGCTTTTTTCTTTCTTTTTCAGATAGTGCAAATTAGTTTAAGTTCTATAATTCCATATGTCAGTGGCCCTAAGAGATCCCAAGATAGAGTGGCTGTTAATAACATGAAAAGTGACTTCCAAGACTGCTTAAATGAAAAGGTTTGTACAACTGATGTACTCTTTGAAAGGTACTATAATCCACACAAGTCCTAGTCCTAGTTATTACTATGTGAACAGATAATCTAAAGATATTATTTTCTTGCTTGGCAAACATCCCTAGGGTAGTAGCTGGTAAACTGTAGGCATGCTCATCACGAGCATAATATTCAAAAATCCTTATTCTCACATTTTAGACCGTACAGAGGAAACTTTAGTAATGAGTAGTGTAACTTGGGAAGTGTTTTATTTTCCATTTTTTTAAAAACAGCTGCATTTTACTTAATTTCCTAAACAGAATTACAAGAAGAAAAAGTCCAAAGCCCACCTTGTGTTAAAGGAGATGCAGGAAGACTTTCAAAATTTGAAGCTACCTAGTGGTCTAGGTTTTAAAATTCTGTTTCATCCACCTTAATTTAACAAGGGATTTTTTGCTTGCAGTGTAATCTGACTTCAGAGGAAGTTACTTCACTCTTAAGCTGGTATTTTTGGTTTGCAGTAAGCATAGGCACCTAGAAATGTAGATAATACAGAAATGCATGGTCATTTTTAATGTTGCTCATTAAAGTGAAGGGCTAGCAACAATATTTGATCAGACACATTTCCACTTAGAAGTTCCATCAAAATTCTTTGGCTTTAGCATTTCTGGCTTATAATGAGGTATATAAAGTGGAATGATGAGTTGTGGTGGGGAAAGAAATCAGAACAGATTATGGATGACAGTGCTGAAGAGCTGGAGGAGCTAGTTTGCATTTAGTTATCCTTTTCAAATTAATCTTGGCTATGCCTCCAATTCAGAAACAAGCATTATATAAAATGAGACATACTCTTAAGGAACTGTTCTTTTGTGCGTAGCAAGAAATACGTGGCATCAACCGTCCTTTGGCTGGCATTTGTTCACAGTTGTTGCAAAGTTAATGTCACTACAAAGAAAGGATGAGACTGTTATATGTATAGCAAGTGAGGTGTGTGAGCTGATGACTTCCAAAATCTGCATAAGGGTTCCTAATGGGACAGCTGAGTTTTAGTCTAAAATGGGTGTTCACTTGATCAGGCTGTAATGTCATACTTGATGCAGTGTAATATTTACTAACATATTTTTGTTATCTAGACTGGTGTTAAAGGGTTTCAGATTGCAGTTGAGAAACAGAATGACATTGTACCTGTTCAGTATGAAGGAAATGAATACAAGCTATCTCATGGCTGCATTGTCATTGCTGCAGTAATCAGCTGTACCAATAATTGCAATCCATCTGTCATGCTTGCTGCAGGTATGTTGTCTGATAGCAACCTGATATTAATGTTGTGCCCACGTTTACACAGCCCATGTAAACATTAAACATGTTTATACATATTTAACTTCACTTTTGTAGGTTCTCTGTAATGACTTGAAGGTTTCAAATGGTACACTTCTAGCCTCAAACTTGTACGTTCAAGAGGTTAGATAATGCGAGATTTTCTTCAATAATGCAATCTCAAAATTTGTGTCATAAAGTAGTTGTAATAATAGTAATTCAAAAATATTTCTGTTCGGTAGCGTTTCAACAGGTAACCAGGTTTAGAGCTACCTTCAGGTGGATGTACATTTTGACACAAATTGATGCAGAAGGTGGGCTTTGTCCTAGCTTGAACTGCATGGTTAGCAACAGAGTCTGGAAAGTAAATCCAGTTCGCTGAACAATTGCTCTGTGCCTTAACAGTTAGGGACTACGTGCTATGTCTTAATAAGATACAGGTAATTTTCCTGGAATGGTTAAATCTTCTCAGACCATACTTTGTTTCCTTTAAGATACCTTGTGGCTAAGGCAAGTTTTACTTTGAAAATGTGTGACCTTTATCAGTAGAAGAGTGCTGTACTGATGGCCAGCTAGAACATGGGAAACATTTTTGTTATAGAAGAGAAAATGGGCATCTACAGAGCAGGAATGAGAGCTAAAACATGAATGATTTTGTTACAAATGTTACTTTATTCAGACAAGTAGTTGTTTTAATAAACTGAAGGTCCCCATGGCCTTTTTATGCTTGGTTTAAATAAGCTAGCATCATGTAAATGTTATTTTAAGGGGTATACAAAACATAAGCTGTCTTTATATTTTTGTTGTGTAGGACTGCTGGCCAAAAAAGCTGTTGAAGCTGGCCTAGTGGTAAAGCCCTACATAAGAACAAGTTTATCACCAGGCAGTGGAATGGTTACACATTACCTCAGTTCAAGTGGAGTATTACCATACCTCAGTAAGCTTGGGTACGTTTTGATTCCTGTTCCATTTGTAATTTCAGAAAAATAGTTCACGTGGGTTTTTGTACAGGTTGATAACCATGCTTGCTATTCAGTTTGCGATGGCTAATTCTTAAGCTTGCTAGTTTGTCATTTTAGTTATGTGTTTGTTTAGGGTTGTTTCACTCAGTTTTATTCCCACATTAGAATTTATTACGTGTAAATTTTTACCTTAGCTGAGCTCCAGCTTTCAGTAACAATCTGCACAGGTGTAAGTAACTTTCTCAGGATGCACTAGTTCGTATATTTTGAAAGTGGAAGCTGGATGTAAATTCTTCAGGGTGGTCTGTTAATATTCAGCCTGAATTGGCTTTTTCGTGCTTTCATGGAGTGTTTAGCATGTTTTTGGTTACTTGGTAGAAATAATAGATAAGGTTCATAGTTCTTTAATAGTGCCCAGCTGTGTTCTGTGAGGAACATTACTGCCTTTGCTTTGCCAGTACTTAAGGAACTGAAACCTTTTGAGGTATTTTATTTGATAAATCTTGATTGGTTACAAAAATTTTCTTGCTTGCATCAATGAGATGCAATGTCTGCCATTAAATTCTAAAATGCCTAACTAATAAAGGGGAAGAAAAATCCTCTTAGTGACAAGTAATAAAAAAGGCTTTTTGCTAACACGTTGCTCTTAATGATTTAATGTGCTACTTGTTTTTTTTTTTTTATTGTAGGTTTGAGGTTGTCGGTTATGGGTGTTCAACCTGTGTTGGAAACACTGCTCCCCTTCCAGAAGCCATCAGGAATGCAATAAAGCAGGTATAGGTCCAAGGCTTGTTGAATACAGAAACATACTCCTTACACTGTTGAATGACTAAGAAATACAGGAATCTGCAAAAGTAACTTTTTTGTTGGTTTGGACTTAGTAATATTCTCAAGCCTCTGCAATGGGAGACCATTGATTGCTATGAGAAATAGATGTAACATAGTCTTCATAGCATACAGATACAAACTGTAAGATAAATACATAGAACCTAATCTTAGGAAGGATGTAATGTACAAGGAGTTTAAGGAGTTATGTCCTGGATTGATTTGAACCAGTGGTGTCCAAATAGCTGCAGCACTTTTCTCCTGTGAAATAAAAGGGAGAGGTAACAAATTAGACAGGAGTTCACTGAAGTGACTAGAGGACACATTAGGGTCGAGAGAAATCCTTTTGATGGTAGGAGGAAGAGGAGGGGTAGCACTGGAGAACAAAGTGCCTTTGTGTTGAAGAATTAGAATATCTTTTTTGAAGTGGAATGCTAAAAGCCCATATTAGTCATCAAAAAAATACCACAGGCTGTTGTAGTACTATGAAGTCCTGAAAAAATTACATCTGGATCTGACTTTCAGGGTGATATAATTGCCTGTGGAGTGCTGTCTGGAACAAAGAACTTTGAAGGACGTCTCTGTGACTGTGTCCGTGCCAATTACCTTGCTTCTCCACCACTAGTAGTTGCTTATGCTATTGCAGGCACTGTTAGAATAGACTTTGAGACTGAGCCTTTGGGTAAGTATTTCCATATGTCTCATATTTCTATTTCTAATGCATACCTAAAAGAAATTTCTTCCTGTGCATTTCAGCATACAACAACAGGATATTTGAAGAGAATGCACAGTTACATTTGGTGTTGCTAGCAGCTAAAGCAAAACATACATTTAACTGTTTCTTAAATTCTTAAGATTCTTAAATTCTTCGTGTCTGGTATCTTCTCTGAAGAGCTGTGTGTGTACATATATGAATATAATGTGTATTTATAATCTAAGTATTTTGTTTCAGAATTGCTTTTCTGTTTAAAACCTTCCTCAGGCACTGGCTTTAATGGCAAAAGTATCTACCTACGAGATATTTGGCCCACCCGAAAAGAGCTACACACAGTGGAGGAAGAGTGTGTGATATCATCCATGTTTAAGGAATTGAAAGAAAAAATGGAGGTAAGAATGGTCTTTGGTTCTAAATAACTTAGAGCACACTTCATTATAGTTTTATATTCCAGTTGAATGTTACTGGATTGTCAGTTATTTCCATTATGCTAAAGGAGGATTTGACTGAATGGTTACCTATATACTACAATTACCTTATTTATATTATTTAATATAACTTAAAAAAAAAATCACCAAAAGGTCTTTGATTTCAGAATGTAAAAAGGCTATAAAAAAAAGTCTGTTCATTTTGGTTACTTTTATATAGAAGGGAAACAAACGATGGAATTCACTGGAAGCGCCTGAGTCAGCTTTATTTCCCTGGGATTTGAAATCTACATATATCAGATGTCCTTCCTTTTTCGATAAACTTGTAAGTACATTGGATCTACCCACCAGACTATATGCATTAGATTTAAGTAAGGGAATAGCTGTTCCAGTAAAGCTTTGATGTGTAAGTATCAAATTTGATAATTGCTAATACTTGTCTTCTAAATATTGTTTGTATATTTGGAATGAGGGAAGCCTGTGCATTCTTTTCGTGTATTGCAGATACCATCTGTCTAAAAGGCTCTTAGAAATAAAATGGGTGTTATCTGTCTTGTTCAGTTCCCCCTTATCACATTTCCCCCCTTCTCTTTTAGGCCAAAGAACCAGTTTCACCACAAGTGATTGAAAATGCCCATGTCTTGTTGTATTTGGGAGATTCTGTAACTACAGATCACATATCCCCTGCTGGAAGCATTGCAAGGAGTAGTGCTGCTGCTAAGTATCTGACCAACAAAGGGTAAGTTTTTTTCATATTAAAGAGCTCTGGTTGTATCAGAGGATTGCTTTACAAGTCATGTTGCTTGTCAGTATAAATACCTGTCTGCATCACGTGAAGACTGTACATGGTTAAGCAAAATAGTAATTGCTACTGGGATTTATAAGTAATCACTGAGCTTGTGGTCCTGTCTAAGGTTACATCAAACAACTGAGACCTACCGCAAGAGCTCATTGTTAAGGTAACATCTGCTACCAAATACAGACCAAAGCAAAAATGACTTCTTAGTTTACAAAGTGTGATCTTACATTAATGTGAAGTTATTGACTGCTACTGTTATCAGCCTCAAGAAGGCCTCAAGAAGAGTTGGATAGATGTGCAGAACAGATCAGAAATTCCAGAAGCATGTATCATTTGAGAAAATGAAGCCTGGTCTTACAAAATTTGATGCTTTAGCTTATTTCTGCATCAGACTGCATCTTGTAGTGGTGGGTGCCTTTCATCTCTTCTGAAATTCTGAAGAGACCATGTAATGAGATGCTGATCTCTTCAGTGTCACAACTCCACTGAGTATTTTGGAAATTGTTTTATACTGTATTGCAAAGATGTATTATGATTAGTATCAGTGGAGCATGACAAAATAATAGCCTGTGGTGTGGACTCTGTTTTTAACTTGTATTCAGTCTGAATGAGTAGTATTAAAAGAGAATTAATGGATATTTGCTCCGAAGATGGTGGTTTCATATAAGTGTAAAGCTGTCATTCTGCTGCAGTATTTATTGATAAATGCCCTGTTAGAGGTGAGAGGGTAAGTAACTGTGCTTCGTGTAAGATAACTTCTGTTTTAAATACCATACTGTTCATAACACTTGATAACGAAATTACAGAAAATGCATTTAAAATTTCAGCTTTCATCTAGCAATGATTTACATGTTCATTATGTTATTATAATAGTATTATAATAAATATTATAATTAAAATTAAAACAATTGTGTTTGTCAGTTAAATAGTTCTTTACCTCTTGTGCTGGTAACTTAATATTTTTGAGATGCTGTGATACTTAAAATCGTAATATTGTTCTAAATAAGGTAATCTTTGTAATGACTGATTCCCTTTTAAATGTTTCTATTGTAGACTCACACCTCGTGAATTCAACTCTTACGGAGCTCGAAGAGGTAATGATGCTGTGATGACAAGAGGTACCTTTGCGAATATCAAGCTTCTGAATAAGTTCATAGGAAAACCAGCTCCTAAAACAATTCATTTTCCATCTGGACAAACGGTAAAAATATTTGTTTGCATAGCTTTTTTAAAAATGCGATATGAATTTCTTACTCAAATTATTTCATTTTGTTATTCCACAGCTAGATGTGTTTGAAGCAGCGGAGTTGTACCAGAAAGAAGGCATTCCTGTAATTATTTTAGCAGGAAAGAAGTATGGACTGGGCAGCTCAAGAGACTGGGCAGCAAAAGGACCTTTTCTACTGGTACTGCTAGTTGTTTTTTGACAGCTGTGGTTTTTGGTGTTTTTTGGTACCTTAAAAAATATTAGCTTTGTGTATAAATTTGTTTAGAAACTGTCTTCAACATCAAATACAATACCACATTTTGTTTGTAAAAATGTAAGTAATTTCTTTGCCAGAACCTTCATAGAAGAACCTTTGTAGAATAGTGACTGGTCAGGGGAGTAAATCTGAATTTCATAAACACGTAATTTATAGCATCCTAGACTCCAGACATTGAGGTAGATCAGATATTTTTCTAGTGTTGGCCTCTGGCTTCTATAGGGATTTTAGCATCTTGCACAAGTCTGAGTAATAGAAGCAACTACATTGCATGTGGGACTTTCTCCCTGATAACTACAGCATCATCACTACATTCTAAAACTTTCATACTGTATGGGCGTGCTTCGGCTTATTTGCTTTTGTCTAGCTATAAAGCTGAAAGGTTACTTATAGGACTCATACAAAGCACTCTTTTCTTCACCTTGTATTGCAAGATTTTTTACATAAATTATTTGAAGCTTGCTTCTGTATTTAACTCACTACTGTACTGAAGTACTAAATTTTGTGTATTTTTGCAGGGTGTTAAAGCTGTCCTAGCTGAAAGCTACGAGAAGGTCCATAAAAGCCAATTGATTGGAATAGGCATTGCTCCACTTCAGTTTCTTCCTGGGGAAAATCCAAATACTTTGGGTCTCACTGGCAGAGAGCAGTTTTCTATATTGTTCCCTCCAGAGCTGTCGCCTGGAATGACTTTGGATGTTAAGGTATCTCTGCAGTATTTTTTATTTCTTACTGAAACGTGCTCATGATTATTACTTTCTGTGCTTTCAGTCCTGATGACTGGAAGCAGGAAAGAGTATTTGATCTTCTTTGAAAGTAAACTGATAGTCTGGCCTAAAGCTTGTGCTGGTTAATGAAGTTTACCAAAGTACATATAAACATATTAGGTAATAAGCCTTCCTTCTATGCGCTCCTTATGCAGCATGAAATCCTTGATTTTTAATTTTCTAGCATTGCTTTCTCCCTTTATGGGCACTCCGTTAGGGTAGAATTGAGTCTTAGCTCATTCAGGTTTTTTGAAAGCCAAGAGTGAAACTATTTGAGGGAGGATTCAGCTTTCCATCCTGTGTAAAGGATGTTTATGGTAAACATAATCTGCCATTTTAAGGAAATGGCTTTTTGTTGTTACCAGTAGTGTGGTAACAATACATAGCATGCCCCCAGCTGGATGAAAGCAGGTAGAGTATGCCTTTGTTCTGTTCCCAGAAATCTCTGTCAAATCTTGTGTTAGACAAAACTTGGGGTTAGAATACTAACTGAGAATAAGCAAGGGGAGGTGAAAGGAAAACTCTTGACTGTGGTCTCTTTGCTTTTATTTTGAAGACAAGCACTGGAAAAGTGTTCGGCGTGATTGCCTTGTTTGAAAACGATGTGGAGATAACTCTATACAAATATGGTGGAAGTCTAAGCTTTGTGGCTCGAAGATTCTTATAGTAACTACTGACTCTATGGGTACCTTGCATTAACTGGTAATCCTGAAAATGCCTTGTGTGAACCCAGGAATCTGTACTGTGGAACTGCAAACAGTCCTAGTGTGCTCAAAGTTACTTCGTCCATGGATGTAAAAGATTGTGAATCATTGTAACTGCAACAAGATCCTTCCTGATTTTAAATAATATTCTAATGGTGCTATTAAACATTGCTAAAATCAACATGTGTGTTGTGGCAGAGAGCTGTAAGTATGGAGGGGATGTTTTATGAGACCATTTTGTAAATAAACTACACGAAATCTGAAACTGATTGTGCTGAAGATTATTATGTAAGATTTTTTGCAGTTGTTTCCACTTAGTTTTTGCACCTGTAAATCTGTGTACTGCTGTTTGTTGGTTTAAGGGTAGCAGATGGTATGAAATGTTAAAGGCCAGACATGTTTTTTGGCATCAAAATCTTAGAACAGATCTTCAGTTTTGAATTATCTGCTCTTTAAATTATGGGCTGAGCAAAAAGCAGTCCACAAGGCCCACGGTGTCCTGTATCATGATGTACATTATGGCATTATATCCCGTATGGATTTAAAACTGCTCACACCATGAAGTACTGTGTGCTAGAAGTATGAAGTTTGCATGGGCAACATCTCTGCATTTAAGAAAATGCCCACGATGTATTTTGTTCATGCTGATCAAGTATAGCACCCTGGCCTTTTGGTAAGCTGCAGTTTGTCATGTCTACCTTAACGTGTGCAGTTTGTCCTTTATGGCATCAGGTTTTTACTGTAATGTTTGATATCATTAGCCAAAGTACTTCCTTTTAGAATTTTAACCTTTAAAAAAGTTTATTACGACTGTTTAAGTTCCTCTGCTTTAAACGCAGCATATGTCTAATAAATTCTATTTGTCAAATGTTAACTAGCTGAGATAGCCATACTGCCTTTTACTGCTTTCTAATGTGCTGTTAGTTTGCAGCTCTTCTGAACAAGTATCAGATTCCCTGGCTGAAGATCTTTGGATATCGAACAAATTTGGCTCTTGGCCACTGCAACTCCAGTAACTGTAATTATCAGCGTATTGGTGATTAAAAAAAATAATTAAAAAAATCTACTGTTGCATATTTAATATTAATAGAAGATGCACAGTTTCTGCATAAGTGCTTTTGTTTTATCACTGCAATAATCACTGATTTTTCTGATCAGTGCAAGCGAGTCTTTACTGATAGCTTCAAGATAGCTATTTCTGTGCTCCTATATCTTGAACAGCTTCACTTACTGTTATGTAGAGATTAACTTCTTTTGAAGGGCAAAGCTGCGATAACTTGCCTATAACTTGTCGAGATCTTGCTTTTAGATTTTTGCTCTTGATAAACATTGTCTTAAATGTCAAAACTTGTAAGAGGAGTACATTAGCTTTACTACATATGCTTTATTTAAATTTATAAGCAGACGCTAAGCCAGTTGATTTACAGAAAAAGATGCTATTTAAGGATTTGAATGGTGTATGTTTGACATGCCTAAAAATATAAAGTAAAAAAACTGACAATTACATCAATACAGTATAATTTCTGGACAGTTCAAATGCTACGTTCCGTTTCTTTGTCATAATTCTGATATATCTTCTTATTTTACTGGCCAAAATTCCTTAAGGTTTGAAATTATGTATGCTTCACTAATTTGGCCGTTTTTCTTTTAGTTGAAATGAAAAAAAACAACCAACATTCCAGTGACTCACACCATTGATGGGTAATAAATCAATGCATTTTTGAATACTGTATTCAACTGAATGCTGAATGAGTTTGTTCTGCAGTACGCTTTTGGCTAATTTTATCAAGAGTTAAGATCTTATTTCTTGTATAACAGTGTCTAATACTTCTTTTTCAGCTCAAGGATATATTCTTAATTGAAGAAAATGCATGTTCATTATTGAGGAGCAAATAAGACTTTAGAGCTGCCACGTAATGATGCCTCATGCAGATGATAAATGAAAATACAGCTACCAGGCTGTTTAAAAAAAAATCTGCACCTGCTTATGCTTGAGTGGGACCCAGCCTCCCACCCTCTCTAGTGCAGTAACACTCATTGCTTCAGACGGAGATAGTGATCCAAGCCATTTCAAGGTAAACCAATATTGTGAAGTTAAGTGCAATTTCAAGGGCTGTGACTTATCCACAAGTTATTATCACCAATAAAAGTAGTCATCTCTTTTAAGAGACGTGATGGCTTCATTACCATAGCAACTACTTGAAATCTGCTGCACTCCTATGCCTTAACATCAATGAAAGACAGCTCAAAGCAGAGATGCTGTTAACCTTGAGGCTCATGCTGATGTTGATAGCGTCTTGGTCTCTTGTGCAGACTGACTGCTGTGCTTAAGATCTGTACGTATGAAGTGTAGCAGGTGCTGAGAGGAAGAGCACTGCTTGTGTAGCCATCTCCTGCTTCTCATGTGGTAGTGAACTGCCAATGAAGAACCCTTGTGTGATTATCCATGGCAACGTGCCTGTCCCCTCTCCCATGAGCAGCAGTGAACATTATGAAGTCCAGGTCAATAACTCAGCAGTGAAGGAGGGACATTTGACTTTGAACATAGTGCTAGGAACCTGTGAGCAACACTGAAGCTTGCTTTCTGGCAGTGGCAGTAAAAAATACAGTCTGAGGGTTGCTGTGATCACACAAAAAAGCATTGTTCAATCAGACTTTATAGTATCTTAAAACATAGGAGGAAATGCTCCTTTTTGAGGAAGTGACTGTGTTAGATGTATTTAACCTAGAATTCTGTCTCCAGTTTGATTTGGAGAAGAATCTATTACAGTTTTTCTAAACATTTACTTTGTGCCCTTCCCCTCTTCCCCTCTCCAAATGACAAAACTTTGGGATAGTGTTGATGTTTATACACTTTACACCAAAGTTTAAGGACATGAAATTATGTATATTGATAATATTTAAGCAACTGCAAATCTGTCTGCTGTTTAAAGCCAACAAAACAGTCGTAAGTTTTAAGTTCAGTAAGTATTGTATAGCTGTATCTTATAAGAAGTTCAGTTGACGACAATTGTGCATAAAATGTTACTGATGCTGTAAATTATTTTTAATAAAGAAAATTGTATCACAATTCATGTAGTTACCATCTGTTTTTAATAGATCATGTGGAATAAAGTTAAAATGACACCAAGTCTGAAAGAGTAGGGCAAATAAGGAAAAGGGTATCATTATGTATCAGTGCAGTTTTCTCTTTAGGAGTGTCTCGTGTGGTTTCCAAAGCATGCTTAATCAGTTTAGAAGGAGGCTTTCTCTGTCAGCTGAGCTCCAGATATCCCTCTGGATATTAAATCAAATGATTTCTGAGTAATCTGCTTATTTTTCTTAAGGAAAACATCTATCTCAGTTTAGAATGTAGATCAACCTATGTACTAACACAGACTGATGACTAAGGTTACATTTATGGCATGTAGAGCTTACACATGTGACAGTTTTTTCCAAAGCTGACTCGGGGCTATCTGACATTAGCCTATCTTCAAAGACTTACATTCAGAAGAGGCAATTAAACTGGCCTCCAGTGCAGATGGTCAATTAAAATTTTATTTTTCTTACAGATAATGGTAGGAGAGGCTGAAGTATACAGCTTTAGCCTTGGGGGTTGCCTTGTGAATGCAGCATGCTTTCCACCAGAAAACCAGGCAGGCAAGAAGCATAACTGTCTTAAATGTTGGCCCTGCTGCCTGGAAACTAAGGCAGGACTAACTGTAAAATGCATTGTAGTTATTGTTTACAGAGAGCGAGTGCCTTCTGATTTTTCAGTAACCTGATAGGCACCTTAGTCACAAGCATAGCAAGAATGCCTTCCTGTTGTCTCTCAGTTTCCCTTCAGTGAGCTAAACTTTCTGTCTCAGAAATGGAGAGAGAACCTTTGGACTTTTCTAGAGCACCTCTGTTCTCGGAAAGCTCATTTCTGATTGTGTGGGGCTGGGAGGAAAGGGGAGAGAGAATGAGGTGGGTTTAAAGAAGGAGGAGTTGGTCAATTGCCCGGTGTAGAAACATCTGCTCTGAACTGGGGTGGAGGGGAAAAAGAAAGGACCTTGTTTTTGTTGCTTGGAAGAAGTTTCTATCATCTGAATTCCCAACCGCATTAAACTATTCTCAAATTTATTTATTAGTAACACTGAACTATTGAGGCAGGCATTTTAAACTGATCTTAAAAATATTAAGATGTTGGCCTTTAAAAAACAGTTTTTCTTCAGATTCCCCATGCTGTGATTGTTCAATCTCAACTGTTGTGGATTACTCCATTTTTGGCATGAGGGATTTCAGAAGAGGATTGTACACTGAAGATGTGTATGTGTTGGGGACGTGAACTTTGTTAGCAGGAACAAAGTCTTAAAATTCTCTGAGACTGCTCAAGTGTTGCCAGCCTGAATTCTGGTACAGTCCAAAGGACAGTCAGCTGATGCATCAAGTTTGTTTTAGGTAAATGATTATAGGTCAAAACAAGAGTTTTTCAAATCTTGTGTACTCCTAAAGTGGCTTAAACACAAACGTACACCTGTTTCTGGGGCTAGTAGGGGAACGTCTGGACAACGTTTTCAGTTTCTGACAGGAAACTGCAGCTTTCCACACTACTAGAGACCAACCCCGGGAGTCGAGTGGCGTACGGCTTGGCGCTGTCCTCCCTGAGGGCTCAGCCGCGAGCTGCTGCGCAGCCGAGGTGCGGCCTGAGGCCGCCCCCGCTGCCCGAGGGCCCCGCGGATCCTCCCCTGCCCCGCAGCCCGTGAGGGGCGGCCCGGGCCCGGCGGCTCCGGCGCAGGCGCGGGGTCGGCGGCGCCTCCGTGGCCGGCGAGGCCGCGCTGCCCCGGGGCGGTGGCGCTGCTGTGGGGGGCCCCGCGGAGAGGGGAGCGGAGCAGAGCCCCTCGGCGTCTGCTCGCTTCGCGGAGCGGAGGCTGAGGCTCGGCGCTTCCAGCAGCCGGGCAGGCGCCGAGAGCTGCGGCTGGAGCGGGCGGGACGCAGCCGGCATCCGCCGTGTGTTCTGCGCCCCCGAGCGCTGGCCGTGGCCGGCTGAGCGATCAGGCCTGCTCCGGAGCGAAGTACCCACAGAAGTCTTTCTTACCTTTTGCGGCTGTGAACTGAGAACTTTCTGTTTAGGGAATCGGTAACTCTGTTCCTTAGGAAATCACGCCTGGTTAGCAATGTGCCAGGTTAGGCTGTTACTGGAAAGCAGCCGATAAAAGTGCTGATGGGTAATAATTAGGTTGTGTCGGCTTGTTGAGAACAGATTGGGTGCAGGTCACTTAGAAGGCTTACTTCTGGGGGGCAGCAGATAAAGCAGTTGGTAAGAAACTGTGATATAAGAAAGGTGTCCTTGCTTAGTGTGTTAGTTTTTTTCCTTGTTTAACACGCTTGTCTCCCTTATCTGAACGCAGTTTGTGGCGCTACCCACTGCTTCTGATGTCAGAATACAGATTGTGTCTTCCAGCATCTCTTTTTTTTTTTCTAGAGACACGATGTCTTCTGGAAGCAAGTGCCAACCGCAGACACTGAGCAAACCAGCATTTGATGAAAAGGAAGTGACAGAATTGGTTGACAGGGTGTTTGGATTAAAAGTGTCCTGGATCAGGCCTCTCCCCAGCTATGATGATCAGAATTTCCACGTGCGTGTCTCAAGAAGCAAAGGTGAGGCTGAAGGTGCAGATGAATACGTCCTCAAAATCACCAATTCGGAAGACAGCCAGGAGCCTGATCTCATTGAAGCACAGACACAGGCCATGATATTTCTCAGTGCTGAAGGCTTTCCTTCAGCTACACCTTACCTTACAAAAGATGGTAACATCATGTCTCTGGAGCCAAGAGGTGAGCAATTACAAGGACCTTTACAGCCCTATTATCACCCTTAACTCAGTGGTAACTTTGTTAGTGACGCACTTGTTGCAGTATAGCAGAGGGTTTGGATCAGTGATAGCCCGCATTCTGCTCTATTGCACTGATGCGAATATGGAGTAATCTTGGATAATTACTTGCTCATACATGGGAGAGCCAGAGAAAGTTGCATGAGAGCCTGTGGTTTTCACCAGGCATGCTGTGCTCAGCCTCCACCTGTAGCGGTTCCTGTGCCTGTAGTAGCGGTCTGCTATTTTCTCAAGCCTATAGATCCTGATCCATCTTGCACCTTGCCTTTAGCTTTTGAACAAGAACATCCCCAGTGAAATGTCTGCTTTGGGGTGCAGGAGTATCACGGTGAGAACATTGGGGTTGAGCTGCCTGTTTAATTTAGAGTGGCTATATAGGAAAACCTATAGAGACACTGCAGAGCCTTGATCAGAGTAAGAGTAGCACTGCTGCTAAGGTTTGTGCAGTGCTGCAAGTGTCTGTAGGTGTGGGCTTGAGGTATGGCGCAAGATCTTTGAAACCTGCTTTTTCAACTCCACCTGACTTCTGCACTGGGAGAAACCATGTTGCCTCTTGTGTTAATTAATACTCAATACCAAGTATCGAAGTGACTGTATTTCTGTTTGCTTGTTAGGTAGCGGACCTGAGAACAAAAAGTACATGGTCAGACTGCTGACTTACCTGCCAGGTACACCAGTAGCAAAAGTTGCTGCAAAACTTGCTACAAATCCTCAAATTTTCTATGAGATTGGTAAGCTAGCTGCCAGTTTGGATAAAGCTCTCTCAGAGGTGAGTTCTTGTTGCTCTGGCTTGACAAACTTCATTTTCAATTGATTTTTCCTCTCTGTTTCTTCTTGTGTTTGCTGTCAACTTTCCTGACAGTGCTGCAAGCAAGTTTTCTGCAAGTGAATGCAGACTTGAATTCAACTTCCAGGTGCCGGCCCCCATGCTGTAACTGGGGAAGCTGGCTGTTACTAAAGCATTTCCCCAGGTAACACGACCAGCCAGTGCTTACAACAGTCTCGGTGATCCTTTTGCAATGCATTTCTGTACCTTGAACGGGGACATAAGGTTTTATTTTTATTTATTCAAAACTCACCTGTCAGGTATTTCAAGTCTGGCAAATACGGAGACTGAATCCTAGGCTGCCTGAACTAAAGCAGGCATAGCTTGTTGTGAAGCATTTTTGTAAAATGTGTATGTCAAGCACAACTGAGTGATCTTGTAATTTGAATTCATTTTGTCTTGCTCTCTTTCTCCTGGTCATTAGAACCATGACCAGTTACTGCAGTGGTAGCAGTTGGTTCCTTTTCTATAATGCCACTTTTGCTAGTGAAGAGAGATTTGGGACACTTCTCTCAGTTTCTCTGCTTCCAGTCAAATAATGCCTAGTAAGTTCTTTCTTTACTCTGTAACTGTGCAGAATAATAAAGCTGATAAATCATCCAGTGATTGTTTGATACATAAAAGAACTCTTGAATTATTTATTGCCTTTCATTAACCTTTCCTTCTTGTGTTCTGGCTACTGGCTTCAGACAATTATGGGATGTGAATTGCTAGCTTTACCAACCGCATCCCTAAGTTACAACAGCATTTTTCCATTGGGAAAGTTAATTTACTGTTGGCTTTTAATAGTCTGCTCGTGCTCTTATAATGTGATTAAAATTTATATAGACCAGCTAGTCTCAAAAAAATGCCTGTGACTTCTCCTGCCTAGTAGGAAGCAGTAGATGTGAGTGCAAATTTTGAAGGGAAATGTTCTTCTTGCCCTTAACACAAGGATTATTATTTACCAAGTTTTGTCATTTAAAAGAAAGAAAATTGCAATAGTTACTGCCAAAACTCCCAAATATCATTGACACCAAAAATAGTACCTAAGGTACTCTATTTTCTGATGGCAGATCAGAACATACAGCCTTTTCTATCCAGTTAATTGCTTGATCAGTTTGATAGCAAAGGAATGTGCCATGCTTTGTTTTGTGCACAACATAACAATTCCACCTTCTCTGGTTGGTGTCTTCTTTTGCCTGGATACATCTCTCGTTTTATAAGTGGGAAGAAGTGGCTGTTTATGGCTTCACAGTGACGAGGGCTCATGAGATTGAGATCTTTGCCTTTTTATTACCTTTTATGCATCTGGTATCTCATAGTTTGCTGAAATACCTGATTTGTGCTAGGGAAATGGCAGTGGTTGCTCACCAGATGGCACCAGAAAGCACCAGTGTGCTGCTTTACACAGCGTTAGGGACCCTCTGTGGTGATTTGTGTTTTAGGCTTGGTATTGCTCCTTAAATTTTCATATAGCTCTAGTTTTAACTATCGTTTAGCCATCTTTAAGTAGCAGCCTTAATTCTAAGCGTTATTTTCTTTTTAAGAGGAAGGCAGCAGCTGTAACAGGCAGTGGCAGAATCCAGCCCGCAGGTCACCTTAATGAACATTAGAGGGTTCAAGGATAAGAGTGGTGTACAGTGAGAGAAACGCTTTTCCTCCCGAGATGTCACTTTCCAAACCACCTTTTTCACTTCTACTGAGAGAGAGAGAAACCCTGTTTGTTTGAAATATTTGGGATACCTGGACGCACAAAGGCAAAGTGATATACAGCCGATCTGGGTGAACTTCCTTTCCAAACAAGAAAAGTGAGATGCGCATAGCCTACTGCACGTGGGTCAATTCGCTGGGGTCATTGTGTACTGCAGGGATGTCTGAAACCTGTAGACATTTTCCTAAGAATAAACCTCTATCCAGTAGCTCTGTAAAGTCCTTCTGTCGTCAGGATTTATCATGTGCCAGCGGATTCTAAGGCTTAACCCTGGAAGCTGCCACCTTGAAGTGCACAGCGTGCATCTGTGTCACTGTTTCTGACAGGCGGGCACGGTTTGTGTCCCTAATGCTTCGGCAGCTTTTTGCAGTGCCAGCTCAGCTGCGCGATCCAAGCTCTGCCCTTGTGCGGCTCCAGCCTTGGCAGGGCCTCAGAACTGCTAGAAAGTCAGTATCACTTGCAGAAACATTGCAGAAAACATCAATTTTAAATGAGTTCAGCGGCAAAGGACTTTAGATAACTCATGTACCTAAAGAATAGGGGAAAAAAAATATAACATTTTGTGCAGATATTAAGATGCTTGCCTGAAGTAATCCTTCAGATTATTCTTTTGCTGACTGATACAAATGGTCAGCGGTGTGGTGCTTTTCAGCTAGTCTTGTTTGGAACCTGTTAAAAGGGGCTTTGAATCAAGGCATTTAATCACAGGAACAGGTTTTTAATTATGGCCTATTTTCTCTTGTGCTTTTTCTAAAGAAATTCCATCACCCATCAATAAAAAGTCTGCATCGAGGCCAGTTCATTTGGAACCTGGCAAACGTTCCTCTTCTAGATCGGTACATTTATGCCCTGGGCCAGAACCAATATCGTGAAGTTGTGGAACAAGTTATTGAGCAATTTAAAGAGAAAATCATACCCAAACTAAGCAGTTTTCGAGCCTGTGAGTATTTTATTCTTAACAAATTATATTGAACTGAGACGCTGAGGTTTCTTACAGGAGATTGGGTTCATGGAAAAGAAAAAAAAAAGACAAAAGAAGCCTCCTTTATCCATAGCACACATGGAAATATTGTGCTTAATTCTGCACTGGTGCTGCTGGCAGTGCAGAACTTGCTGGGGGAACGTGCTGTGCAGTACTGCTAAAGTCAGGTTCAGCTCTTCACCTTTCTCTGAGGTTGTTTCCAGTTAAGGTCATGACTTTCATGCTGTTTTATCAGCTTAAGAATATATGGAGTACGCTACCTCATTTCATAAAGGTCTAAATAAATATTTAATATGTTTTAAAATTCACAATGATATTGTGCTAACTTGACAAATTGATCATTTGAAAACTCTGCTATTCTAGCATAACACAGCTGTTACCGGAGCAGAATCAGATCTCGTACCTCTCCCTTGCTGTCTGGCCACCAGTTCGTGTTAGTGGAATTTCTAAGACACGTGTATTTCCTAGGGAGCGGCGAGGCTCTTAAAGGCAGTGCTTGATGCAGGGGACACTAATCTGTTTCACTAGCTGAGTGTTAATTGCAGCCTCAGTGCATCTTTTCACAGCAGTTGCTTTGAGAAACTGGAAAAAAAATCTGCTGATTAATAATTCTTAAATATTATTTGTTTCTTCTGTGTTTAGGTATCAATCACGGAGATCTCAACGACCACAATATTCTGGTGGACTCCCCTTCTCCTTCCCCGGGGGCTCCTCAGTACCGGGTGTCCGGCGTCCTGGATTTCAGCGACATGAGCTACGGCTACTACGTGTTCGAGGCGGCCATAGCCATGATGTACATGATGATCGAGAGCGCGGACCCGCTGCGCGTCGGGGGCCACGTCCTGGCCGGCTTCGAGCGCGTGCTGCCGCTGACGGAGGAGGAGAGGGGCTCCCTCTTCCTCCTGGTGTGCGGCAGGTTCGCGCAGTCCCTCGTCATCGCGGCCCACACGGCCCTGGCCTACCCGGAGAACCGGGACTACCTGCTGGTCACGGCGCGCACCGGCTGGAAGCACCTGGCGCGGATGACCGAGGCGGGGCAGGCCGCCGTCGAGCGGCTCTGGTTTGACACTGCCCGCGCCTACGGGCCCCGCGGGGCCGCCGACTGAGGCGAGGGCTGCCCCGGCCCCCACAGGAAGGTGCGCGGCCGCTGACGGCGCTGCGAGCTCACGGCGGGGGCGATGGTGGGGGCGGGCTCCGCGAGGCGGCGCGCGGGCGGCCGGTACGGCCCCGGTACGGCCCCTGGGGGCGGGCACGCGCGCGCCCACCCTCGGGCGGGCGGCGGCAGCGCGCATGCGCGGCGGCCATTTCCGACGCTGCGGTGAAGGTGCGAGAGCGACCGTCACGCCCGGGCCTTCCCCGCCGGCAGGGCCCCGCCACCCCCCTCGGCCCGCCCGCCGTCGCCGCCAGGCCGGCCCGCAGTGAGTGCGGGGGGCGCCGTGCCGGGGCCGGCCCTGCGCCGCGCGGGGGGAGCCCGCGGGGCCTCCGTCCTCCGGCGGGACGGCGGCGATGACTCCGCATCTGCGGGCGGGAGGGGAGGGCCGGGAAAGGGACCGGGACCGGGGCCGGGGCCGGGGCCGGGGCTGGGCCGGCGCCGGGGCTGGGACAGGGACGGGGCCTGGGCCCGGTGCCGCTGTCCCGGCTCGGGGTAACGCTCCCGCACCTTGCCGTTTGCCTTGCAGACCCGCTCGCCGCCCGCCCGCCCGGAGCGCCGCGCCGGCACCATGGTGAGTGGCGGCCCGGCCGGCCCCTGCGCCCCTCGCCGCGGCCTGGCCAAGCGGGTGGGTAACGGGCTCTCGTTGCTTTTTGCAGTCTCGAAGATACGACTCCAGGACGACCATATTCTCTCCAGAAGGTACTCTTTAACCCCGCGTGTTCCCATAAGCTCTAAACGTTCTAACCCGCTTTTCAAAACCGAGCATCGCGCCGATGAGCATCGCTTCCCCAGCGGCCGGGCGGCTGCTCGCGGCGCGGTTCCGCCCAGACGTGAGTTGCAGAAATCGCCTTTACCTGCCAGCAGTGGTGCCCGATTCCGTACGGACTGCAATGGTCAAAAGCGGAGGCTTTAAATTCTTTTCTGTTCTAATTCAAGCAGTAATGTGCGCACGTTTCCACCAAGTTCCACTGTTGCATTTTTTTAAATAATTAAAATAAACCTTTACCGTTCATCTTTTGTTTGAGTGTGGATGGGTTTTGTTACTGCTTTGCCCCCTAGCCCCTAGAACACGCATAGCATCCTGCTGGTGTGATCGCATCTCCCTATTATTCTTACATGTGCTGAAGCAAGCGCTTGCAAATCATTTTTTTCCATGTATTGTAGAAGTAATTGATACAAAATCTAGTATATTTTTTTTTCAGTTACAACCCATTTTGTCTTATTGTACTGTTACAGAGAGTTCTTTATTTTTTTCTACTTAGTAATTTTTTTTTTCATGCTGACTCTGCCCAAGATTGCCTTATCAGATTTGTGGATTTCTCTTTTCTGACTCCTTCCTGTATTTCAAACAATTAATCTGCTAGTTACTGGTGATTGACCGAAGAGCTAATCCTAAGGTGCACACGAAGCATCCGTCGTAATCTTGCAAATTTAAGTCACCTTTTTGAATATTTGTTCTCATTCAGTGCTACTTTATGGCTGTTACAATTTAAATTGTTTCCTAGGTCGATTGTATCAGGTCGAGTATGCGATGGAAGCAATCGGACATGCGGGTACTTGCTTGGGGATTCTAGGAAACGATGGCGTTCTGCTAGCTGCAGAGAGACGCAACATTCACAAGCTTCTCGATGAAGTTTTTTTTTCAGAGAAAATATACAAACTTAATGAGTAAGTTGAAAGGATGACCAGATGTTCACTGATGTTACCACTAACTCTTCAGACATTTTAGCATTGAGCCTGGATTTATTTGAAATGTTTGTATTTGTTTTGTTCAGTGCTGCAGTTGTGTATGACTACTTTGTTGTTACTGCCTTCAGTGACTGTTAAAAAGGAGCGTTGTGTTTTTGTCTCTAAAGAGAATTTTCCAGGTGGAATAGCATTTCTTGTTACTTTCCCATACACCATAATGTTGTTACATCACTCTGGGAGTTCTCAGGTTACAAAATACCAAGGGGTGGGTAATGGATAATCCACAAATCACTGCGCTGTGTCAGCTCAGCATCCTCTTTTAAGTCTTCTTTTCCCCTTGTATTATTCAAAGAGTGTAAGACAAGTCAGGTAAAACATGCCTTAGCTTTCTTTGCCGCAGCTGTAGCAGAGGTGACATGTCACTATCGTGACCTTTTAGCTCTATAAAAGTTAAACCTGTCGTGGAGCTTCAGCCTTATTGTAAGGTGCATATGAAACACAATCAGGTTTTCATCTGTCGGTTCCCCATTCTGAATTATTTTGAAAGCAGCTGGAACTGCAGGAAGTAGTGGATTTTCGAGGAGGTGATATAGTAAGTGCAGTGGAGTGGTTGCCTAGGCTGTCTCTTCAGTCTTCTGAGAAGTTCTGAATTCTTAATTTTGCTAAGAATGGATTATTGTCTGGTAGTGAACATTCTACAGCAGTATCAGATTTGGCAAAAAAAAAAAGAAAAAAGACAAGAATTAGATAAAAGGTGTTAGATTAAGAAATGATCAAGGACGTAAATTATATATTGCTGAAAATGAAGATTAACTTTCAGCTCAAGCATTTAATGATGATTTTTGTAATCGTCAATATCTCTAATTCATGTTTATATGAACGCAGTGTGTGATTGGTGAATCCCACTGAAGGCTGTCACAGAAGCTGTATGGCTCCTTTGGTATTCTGGCGTGCTGTCTGTCAGGTGGTGCCCAGAATAGCCACTTGCATGTAGCTAGTGGCTCTTGTGAAGATCTTCAGGATCTTGCCAAAGACAATTAACCATGTTGACGTGGTCCTCAGAACTGTATGAGTAGCCGACCTGCTTGCTTTCTGCTGTCCACCTCTGCTCCTGCCAAAACAGTTATACTTTCAACGTACTCTAAATGCAGGAGTTCAGCAATCTGTTGTGTGTGGCAGCTGTGTAGTTTTGATCAGAGAAGCCCAACAGCCGGTAATCTGCCTGAGCTACCGCGTGAAGACAGGAGTATTTCTTGGAGACTGCTAGGAACCCAGTTCATTTCTGTGCTTCTCTTGCAGGGATATGGCTTGCAGTGTTGCAGGAATAACTTCGGATGCCAACGTTCTGACAAATGAACTGAGACTGATTGCCCAGAGGTAGGTTTGCTGATAATGATTTTACTTACCTGCGATGCCAGACTCAGTTCTGTCTGTGTATTAAAGCGAAATGAACACGCACTCAGGGAATTAGATTGCTTGAAATAAAACAGGTAGATCGGAGAAGCTTTAATTTAGGAGCTTGCTCTTTTGTTAAATGTACCAGAATACTGTCAAAAAAATTTTTGAGAACTCATTGTCTTTGATACTAGGTATTTGTTACAGTATCAGGAGCCCATTCCTTGTGAGCAGCTGGTAACCGCGCTGTGTGATATCAAGCAGGCCTATACCCAGTTTGGAGGTAAGGAAGTGTGAGGAACCATAGTGCTTTAAAATGTCTAAAGAAAGATTCTGTTATGTAATTTGAAGCATCTGAGTCTCTGGACAGTTCTACAGAATTCTTCTGTAACAAGTTAAAGCGACAAGAACTGTAGCCAAATTTAGGAGGGGAACAGGCAGTCATAATTAGTAACAAACTTGATTTGCTATTGAAGATGCTGCTTTTTAGTCACTGAGAAACTGATGGCTGAGGTTCAGGCCCAGTGCTTTGAGTGCTCTTGAGTTTTGTGAACGCCTTCCAGAAGACCAACAGGAAATTGTTTGCTGTGTAGCCTTTTAAAAATTTTGGTCTCTCCATTGTAATGAATAGCAAGGATGTTTTTTTCTGCTACATGTAGCAGGGTATTAATATTGTAAAATTTTAATTTAAAAAAGTATTTTGGTGGATTGAGGAACATGTTAGAAAATGGCACTGTAAGGAGTGTTCCTTAGAATGTGAACTGACTGTTCTGGTGTTTTATGTATTTGTAGTGTGGAAGAATGACCTTTAATATATTTGCCTTTTGACTCTTATAAGTTAAATGCTTTAACAACTAAGCCATACTTTAAATGCTGAATTTTGATTTAAAGCTTAGAGATGATAAATTCCAATTTGCGGAGATGGAGTTGAGCTGCTTATTGGGGTTAAATGAAATAAACCTCTGCTATTCCCCCCCCCTTCACTTAGAAAGAAATAATGCTGCAGTGCTTATCTCAAGTAGCAGAAGTGCAGAACAGTCTGTTAAATCCTAGTTCACAGGAAAGGATTTGACAAAGGAAATCAAAGAAAATAATTGTGACCAATCTTGTTACTAAATTTAGGTTACTAATGGCCTTCTTTCCAACAGGAAAACGTCCTTTTGGTGTTTCATTGCTGTACATTGGCTGGGATAAGCATTATGGATTTCAGCTGTATCAAAGTGATCCTAGTGGAAATTATGGAGGATGGAAAGCCACATGCATTGGGAATAATAGTGCTGTAAGTTCTGTGTTTTTCCTCTCCCCAAAAGTAATGAAAACCAGAAGTACATAAATTGCATTGTACTTATTAAACGGAATTGTTGATTATGAGGACAGAGCAGAAATGGATAACTGTACAAACACAGTTACTTACATTTTGATACTATCTGGCAAAAAAAACTTTTTGGTTGATTGCCCAATGATGCCATTTTAATTTCTGTGGAATTTATAGGCGGCTGTGTCAATGCTAAAACAAGACTACAAAGAAGGGGAAATGACCTTAAAGACTGCGCTTGCGTTAGCCATTAAGGTTCTAAATAAGACCATGGATGTTAGCAAACTCTCTGCAGAGAAAGGTAAGCAGTTCTCCAATATGGGATAAAACTCCTTCCTTTAAAAAAAAAAAAAAAAAAGTGAATTTCTATATTCCACATGTGGCTTACCGGATTTTTAGTGCTTATGTAAAAAATCTTTGACAATGTAGCAGCAATCCTTGTTAACTTTGCTGAGAGATGTACCTATGACTTGGTTGAGGATGATCCACTGTGGTCAGCTCCAGGGCCTAGACCACAGTTTAGGGACTGTAGCTGGGCCACATGGGTGCAGCAGCAGAAGTGGCTATGTCTGGTGGAAGAAGCACTGGAGAGGTATTGGGTGTACTGCTGCGGAAGAGGACAGCTGCCATCTGGCTCACCATCCAGGCTTTGTTGATAAGGTGGAGGCAGGACAAGAACCTTCTGCTTTGCTGCCACTTGTAACAAATCTTAACCCATCTAATGATTGCTCTTTCAATAGGACAAAATGTAATGCTGCTGTCTGTTCCATATGTTTCAGTTGAAATTGCAACACTGACCAGAGAGAACGGAAAGACAGTAATAAGGGTTCTGAAGCAGAAGGAGGTGGAGCAGTTGATAAAACAACATGAGGAGGAGGAAGCAAAAGCTGAACGTGAAAAGAAGGAAAAAGAACAAAAAGAGAAGGATAAATAGAATATGAAATCAAATATTCTGTAGATAATACAGGACCTGCTTCACTAAAAGATAATCTGGATTTCTGTAGCAGCCTACAAATGTGCCATGGGGGACCCAGAATTACTTTTGCTGAACCAGGTCCTTAATCATCATTCAGATAATTAGTTTTCCACTCCTTATATTGACCAATAATTGCTTTAATTCTCGAACACTCTTTCTTTCATCTTCTATTTTTTATTATGGAATAAAATTTAAGAAGAATAGTGATGAGTGTCTTTATTTCCTCAGTAATGCCTGGTTATGCACAATCTTGAGGGAGTTAATCGCTTTAAACCATTAAAGGTATATGCTAGTTGGTAAAGAACAAATATGGTGTTAGAATTGTTAGACTTTTGTGTGTGTGCGTGTGGGGGGGTCTTTTAAAGTAGTGAAAGGGGCTCCTAAGTTTGGAAAACCATTCGTGATCACTTCACAAATACTGAAATAAAGTGTGCTGGCATGCCAAGTTTTAATTTTGGCCTATTTTGTTCTATAACAGGCTATGTCAAACTGATGGTCTTGCAAGCAGTAGTATTTTAAACATGCTCTGTAGCAAATGTGTTCAGTTTAGCATAACCTTTCATGCGTGCATGTGTTTTCTACGAAATTAATCATATAACACTAGTTATAGTCACACAAACTAGAAAGACACTTTACAAAGGCCACGGGAAAATGATAAGCTAACTTGTCTAAATACAAATAGTTAAATAATAGTGTGCAATTCTTAGGCCACGTTGACTATTTTACATTTTATCCTGAAAAGAAATATATACATGTTTTATATTTAGCTTAGTGTTGCTGGCACTTCCCCAAAGAATTCAGTTCCCTTCTGTCTGACAGCAGTCTAGAAAACAACCAGTTAACCACTTGAGAAATCATAATATATGTACATGAATTAAAAATCAGAATAATTTTTGTCGAAATTATTATTTTGCATTCAGAATAGGGACATAGGTTTCTGCTAGTTCTGAAAGTGATTGGGAATTTATAGAGGAAACGTAAACAAGTTAGTGAAAATTGTTTTTACACCCTTTCAGTTGTAAAAAGTAAGACGAAAAGCCCACTCAATTGACCCGTTCTTAATTGAGAGGCCTTACCCGCTGTTCTTCAAACCGTGCTACTGTTGATTCAGCCTCCGTGACTGACCCGGACTGATTGTGTGTGTGTGCATGCGTGCGTGATATCCGATGTTCATATGATTTCATGTGACCATTTAAAGAAAGTGAGTGAATACATACCTTATTTTTAACCTATCCCAGACGTTTTCACTGATAAAATGTACGTTGTCAACAGGGCCAGAAATTACCCTTAGTCTCAACAAAACCCATTTTTGAGCTCATCGCTGTGAGGTTTGGTGTTGAGTACAGATGAAGGAAGCTGGCTTGAGGTGTCTGTGCTGCAGCTTGCATAGATGTACCGCGCCCACTTCAGCAACCTCTCTACGGGCAGCGGTGTGGAGTGATGCGGGTTCTAAGCGGGCGGCAGCACCGTTAACTTTGCAAGTCTCAGTGCAGGACAATTGCTTTAGTCTTTTATACTCAGCACTTTGTTAGTTTTCAAATTTTATAGCTAATAAAGGTTAGATTTTTTTTTGTACCTTGTGCAATATTAGATCTTTGCTTCCATATCATAACATAGGAATGATACGTAACAGGTTCTGAATAGTTGCGGACACCATCCAAGGAGTAAGGTTTAATCTCCATTATACATGGAGATTACAATCTCCCGTATAGGACTGTATAAATACCTCAAGCTCCATTTTTATGTAGAAAATTTAGTGCCCAATCTTCTTATTCTTTGGTGCCATAAATGCAATACTTCAGCATCTTTTGCAGATTTCTAAATCACTGGGGGTGGCTGTTATACAAGAGCTCAGAATATGCCCTACAAGTAGCAGTGCTGAAAGGGAGCTTTTTCCACCTTGTCAAAGATCACTTGAAACAGAATGCGATAGACTCCAGCGATGCTTTCTGTCTTCTAGGAATCCATTAGAGCATTTAAGTCATGGTTCACTAATGTATATAAATCATGCAAGGTAATCTCACTGCTGTACTACAAGTATTACTAGATAGTTTAGGTTATAAATGTATTAAAATATTTTTTCTTAAGTTATGCTTTTTCTAACGAAAAGGGGAAAACAAATACATGTAGGTCTTTGTTTAAAGAACTGCCAATAGTATTTCTTTGGCAAACACTACATCATTTCCTGGTAAAGGGGAACTTTTCAGATACAGTATTAATCAAATGTTGGAATGATTTAAATTTTCTCATCTCTACTCTGTTGCGTGTAAGGAAACGTGGTAAGTTGTGTAGTTACATTGCATTTTAAAAGGTCTACTTATTGAAGGGTTTTGTTTACTAAAAGTATTGGCAAATATTTAACAAGTGTAATCTTTGAACAGTAATAACCATTTTAATTTTAAAAGCTCTATCTCTACCGAGTCCTATTACTAGCTGATTGTGAGATGTGTCTCTGCTGCCTTGGAATATGCAAGTGACTGCAATATTTATAATAAGCTGTACGCTAGCTAACACCCATATCCAAAATATTCAGTAACATTCCGCCAAACCTCATGTCTGATTTTTGTCTGCATTTGAACCTAGGACAGTAAGCAGATGCTGGAGATCTTCTGTTGAATTGAATCTTCCTGGGACATTCTGACTGCTAATGCAAATTTCTTACCTGTTTTTCCTAGAACTAGAGTGGCCTTTGACTGCTCAGGCCTACTGTGTTGATTCTGGCTTTGTGTGTTTTAAAAAAAAAAAAATCACCACTATCTGTGCCTTTTCTGGGAGTGGTTTGGGGATAAGTCGTAAGAACAGAAAAATGATTCTGGCGATACATTTTGCTAATCAAAATGATCTTCCTGTTCTTTGTATTTATTTATTTATTGGGTGTATGTAGTATTTATGTAGAGTTTACAGCGTATTACATAAGCATATCAAATATTTAGCTATTGCTGTGGATTAAGTGTTATTTTAACACCAGAACTTCATGTGGTGCTGTGGAAGGTGACAAATTTTTCAAATTAGGTAAAAGTATTTACTTGCAATTGTTTGCATAATACGATGTTAGTAAACTTAAGACTGGATAGTTTATATCTCACTTGAGTGCATGATAGAACTTGCTAGGACAGGTACTCACACATAGATTGTCCTAATAAATCGTAATGTGTTTTGTTACTCTTAAGTAGTTTAATGGACAATGAAACTACTGCTTCTCCAGTAATACCTGTGCTGTCTCTTGCATTTGTCAGCATTTAGGGGAAAAAAAAAAAAAAAAATATAAAAAAAAAAAAAAAGCTTGTTTTCTAGATTAATATGTTCTGTTCAAATAAAGTCAATTCAACTTCTAAGGCTGATTCTTATGAGTGATTTACTGTCTTGGGCACTGAAAGAAGATTCCTTTCGATACACATCCCTATTCATCTGAATACTTTTCTTGGTGTAGTTAAAAAAAAAAAAAAAGAAAACCACACACACATTAAGATGCTAAAGAACATGTTAAATTTGACTGCTTCTTCTGTTTTGTAATGGATTCTCAAGGTCGTTATTCTTTCAGTTCATAATCGTAAAACTAGGGATAATACTTCTCTGCTGTGTGGTGAGAAAGAATATGCTAATTATTATGAAGCATTTAAATGTAATGCTTTCAGAGGCCACAAAGCTGTATGTGATGTGTGGATTATACATAGCTACGTATACACAAGACATCTAAGTCCAAGGAGTTAATACACTCAGGTGCATCAGAAAAGAGAGAAGTGTTGTAGTTTCAGAGCAGATGAGGTTCTAGGACATCTTTATATGTCTTTCATGTCCTTTAAAGAAAATTTTCCATTACAGTTTTTCTGTAGTAAAAGTTCTCCTTTTAAAGTTTTAAATGCAGTTATTTCTATAACAATACGAAGACTTGCTAAAATAACCTCTCTGAAAGAACTGACGAGTACCCTTTGCTGGCTATATAGCTCTTGGCTTTCATCTGGAGAAAACTCAGCTTCATAGAAAATACTTGAAATATTTCTGATTTCACAAAGACAACTGAACTGCTTGCTATTTTTATCTGTGATTAATTCAGCATTCGGCTTTCCAGTTAAAGTACTCTGGTGCACGGGAAAAGCTGCCATCAGCCAATTTACTGGAGATTCACAGACCACGCTTCTGCGGGGACCTTCAGACATCAGCTCCCACTGAGAAGGACCCTTGGAAAGATACCAGACGTTACTTGTGTAATTGTTTTGCTTTTCACTTAACATGATGCTCTCAGTATTAACGTTGTGCTCCAAGTTCAAAGCAGAAGGAAAAAATTGGTTTCTTATTTATTACTACTCTTTTTCTATAATAGTAATAATGACATAATTAATGTATGCCAGATGATGTTACATAAAATATTTAGCAAAACATTGGGCATGTAACCTAGAGAGTTTAATCCTTTTTTATCTTAGAGCATCTGTTTTTTCTAGCTAGGACGCAGCTGCAAACGAATTCATGGTTATGTAATAAAACCAGTGTGCTACGTCCTGCATGTTTGAGTGGCAGCTATCTTTAGCGCTGATAACTAAACGTCATGGCTCTGAAATGCATTTACTGCGATGCATGTATGCTGTTAATAGAAATAGGGATTTTACGCGATAACCTTACGGTAGGAATAGCAGGTGCAGTGCAGTGGCAGACCAGTTGCCATCCAATACTACAGATGTCCAATTTCTGTGGAAACAATGCCCAGTAATTTTGGAGTACTTGGAAAACATCAGAACTCCAGTGTAACACAAAAGAATAGAATGCTTGTGGCTTTTTTATTATTATTTTCATTGCCTTTTTTTTTTTTTTGGTGCCACTCTTTGGGCTAGAATATGGTTTTATTTATTGTAAAATCCTGGGTCGGCCACTGCATGCACACTGAGCACTTCAAAATAAGAGTCACACGCTGCATCCTCTAACACGCACACGTTTGGGTTGTGGAGGGCATGCAATACGTAAATGGATTCTCGCTATACCGTATCACAGCCTCCCGATCAATACAACATGCCACCAGAAGTGTGCTGGGAGAAACTGCTGCGTAAGCACCCGTTTTTCAGATGGCTTGTACCAACTGCGTTCTGTCTTGCTCTGACATGCATAGCCTATGGCTGCAGGACAATAAGACAACTCAGAAAAAGATGGCTTTAAAAATTAGGAGCGTGATCAAAATGCTGAAGCACTCCACTTTGGTTGATGAACAGATTCATAGTGTACAAAACTAGAAAGCTATTCTTCTATAAAATGAATATTTGATACAGAGCATTTTGATAACTGACAATGTGCTTAATGAAATCACTTCTTAGGATAATGTTCATTTTCGGAAGTCTAAAGTTGTAATAAATAATCTGGGTTGAACAAGTCCATTTGTTCCGAGCAGTCTGCTCTCTAGCACTTCATGTAGCAGAGGATGAGCACCGGGTACAGCCATTAGCCCATCTCTCCAAATCTTTTATCTGTGCTAAGGTAAGAATCTTCACAAACAGCGCTTTAAAGACAAAAAATGTATTGCTTAATGCCAGCTGCTTCCATTTTCTGGGGAAATGTGTAGACTGTACGTTAACATCAGGATGATTTAGGAAAGATCGCTCATATTTCACAGCTGGTGCTTTTAAAGTTGTCCTTCCTAACAGCTTTTATTTACCTGACATTGAAAAAAAAAGTTAGTGCTTGGAGCATGCATTGCATTTGCGGATACCCGTAACACACGTGAAGAGGGGAATACCCTGCGTCTTTTTAGCTTGCATCAGCGTATCTGTTTCTGATGACGACTGCTAAAACACTCCGATTTAGAAACTTAGAAGAAGCTGCTAAGTTTTATTCTGTGGAACGGAGGTTAAGAAGTCCTTTGCTCAGGAATCTCTTTCCCCTGCAGTTCGGCCCCAAGCACCCCTCCCAGCCGCCCACGTTACCGGAGCCGAGCCCTGCGCTGCCCCGGCTCGCTTTACCTGGGTCATCACCGCTGCCGCTGGGACACACGCAGCGACCGCGGCTCGGCCCCCGGCCCGGCGGGAGCCCCTCTGCGACCGGGGCAGCGGCCGGGAGGTGCCCGAGGTTCCCTCAGAGGCACCCGCCTGCACCGGCTCCCTCACGGGACACTTCTCCTCCCGGGGGGCTCCGAGCCCGCGTCTCCCGCGCCTGGGGCCACCTCGGGGCCGGGCCGCCGGGGGAAGGGGCCCGAGAGGGCTCCTGGCGGGGACTCGTCCCGCCGCTCCCCTCACGGAGGGCAGGCCACGAGGGGAGGGGAGCGGAGGGGAGGGCGCTGCCGCCCCACCGGCCCCGCGCCCGCCCCTCGCGGCCCCTCACGGCTCCCTGGCGGGGCGGGGCCAGCGGCGCCCGTCGGGAGCGGAGCCGAGCCCCGTGCCCGCCGCGGGGCGCTGAGGCGGTGGGGGCCGCGTCCGAGCCATGGCCGAGCCGGGCGCCGGGCTGCGCTGCGGCCACCCCCTGCTCCTCCTCGCCTGCCTCTTCGCGCCCGTCCTCGGCAATCTCGGAGCCGGCCCCGCCGCCCGCGTCCCCTCCGCCGGTAAGGCGCCCGCGGGGTGAGGGCGGGAGGGCGCGGAGCGGGGCGGCGCGGGGCGGGCAGCCCTCTCGCATCCCGGGCAGCCGGTGCGCGGGAGCGGCTCGCCGGGACGGGCGCTGAGGGGACCGGGGCGGGCTCTGAGGGGGTCCGAGGGCGCGGCGGGGGCCGCTCGGGTGTGGCGGGGCTGAGGCCAAGCGCGGCCGGGCGCGGGGCGGCCCTTGAGGAGCGCTGAGGAGCCGTGCCCCGCGGAGGGGACGGGAGTGTGCGGCGAGCCGCGGCTCCACGAGGCGCCGGAGCGGCGCTGCCTCGGGGTCCCGCTCCTTTCACCCCTCACAGAGCCGCGATCCCGGGTCCGCGGTGCCTGCGCTCTGCGCTGGCAGCCGGCAGGAGGGCAGACTTAACCGAGCCTGGTCCGGTCACTGCAGCGGGTCCCGCCGCCCCCGCGGGGGGGTCTCGGGGTCGGGCCGGGCCCTGACACCTGGGGCGGGTGTGGGGAGGAACCGGGCGCGAGGGGCACGGGGCCGGCGGGGCGAGGCCGACGCTCCTGCGGGGAATTACGCATAAATAAGATAAATAACCGCTTGCGAACGCTTTGCGTAGCGTTTGGGCACGTTGCGGAGGCTCTCGGAAAAAAATCCTGAAGAAACAACCGCAAAGCAAAAAGGAAATTAATGAAAAATAAAATTGACTCTTCTGAATGTTAGCGCAAAGTTTAAGAGTGGCCATAAGTGTGGCTTAAGGACGGTGAATTGCTTTGGCATCTTGTTTTTAGTCCAGCATACAAAACTGCAATCTGTTACTGCTAAATACGGTTTAGAAGGCAAGTCCTGGTCTCAGTATGTACAAAAGCAGTGCCTCTCACCGTGCTGGAAGATCCTGTGCCGAGGGATTGCTGTGGGGCATTGCCTAGCACATAGGCCGTGCGTGTAACCTGCAGCCGGGTTAAGCCACATTTGGCCTTTTGGCATAAGCCAGGAGCTGTAACTTTGAGAACGCACCGTACGTGGCGAGGAAAAAGCTGTCTTTTCACAGCGTTTGATCTAAAACAAAATGAGATTTGCTGCTGAGCTTAGAAACCATTACTGCTGCCTATTGTTAAGGTATGAGCCAAACTGAAATAATAACCTCAGTAAGTACAGTTGACATACAGGTAGAATTATTCTAGACTGCTGTTTTGCGTGTGGAACAGCAATCATTCTAATGAGCAGAAGTGAATTATGGATGTGACTTTGTTTTGATGATACTTTAAAAGCAAATGAAAATAAATTTGATGTTTCCTTTAGTTAATAGTCTAGTGATGGACTAACCTTTTAGCCTGGATCGTTCTGATTCGACAAGATGAAGCATGAGCTGATTTAATATACAGCCAAATCAGAAGTTCTGTTCCTTGCTGTGTATCTTAAACGAGCAGGCGAGATTTAAATGCACGGATGGAGCCAGGAGTTCACCACCAGCCAGAGCTCTGCTGTGCCGTGGAGGTGTCTCCCTGGGAGCTCGTTCACCCCAACGTGCGCCGCTCGGCTTGACGCAGCCGATGCTGCTCCTGACCAACGGGGGGCTGCAGGCCTTCCTCCTTGGAAGAGGCTCTTGGGTTGGTTGTGTGTTTTCTTATTTTTATTTTTGTTACTCTTAATGTATTTTTTCTTTCTTCGGAGATTTTTAGGAAGAAAAATGTGAACACTGATTTGTGGAGAAACGTTGATTTGTGAGAGGAACGGGAAAAGGAAGTACTTGAGTACTTTCCCACTTTCCTCAATGGCTAAACCTGTTTTTTATTTGATATGTCCTGAAATCTCCCACTCTGCCTCTGTTTTTATCAGTTTCTGAATGTCTGTGAGCCGTGGTTCGTATGTTCCAGTGTGTCCAAGACTGGAATCAAGCTGCAAGAGCAAACTGCTATTGTGGGCAGAAGATAATGCCACTGTGCAACTTTTGTAGCACCCAGGGCTGTGCTGGCAACTTGTCAAAAGCCCAAGGCCTGTGTCCTATTTGCATGAAGATTTACATCTATTGATAAATTGTTTACTTAGGTTTGCTTCCCCCTAAATTAAATCTGTATGAATAAATGGCTCGACCTTTAAAATTCTATGTACTTGCTCTTCCTTTTAGTCCCTGTGTTCTCCACATTTGCTGTGTAAATGTTATCTGCTGCTTGCACTCAGCATTCCTCAGTGCTGCCTTTGTGGTTCATCCTCAGTCCTTGCTGGCAGGTCAATGGTGAGAACAATGCACGGTGCATGTCTTCTGTGGTGAGCTGAGGCTAAAAGTGGCCTAAGAGAGGTGACAGACTCCTGCATCTCTTAAATCCAACAAAAAAGAGCCCAGTGGCTTCTGAGATACCAGAACTTCTGCCCCGAGGCTCTGCCCACGCTCCTAGGCAGCCTGTTCATATGTGTGCCCTCGCTGCTGGGCAGGGAGGAGGATCGGAGTTCTCTCCCCTGAAAATGGAGCAGTGTGGGTGCCAGGGGACGCACAAGGAAATGCCCCCGACCTGGAGGTGGTGCTTCATCAGGAGACTGCCCTGGCCCTGGCTTTGCTGGAGAGCGCAGGAAGGAGTTTGGCACATGCATGCACTTAGCATACAACGTGGGTACTCGGAAAGGGGCAGTCTGTGCTCCAAACAGCGCATCTAGAGAACGCCACGCAGGGAAGGGGCAGTCTGCAGCCGATCGTGTGTTTCCTCATTAACTGCAAACTGCGTGGCCATGCACTGTGCTGGGCTGTTATCTGTAGAACTTGCACGTGCATTCGTTAATGTGAGCAGTGATTATCCCTTGGTGCTAAGCTGGTAGGGGATGGTCTAGTTGTACTTCTCAACTACCAAGCGGAGAACTTTCATTCAAAGTGAATGTCAGAAATGTCTTTCCTGCCTCCTGTCTGCAGGTCGTGTGCCTCTGTTCCGAGTGGTCAGGGCCAAGCAACATCACAGCTCAGAATCCTTGGGAGTTTCGTGCCTGCAATCAGTCACCGGGTGTTGCTGCTGGTTGGCAGCTTATTGCTGTGCTAGGTATGAGAGAAAGTAGAAATCCTCCCCGGAACCTGAAAACCCTGAAATAAATGGAAAATTGTACAAGTTACTGTGGTAGGTAGCATGGAAGGGATGTAGTACCACTCAGTGACAGAAACACAGGGCTGTCGCTCGTGGACTGTTAACCTTTGAGGTATCCAGGCAGTGTCTGAAAAGAAGAAAGTAGAACAACTTTGCACACAGAGCCACCAAGAAGCAGTGGTTAAGAACGGCTGCCTTTTCTGTGCTGGTGGGGTTTGGGTTGGCTCTGGTGGGTTTTCTGTGCTTGTGGTGGTGTTTGGCTTTATTTCTTAGCCAGGGAAGGAAAAAAGGCCCGTAGGAAGTACAGAACACAGGAACTGCCTCTTGGGGCTCTTGCTTGGTAAACTGGGCAGAATTGGTGGTAATCGGTTTTGTTTTGTGCTTTCTTGATGCTTGCTCCTAGCTGGGTACTTGAACTGTCAGCAGCTGCCAGCAATCCGGTCGCTAAGGCATAGAAGGAGAAGTAGGGAAAAATGCTGAGAGCCATGCAGAAACTGGCTCCATAATTTTAAAGGGGGGGGGGTCAATGAAAAGATTAACGCATTATACTGAGCATAAAACGTTTTCACATCTCTTCTTATCAATAAAGTGGTGGCAGGAGGTTCTTGAAAATGCAAAGAAAGCATTGGCCAGAAAGAGATCTGTGTAGTTACTACTGAAAATCATCTTCTTCTGCTTTTCCCTGCCTGCTGCATTATTAACGTGGCTTGCTGTTAAAGTCGTCACCAGCTACCCAAACGTTGTGATGTGACCAGGGCTGTAAACCTAGAGGAAACACAGTGCTGAATGTAGAAAAAAATGGAGTTTATAGGAAAGATGGAAATATATTTTAATGTCTCTCCAAATGACCACTGAACAGTTTTAGAATAAGGTGTAAACTGTTGCTGTTGCACTTGTAGCCTTCAAGGTGCTTCCTTTGTTATAAATCATGTAAAATGTATGAAACAAAATAGATTATCATCTTGAAAATGCAAGTGTACTGAAAGCATATGTATTGTGCACATCCATTTAGCGTTCTGGTTTGTGAGCTAACTATTAGTTGTATTGTAGTTCGTAGTAGTTAGATTTGTGGAGAGCTGCCTACGCGTTATGCTAATAGGCCATGAAAGAGCCTAGTGTTAACCGGAAAGTAAGAATATTTGGCCTCAGTTATTGTCCTTTGTAGTGTTATTTTCATTGTAGTGATATTTGGTTATATATTTAGGGAAGTGATTGTCCCCCTGTACTCGGCTCTGGTGAGGCCGCACCTCGAGTACTGTGTTCAGTTTTAGGTCCCTCGCTACAAAGACATGGAGGTGCTCGAGCGAGTCCAGAGAAGGGCGACGAAGCTGGTGAGGGGTCTGGAGAACAAGTCCTATGAGGAGCGGCTGAGGGAGCTGGGGTTGTTCAGCCTGGAGAAGAGGAGGCTCAGGGGTGACCTTATCGCTCTCTACAGGTACCTCAAAGGAGGCTGTAGTGAGGTGGGGGTTGGTCTGTTCTCCCACGTGCCTGGTGACAGGACGAGGGGAATGGGCTTAAGTTGCGCCAGGGGAGGTTTAGGTTGGATGTTAGGAAGAACTTCTTTACCGAAAGGGTTGTTAGGCACTGGAATGGGCTGCCCAGGGAAGTGGTTGAGTCACCATCCCTGGAGGTCTTTAAAAGACGTTTAGATGTAGAGCTTAGGGATATGGTTTAGTGGAGACTGTTAGTGTTAGGTCAGAGGTTGGACTCAATGATCTTGAGGTCTCTTCCAACCTAGAAATTCTGTGATCTGCAGTAAGAATATGTATTTATTGGGAATCTGCACCTTAACATTAGGTTCCTAAAAAGCGACCCTTACCCGTCTCCCCTGGACCGTGAATCTCTTGTCCAGGCGCACCAGGTGGTGATCCAAGGACAACCCGAGGTTGCTACCACTCAGTCCTATCAATTAGGAAATGCTTTGACTTAAGTCAAAATTCCTGGAATTCCCACGTGCTCTTTTTCTAAGGAAGTGCACGTGTTTTGTCACTACTTTTATTACTGCTTGCAATTTCTACTGAGCTTTTTGGCAAACAGGATGCTTCAGCTACAGCCTACGTCAAAGCTGATGGCTTCTTGTTTTAAATCATGAGCGTGCTTTGCAGAGAGAAACTTCTGGCCGACATCTAGCACTTCCTCCTATGACTGAGGGCTCTTTCTGTGCTCGGCATGGAATCACTCTGAAAAGATTGAGTGGGGAGGACCTTCAGGTGTAAATAAAAGTAGACATTGCCACTGGGTTTGTCACGGAACAGGGTGGCTACTGCCTTGGATTTAGGACGCAGAAGTTACCTGGCATCAGCCAAAGTAAAGCCACGTAAGCCTGGGGTGCTCAGAATGGCCCTGCAGGGGCTACAGAACCTTCCCGCAGTGTGGGGCAGCGCGCTGCTGGCAGAGCTGGGGGCTTCCATCTCCTCGCTGTCTGGTTCAGGGCGAGGCTCATGCTGCGGATCGTTTGCTGGCTAGTCACACTGCTCAGAGGTTTTATCCTCTTCTTGCTCGCCTCTGACCGGTGCAGCCAGCCTGCTGTCTGAAGCCATTAACTGTATTTCACCTTGCATTCCTTCTGTATTCATTTTCTGTTTAGCTCCAGTTCTTCAGAATCTTTTTCTTGGTGCTAACACCGGTAACAAACTTTAACAGTTATACACCTTGTAATCCTAAAAGCATGCAGACACACAGAAAGGAGAAATTGAACACCTGCAATCTGTGTGATGGGTGAGCTGTGTGGTCCTAGGAAATAAATATCCAAAGGTGGGGGGTTATTTATTTTATTTTTGCCAGCTCGTTATGCTTTTACCACCTCCAGCCTGCCCACGGAGCTCTCCTGGATGGAGCTCCTCTTAGCGGGCAGCGTGCCCCAGCTTATCAGGAAGCCGTGGCTAACCAGAAGTCTGGAGGAGCCTGGGTACTGCTGTGAAAGAAAGAAGTCCGAGAAAACTAGTTGGATGATATTGTTAGTAAAAGGTCATCTTATTAATTGGTGGGTATACTGTAGGTCCGAGTGAAACATGTTTGAAACCCCTTTTTTTTTTTTTTTTTTTTTTTTTTTTTTTTTTAAGCCAGGAAAAGTGTTAAGGGAGCACGTCCTTGTTTATCACAGCATAGGAGAAGCTGCCCCTGGACAGCGTGTACCCTGAAGGTGCTGTGCTGGTGTACCAGAGGTCGTCTTACAGGAACATGGAAGCTGTGGCAGTGCAGCTCTGCCTCTGCATTGCTTCAAGGTCAATTATCAGAGAGAGAATACCCAGCCGTGTCGTTGCTGCAGATTGTTCAGAAATGCAGTACAGTGTCCTAACTGTAAAAGGGAAATGTAATTAATGCTAATGCAAAAATCAGGTATTTATGAAACATTAGGCTGAAATATATACAAAACTATCCATAATTCAGGAAATAGGGATATAGAAATAAAGAAATTAAGTTGTATCTTCAGGAAGCATTCTTTCAGGTGTCTGCAAAAAGCAGGACCTGGCAAATCCATGTAATTACAAATAAGAAGTTGTCCCTGGCTAACGAGGGTACTTGGAGCTTGTAAGGTATCAGTACAAATAAGTACACCTTAACCCAATAGCTGTGCTGGGTTGCATGCATGCGTTGCCGTGTGGCTGCATCCTTTTGCGCAGCAGTCCTTATGTCCGAAGCATTTCTGTGTGTCCAGCACAGCAGCAGCCAGGGTGCGGGGCGAGCTGCCCCTCCGCGTCCCCGTGGCAGCACCCAGGTAACAGGGGCAGGCGGCTGTACAACACCCAGGTAACAGGGGCAGGCGGCTGTACAACGCACAGGTAACAGGGGCAGGCGGCTGTACAACGCACAGGTAACAGGCAGGTGGCTGTACAACACATGGGTAACAGCTCAAAGACCAGCAGCGTGGTGCTCGCCGATGAGCGAAGTGCTGCGTAAACAGAGGGGTATTTTGAAGCAGGAGGGTGGGCTGTATGAAAACCCAAGTGCTGATCTGGCATGCAACAAGAGCTGTTTGGCTGCACCTTAGCGTACGGTGGGGATTTACAAGGAAAAGGGGTCCTGCTGCTCCTGCTTTGCTGGAGCCACAATTCTGTTTTTATCCCGACTGGAAGGTTTCAGGCACAAGCCAGATGGGGCTCATAGTGCTGTTTCTCCTGGTCTGTCCCAGAGCTGCAGGGCAGGAGGCAGGGAGCCCTCGCAGGGCTGGGCTGGCAGCGCGGCGCTGTGATGGATGGCAGGAAATGAAAAACTTCGGTGCCCCAGGTGCCTAGGCCCAGCTAAACTGATGCCCTAATGGGGTTAGCCAGTCAAATGCAAGCCCTCGAACTGTGGATCAAGTTGTGAGGTGGATCTTGCAGTTTGTGTTAAAGTGAGCTGGTGTGCAGTGCTGTGCTACCTGCCCAGCCTCAACTCGGTAATCTGAGGCAATTGTGAAAGCTTCGTCTCCTTGTGTCTGACAGTCTGTGGTTCACTGAATGGTTATGATAATAAACTTCAAATAGAAATTGTTTATTTAACTGATCCTTTTGTTTCCTTTCCCTTCTTCAGTGAAAAAGCCTAAATACCATGACTTGTCTGCATGTGTCATTCACTACTTTGTCTATGTCTGCTATGTGCACCAAATTCACCTCCTTGCCAAGCAAAATAATGTTAATCTTTTAAATCTCTACTCGTGTGGATGTCTGCCTCTGCTTTTAATCCAGTTATGCCATTCTCTGGTGCTTTTCTATTCTTGATGCATCTTTTTTTAGACTGGTAGCGAGCCCATCATTTCTAGAAAGGTTGTGCCATGTCTTTATGTAATGGGGCATTTTAAATCTGCACTAAAAAGAGATGACTGTTAACGTCTTTCTTTGGTTTACTCTACCCCTTAGACCAAATGTAATAATTGTGAGGTCTTGCTTGTGCAGTCGTGTCAGTCAGAGAGCAGCAAAAAACCTTTCCCAGAGCAGGTGCCCCTGCCTCCTGCTAGCTGCTCTGACCTTGGCCTGGGTGATGGAGGCCCTCCCGAAGCCGTTCCCGTCAGGGCGATGCCTGCAGCTTGCGCTGCTTCTGGAGGCAGTGCTCTTGTTCCATGCTGCCTTCACCTGAAAGCTTTTCTTACTCAGGTTACTTACTGGGTACGGATCTTTGCTCTTGTCCTCCTCTCTCCCCAGATCTTCCCCACCTTCACCCTTGTCGTGTTATTTAGGGTATATAATTTCCTACATGGTGTCTCATAACAGAGAAACATGAAGCTTTACCCTAGTTTGGGTGTTTCTACTGATCGTACTTCAGTGAGACAACTGGGGTAATGGACTCATCTCTCATGGATCCTTTAAGATAAAGGACAGCAGTTGCTTGATGGAGCACCTAGGATGACTTAGGTATCTGCTTTCAGTTGTGGGCTGCTCTCTGCCTGCAGTTCCTACATTTACAGTGCTTTTATCCAAAGCTCTTCCAGGGATTCTGTTTGCTGCTCTTTGTAAGCTGCACACAAAGATTTTTGGCTGTTCTCGGCCATCAGTTGGTCTCCCGGCCTTGAGATGGATCCCTGAGTGCTCTGAAAATGAACTAACTGCATGCTGTTATTTAAAGAGAAAGGTGTCTTCCAGTCTATAAAACATTAGAATAAATAGAGGAGTCGCTGGTAAATAGATTAGCACGTGTTTAAAGTACAAAATGGGGTGTGGGGGAGTGCTCTTACACATCTTATGTATCACAGATGCATAACCACAAGAAAAAGGAAGGCGTGGGACATGAAGGTAATTGTATTCCAGAGAGGAGCACAGGTTACGCGATATGCTGAAGACCTGTATGGTGTGGTGCAGGTTTCAAGAAGTGCCACCTTGGTTTAGAACAACAGAACTTCAGTCCCTTACAAATAAGTTTTGAGTTCTAGAGGCTTTCTGTAATTACATGGCATCAGGTCAATGACATAAGTGTATCTTGCCTTTATTATTGCTGATGTTATCTTTGTGTTCGTGAGTCGTAGATTTATAGATTGTGATAGTGGCATGGAGATGCTGATAAAAGCAGGTAAGCTGTAACATTTGTGCACAACGTTGGCCACGCTTCCAGATGAAAGGGGATAAGATGAGAAATTTAATACTGCATCGACATACTTGCAGCTGTTTGGACGCAGGAAGGCAGATGTACTCTGTTCATTTAAATCAATGTTAATAAGTTACTTTTGTTGTATAGGCATATCTGAACCATCTTTTATTGCTAAAAGTGAAGATCGCTTGTTTAAACACTTATTTGAAGACTATCAAAGATGGGTTCGTCCAGTGGAGCGCTTGAATGATACAATAAAAATCAAGTTTGGTCTTGCAATCTCGCAGCTAGTAGATGTGGTATGTATTTACTTTTTTCCCTACTTTTACAAATTTTGAATGTAGTATGAGGTGAAATAAGTGTGCATATTTTAGCTTAAACATGGTAGATTAAACAACTAAACATTTAAAATTATTGTAAGCATAATGAGAAATACATTATAGAAGGGAGCATGAAGAAGTGATGACAAAGTGATTGAGAAAACAAGGGGCTTTTATCTTTAGTAGTTTTCAGCCAAAAAAAAAAAAAAAAGTGAAGTGCTTAATAACCCTAGGGAATTGTGTTTTAATATACTTATTCACTAGGAAAAAAAAAAAATAAGCCAAATTTTTAAGCCTTATCTGTCTCCTCTTTTAAAATTCAGTAAGACTTGCAAATACTACTCATTTTTTCCCCTTTCTAACCAGGAAAAAGTAAGCAAATACCCGGAAAGCCTTCAAGTACATTGCTTCCATAGTAAGAGAGATCATCTCTTGGCATTACTTGTCACATAAAAATAGCTCTTTTCCTCATGGAAAATCAGTAAGACTGCGTGAAATACAGTCATAATAAAATAAAGGGAGGAAAGAGACACAGAAGAGGGAAAATGCAGCTTTTAAAAAAAGAAAAGTTTAAAAGGTTCTTATATAAACGTACTTAGCAAAGACTGGAATGTTTTTAGAAGTACTTTTATGTATTTTAAATTACAAACCTGTATGAACTAGAGAGGTTAGTTACTATGAATGTGCTGTGCAATCTTTTTCATAAAGATTTCACTTCATTTTTATAGGATGAGAAAAATCAATTGATGACAACAAATGTCTGGTTGAAACAGGTACGTGTAAAATACGAGTAAAAAAATCTGGAGTTTCATAACTGCAAATCAAAAGTTGGAATTAACATTGTCAAATATTTATGTATTGAGAACTTAAGTACATAAATTCTCGTTTTATGTGTTATCTTGACAAAATGTCCCTAGAAATGCTTTAAAGGATTAATTGCTATAAAAGCCAGTTAAAAAAAAAAAAAGTATATTGGGAGTAAGAAAAAGTACTTGATAAAAGAAATTTGACACTGCACTGCATGGCTGTTTAACAGACCAAGGCATGTGTATAGCCATAAAAGTTAATGCTTTGGTACATAAGCTTTCTTTTAAAAACTGCGTTAAGAAAAGTATGATGTGTAATCTTTGTATTACTGTTTTAATGTATTTCTGTTGACAGAAGTTAGATAACAACCACTGAATAATTTCAGATTTGTATATGCTTGCTACAGAAAGCTACTTTTTCCTTTTAAGAATATTTGTTTCTCATTAGGAGAGAGCCTCAAGCTTGATAATAATCAAAGTCCAATGGTACACTGAGTAACCACTATTATTAGCTTGGGAAATGCTTCTCACAAATCATTCTCAATTTAAGTTTGAGGAATTGTTGCAGACCGTAATTCTACTTACACACTAACTAAATTATTTTTATTTGGGCAACTTCCTTTTGTTTTGGTTTGGTTCTTCCCATTCTCTTTTTCTCCAGTAACTAATTTCAGGCATTTATTTTCCAGAGAACTTTGTTGCTACTTAGCAAATATGAGATAGATAGGAATATGTTGATAAGAAAACTTTATTCCCTCTTAGTAATTTCTGCAAAACTTGTTGCAGTTAAACCAGTTAAAATGAAATAAGAACTGACCTGAATGTGTTTAAAATTGTCTTACATTTAACTCTTAGAGACTTGCCTTTTTTTTTTCTTCTTGACCTTTTAGTTCAAATATAAAAATACCAAAATACTACTATGTTTTTAATGGTATTATTTTTAGCATTGCTGGTGGAAATAGGATGGCAAGTTGCAGCCAGTTTTTTTGTTGTTTTGATGAAAAAAAAATATTGCTTCTGATCAGTTTCCAAACTTCTCTATGTTCATTCAGAACCTATTTTTTTCCTCCAAATTTGTTTCAGCTTATAATACTTTTTATTTGTGTAAACATGCTCTGAAAAGGAATTTAGCATTTTAAGGTCTCTGCAGAAATACTGTGAATTGGCTCTTATAACAGAAAACAAACATGATATCAGTTGTCTGTTCAGCACATTCAGTGTTGTATGTTTTAGAAGACTTATAGAAGTTTGATGCATTTATTTATTTTAAATTGCCTTTATATCTGTTTTCATCAGATCTTGTCCTGCCTAAATGAACTTCACAAGTATGATTTTTTCATTTCATGCATCTACAGGAATGGATAGATGTAAAATTAAGATGGAATCCTGAAGACTATGCTGGAATAACATCTATTCGTGTCCCATCAGATTCTATTTGGATTCCAGACATTGTGTTGTATGACAAGTAAGATTTTAATCTTTCCATATAAAATACATTAAGTCTTTCTCACTTCAGCATCCAAGCTGCTTGTACAGGGCTGGCTGAATGGACCATGCATGTACATTTAGTAGAGCTAATAATGTGTGGAAGACATTAGAATTTGCCTCCAAATGCATATGGATTTTGTTGCTATGTAAAATGCAATTTTGCTTTGCTTCCGTATGGCATTTCCAGTCTTTGAAAAGTTTGTTTCCACTTATTCATATTAGCTCTTTGTTAATTAGAAGACAACGTCTCGCACAGTGTTGGATACAAACTAATAGTGTAGAGGGAGTGTGTGATGGGAGAGGATTAACTAACTCATGCTGTTTTAAGTCATATTCAGCATGGATTTAAAATGAAGGACCCTGAACTGTAAGTTTGTTTCCTGTAAAGTAATGGATCCCAGAAGAAATAAATTTTGAATGAATCTTTCTGCTTAGGTCAGGTGCGTGTATAACAATTTTACTTTTTATGAGTTGCTGAGACAAGAAAGCTGTTACACTGATTATAACTTCAAGTTTGGAGGTGGCACCAAAGTATTATCTGTTTAGAGTGTGGTTTTTTATTTTTATTTTTCGTGAATGATGATAACTTCATGAAATTTAAATATATTTCTGCTGTATTACAATAGAAACAATGGAGTTTGGTCATGGGGCTAAAAGTCAGGATTTTTACAATCCCTTGCTTTAATCATCAGAACCATCAAAAGTTGTACAGATCTTTCCATGACTTGAAAATGGCCTTCGCTATTGAAAAGCTGTTTACCTGTATGAGATTCAGGTTTTTTAAAAAAATTAAAAAAATTACCAACCAACCAAAGAAACTTGAGAAGTGGACTCTGCAATACAAAATTTTGAAGGAGCAAACAGCTGAAATGATATTAGCGAAACATATTTTCCTGTTTAAAACACCACACACTCCATCATAAATGCATACATATATCTCTTTTTCAGTGCAGATGGACGTTTTGAGGGAACGTCTACAAAAACTGTGGTAAAATATGATGGCACCATTGCTTGGACTCCACCAGCAAACTATAAAAGTTCTTGTACTATTGATGTAACCTTCTTTCCTTTTGACCTCCAAAACTGCTCTATGAAATTTGGTTCCTGGACTTACGATGGCTCACAAGTTGATATAATTCTAGAAGATTATGATGTTGACAAAAGAGACTTTTTTGATAACGGAGAATGGGAAATAGTGACTGCAACAGGGAGCAAAGGAAATAGAACTGATGGATGCTGCTGGTATCCCTTTGTTACATATTCGTTTATAATTAGACGTCTGCCACTCTTTTACACATTGTTTCTCATTATTCCTTGTATTGGACTTTCATTTCTAACTGTCCTTGTCTTCTATCTTCCTTCAAATGAAGGTGAAAAAATTTCCCTTTGCACTTCAGTCCTGGTATCTTTGACTGTTTTTCTTCTTGTCATTGAAGAGATTATTCCATCATCTTCTAAAGTTATCCCACTTATAGGAGAGTACTTGGTGTTTACTATGATATTTGTGACATTGTCCATTGTGATAACTGTCTTTGCTATCAATATTCATCATCGCTCTTCGTCTACACACAATGCTATGGCACCTTGGGTTCGCAAGATATTTCTTCACAAGCTTCCCAAGCTGCTTTGCATGAGAAGTCACGTAGATAGATATTTTGCACAGAAGGAGGAAACAGGAAATATGAACGGATCAGAATCATCTAGGAACACCTTGGAAGCAGCTCTAGATTCGATCCGGTATATTACAAGGCATGTTATGAAGGAAAATGAAGTTCGTGAGGTGGGTGTATTAGTCATATTACTCTAATTTTGTTAGAAGTAGAAATTAAACAAGTAGTGGTTTGCTAAGTGGTTGCATATTAATTATGCATTAGGATTTCCAATTTTTGTATTTCACAGGAAAGAAATATGCTACAATACAGAGATATTAGGCTGTTTTCTTTGGTTCTTTATGTACTTCAGTTTTTTTGTAGAAGTAAACTCATGTTAATTTTATGTTTTCAGTCACTTGTCTGTTATAAGAGCATGTACTGTAGCTGTTAACATCCAGCAGCACTGTAGGTATTTTCATAATGAATGAAATAGGTATTTCTCATTTCAATTTTGTACCTGAAGGCTACCTGAAACATACATTTGGTTTACATCTTCACAATAAATACTGCTAAGCCTTATTTTGGAGCTCTTGATCCCAAATAAAAGCATTTTTAAAAATTTCATAATTTGTATTACTTCAAATACAGGCTATTACTATATATTAGCCATTTTGTGCTGAGATTACACATGGACTCAACAATCTCAACAGATTTCTTGTAGCCCTAACATTATTGGTTTTTAAATTGTAAAGAAAGATGTCTGAGGGTCGTTTTTTCAGTCTGTACATTTGCACTCTGAACTATCCTTAGTGGATATTTATACCATGCAGGTAAGAACTTTATGAATTTATTTTCTTTCCTTGCTTTGAAACTGGCACCGCTGGAGCATGAGAGATTGACACGCTATTTTCAGGCCAGTATAGAAATACAGAAGTTTGCTATCTGGTCTCATGATGTTGCTACGTGTTTCTGACAGTGAAGTCTGAGATTCTTTCAATTTACACAGAAATTACTGTCTTCAGAAGTTGCTGGTTGTTGAGAGGTATGTGCTCCTAGGCTAGCCTAGGAGTAAGCTAACTCCTCTGATGCAGCTTCTCAGGACTAATCTTATTGCAAGAGTTACAGCCTGGATTTTGAATAACTGTACTATCTACTGTACTGGTATATTCACTGTACTGTTAAAACAGGATCAGTGTATATGCAATGCATAATGTACCCATGCCTTGTTTATACAAGGCAAATAGAGTAGTTTGCTATTAAGTATGTAATTTCCAGTAAAATGATGGTTAGTTTTCTTTCTCTTACTGAGCCTACTCTGTTTGACTGTGAGTGACAAGAAAGATGACAGGGTTTTTTTGTTTGTTTGTTTGTTTTTGGTGAAATGTTGCTGCTACTCTAAACCTCAGAACTGAATACACAGATGACAGGGAGACTCACCTGTGTTTTGTTATTTGGCATTCAGAGAATGCAAGCTTTACCTGCAGAAAGTTGTTAGCCCTGATTGTTGAAAAAAAAAAGTACACAACTAGTGTTGTAGCCTTGCCTCTTAGGAAGTAGTAGGCCTGGGAAATGCAGACAGCTCTATTTCAAATGAAAGATACTTGTTTGGCAAGGTTTTAATTTGCTTGCCTAACTATATCACACGTACTTGCAAAACTGTGTGTAGATAGGAGTAATCCTACCAAAAAGGAAAAGAATTTTGAAAGTACTGTGAGTATTCTCCTTGGTGTGTAATTCCCTGCAGTGATATCTTCAGTTTTCAGGTTTTATATATAATACAACGGCTGCTGTCTACTGTTAATCTTATACAACTTTTGCATCTAGCTCCTGCCTGGGAATTCTACTTTATGATGAGGCTGTGGCATGAATCCTAAATCCTTGTATGTTATCAAATTGCCTACAGATTTTTCTCGCTATGTAGTTGAGGATGTTCAATGCTTGTCAGAGTCAGTTGCTCCATTAAAATCTAATATTCGTTCTGTATGGTTTACCAGTCTTAAAGAGAAGTTTGTTCCTGCTCTAGGTCATAGTGTGATTCTTTTATATAGTGTGTGTGTGTTTGTGTGTGTACATATAAAAGAGGGGTTATCAAATTGACCTGATTGGGAGAGGGAGGCAAATGTGAAGTGGTTAACTGTTGCAGGGTTTGATGCTGTATTTTACCTGTTCTTGCACGTACTGAACAGCTCTTATATGTTCTTTGGTTTTTAGGTTGTTGAAGACTGGAAATTTATTGCTCAGGTGCTTGATAGAATGTTCTTATGGACTTTTCTTCTGGTTTCAATAATTGGATCACTTGTGTTATTTATACCTGTTATTCATAAATGGGCAAGTATAATAGTACCTATGCACATAGGCAGTACAAATGCATAAAATATTTTTGGATCCGTCTCCTGCTGACATCCATCTCTAAAAAGGTTTGCAGTAACTCTGTTTTCATGCATGTTCTTTATAGGCATGTTTCTGGTAAGAAAAAAAGGAAAAACCCCAAGCCATAAAATTATTTTGATGTTAAAGCATGGCGTTATAGTACACCCAGAAGTCAATTTGCTTATTTGCTTAGTGCCAGTATACTAATACACTTGTAAATCAAGTCAGGCTCAAAAGAACCTTTTCAAGCACTTGCATGTATTATGTCAGAAACAGTATATACTGACACCTACTGAGAAGATTTAAAATTTTTTAATGATGATTGCTATAGTCTCGTTATTAAATTACTATGCAAATTGTTCTATTGCATGTTAAATATTTGCAGATACTTACACAGTAGAGTTGCTTATTTCAATTTATTATATTATGCAAAGGTGTTTGTATTGGCATCAGCTGTCTTCAGTGTATTGTAATTGTACAGAGTTTCTACAGTGTAAATTAAAAATGATGATAAAAATATCATCTGAACTTTATGCATATTCAGCATACAAATAGTGATTTGGCTGTGTTATGTCTTTACAAATTTTCAGTGGAATTTGCTGCTGAACTTGAAACCTTTTTAACTCTATCATACTAATGTGAACATATAATAGCCCTTAAAATGCTTACAGGATATGTGGGTATTGAGATCTTTGTATTAGCTATGGAAAGAGAGGCGAAAGCATTAAATGAGATGTCCAAGTTGCACAACTGTCCTAATAGGTCAGAACATTCAGATTTCTTTATTCTTGATGAAGATTGTGATACTAATCTTCTAATCTTAGCTGCAAATATGTTTTTTTTTCCGACCTTGTTTGTTTTGCAGAATTAAGTTTTTAAGCACAAGTAGCAGGAATTTGGAGAATGCATTTCTGAAGGAAATAGGCTGAAAATTCTTATGCCATATAACAAAGTACAGACAATTAAATTTTCATGTTTGTTAAACTGAATTTAGAAAATTACCTTTATAGGTTCTATCACTTACAGAACCACATATAACTGAACAGCAAGGACTTAAAGCTTTCCATCCTTTTTTTTCTGAGTGTTGAAAACTAAATAACATGTATATATATATATTGCAACTTTTTAATTATATCATTAAAATATATTTTATATTTAAATATATTAATATATAAATATATTTAATATATTTATTTTATATTTAAATTCAAATTCATTTCAATGCCACTTTTCTTAAAAGTTTTATTTCTGAAAGAGACAAGATGGTGTTTTCCTACACCTAAGTTTTGATAGTTACTTACAATGTTATTTTAAAACACGTTTGTACCCTGCAAAACTAATGGAGTAATGTCAAGGAAGAACAAATCTTGGTAAGATTTTTGTTTGGTTAAATTCTCAGACCAATAATAGCATGTTGGTGAAAAGCATGTAGGTGAAAAGTTGAATGTAAATTGTTATATTGTTAATAATGTAAGTAATAGTAGTTATGGATTTGGGGAAAAGATACATTTTTCCTCTCTCTATCACCTTTAGAATAGCTCTATTTGACATTGTACTGATTATGATACCTATTGCTTATGTCATAACTTATATATAACTGGAAGTTTATTTCAAATTCTTTCACCTGCAGGAAGGATGTTCTTGGTTTTGTATAGCTTCTTCAGTCTCATGGGCAGGGAAATGATGCCAGCCAATGTTCTATTTTTTTATAATTTAAAAAATCTAATTTCAAATAATTATGGTTTAAAAAGGAATCTCTTCTTCTTCAGATATACAATTACATCTGTCATTAGATATCAGCATATTCTGTATTCCCACAATAACTGATTTTAAAGTTGAATTTATAATGATTATCTGATTGAATCCATTAATGTAATTTTTAACTTTCTTAGCATTACTAATGCATCAGTAACTTTGTGTGAAAATGCAGAAGTACTTTAGCTATCTTATTTTCTCTTCAAAATCAAAATTTTTCTTTATAGTCCTCCTTGGTTTTGGATTGCTTATTGAAATGTATCTGAACAGAAAACAAAGTAAGGAAAGGCATAGACTATATATATATAAATATATATGTATAAACTCCCTTACTGCATCTTTTTGTTAAATGATGGCTGGAGACTGCCCAATTATATCATGAAATGTTTGGCAGCGTATTGGCAGTGGAGTCCCAATCTTTATACTAGTAGCAATTTTTGCAAATCCTTGAAATTCTTTAAGGTATTTCTATAATCATATGATATGTTCGGATTAGAAAGATGATGCTCAAATCCTTGGGGTCTCCAGCCCACCCTTAGGTGTGTTTGAAATTAAAAAAAAAAAAAAACAATAATAGACCCAGAAGCATGCACCTTTGGTTATGTAACTCGTTTCTGAATGTGCTGAATTGTACCTAATGCTGCTTTATATGGCTTTTATCACTCAGTCAAAATAAATGGAAAAAAAATCACAATTTTCAACAGCTTCATTCTCTTTATTTTCATAAGTTACATCATTTGATACCACTGCATTTCTAAAAAGTTTCCAGTCTGGTACAGAGAGAACGGTTCATATCTTTACAAAACATTTTCTCAGTACAGTATTTTGTTGCATGGTTTATTCATTATTTATTATTATTAAATGATTTGCAGATATTAATTATTAAAAAAAGATAAGTCATATACCCAAGACAATTTTAGCATACTTTACAGGAATATTTAATATCTACATGCCTTCTGTTACAATAAAACACCGTGCAGGATGTTTCCGTGTCCAAAGTATCATACCGCATTTTGATACTTCGCGTAACCCACTGACTGCATCTTACTGTGTTTGATTTGTATAAAGTTTTAAACATTATTAAGTTTAGATAACTTTGACAGACTCCTCATGCTGTGACAATACAGGAATACACAGACACTACATGACAATGTTTTAATTACCATCATCTATTACTCACCTATTTATTTTTCTTCTGTAGTCAGTGTGCCCATAGTCCTTTCTTCCCACAGTTTGCATCAGTTTATACGCTAGGTGGCAATGTTCTGCATTCAAGCTAATTTGGTATGTATGCTTTCTAAATCATTTCATCCTCATGAGGGCATTCCTTAAACTAAATATGAACTTATTCCCTGTCAGGAATTAAAGGTACTTAACACCAGGCAAAGTTGCCCAAAGTATTCTACCTGTCTTGACTCTCAGAATATTCATGCAATTTTCAGTTTCTTTACTAGCATCTTAAAACATTCATAGAAAGTTTAATGGATGATCTGCATCTTTTCCAGTTATTTTAAAAAATAGCTGGCAAGTATAGTGCACATTACTTTGGAATTAGCTGTCATAATGGTTCAAATTATTTTTTAAATGTTTTCACATTTTTTAATAAAGCCTTCTTGGTCAAGCAAAGTTGAGGCCAAAAAAGATCCTTATTCTACTACTAAAACACATAGAAGAGAGATCGGGTGCTGGGGTAGGAGTGCAGAGTTTGGTTGGCAAAAGTTTTATTTGACTTCACAATATAACATTTTGATTTTTTACATTTCATCTCCAGCCATCAAAGGTTGTAAAAACAATCCTGCTGTTCCTAGAATACATACCAGGATGAAAACCCATAGAAAAATACGATCAATTACCATGGCAACATATTTCCAGTCATCCTGAATCTGAAAAATAGATCAAATAACAAGTAAGCAAGTTTATTAGATAAATAAGTTGCATTAGCCATTAGGAGCATTTCATATAGCAAACATAGTTTTTTTTTTCCCATATGTAGGTTTTCTTTCATGTATGTACAACTTTCATGTTGCTGTTTTCATTGATAAATTAATTCATCTTGAAGAAGCTTTGTTTGAATATGCAATTTTTGTGCAGCCAAAAGCTGTTTCTTGAAATATAAGGAGTTGTTCACCAAGACACTAAACATCAGGAAGTACAATTTCTCCTCTGTATGCTAATACTGAAAGTGAAAAGCCTTACATTCTTAAGTGATCAGGTTTTCCCAGAAAAAGCTTACTGAAGTAGACTGTTCTTCCTATTGCTCTTTAAGCAGCATGTAGCAGACAAAGATTAACTGGTATATAGTTACTTGATTTGTTTCCTGTGTAATACTGAAATTTTACCATGTTCTCTTGCAAGATGTAAAATTAATCGCCTTACCTCACATTAAGAGGGAATGAAGTTTCCAATTTTTCTTCCAGTGGACATTACAAGAGTGACATTGAATGTATATGTAACTATGTATGTTACATATTAATAGTAACTACACTAGGTGATCATTTTAGGTACTCTTCAGATCATAATTTAAATTTAGACTTAATTTTTCATCAGGAAGGGTAATATGAAATGGATTTTTTTTAATTTGTTTTTGAAGTCTTTTGAAGCTGTTCTTGAAGGCAGACTTAAAACAAAAAAGCCTTTTCTGTATCAACTAATTCTAAATCAAGTTCTAATTTCAGCATAAACAAACTAACTTCACCCTAACTTTAAGTGCCTTACTGCATAGGATTTAGATTCAGTGATGATTGTGGTGGTGTAGTTGCTGTTCTTAGAATGTTAGAGGAATTCTGATAAACAGTTTTTGTTTTGTTTTTTAGTGCATCAAGATGCAGACTTATGAAAGATGATGGTTCTTGTCTTACAGCAGTTGTCTCATTTCACTTTGTCACTTTATGCCACAGCAGCTGAATAGGAAACATCTTCACTGTGAAGAAAGTTTAAGTCTATTCTCTCTATTGATGGTCAGGTGTAGGGAGAATGTTTTCTAAGGCCACAGAAACAGCAAATTCCACTATTAAGATTATAATTTGGAAAATCTACACTGTAAGTCTTGTAGGAGTTGATACTGAGCTGGCTGTCTAGTTACCCTAACATGCTTCACCCTGTATATGTGTTGACAATGAAAAAAATGCAATAGAGCAGCTCACCAAACTTATCTACATTCAAAGTTGCATGTATTTGTAATATAGCTTGTGTAATTGTATAAAATAATGGTTGGTCTTGTTTTTTTAAAAGATATATTTTTTCTTACAAAATATATTAATTGCAAATGCTGTCTGCAGTTTGAGTAATAGTAAAATACATTCTTACCTCTTTTGCCTCGTTCTGCATTTTCATATTTTCTGCAATGTATTTAACACTTTCAATAGCATCTCTCATTTCTGGTGACAGAACTGAAAATGAAAACAGAGGATCTAGAGATTCAGAGCTTGAACTTCTTGTGAGATTGCCACTGAAATCTGAGAACTTCATTCTCTGATACTGGCAACAGCTGCATGCTGTATCTTGACATACAAAGCCATCTTTGCAGCATTTGGTTTCAGAACTGGTGAAGCAATTTAAGTTTGAAAACTCGGAAGTGTAAAATGGTTTTGACTTCTGATTAGTCTCTTCATCACTGGCAGGCCTTGTCATAAACATGATCCTGGGAAGTAAGTTCAAGAAGATGGTTCTCACCCACACAGGCATTGTGTGCGTCTTGGGTGTTCTGTAATGTACATTAAGTACAAATACCGTAATGACAATAGACAGAGTTACAAATATCATGGTGAAAAGGAGGTATTCCCCAATCAGTGGAATTACCAGGGACGTAGAAGGTATAGTCTCCGTGATAACAAGAAGAAACACTGTTAACGATAGAAGGACTGATATACAGAGTGTCACTTTCTCACCGCAGTCTGAAGGCAAATAGAAAACTAATACAGTCAGAAAAGAAATCAGTAGACATGGAATAATCATGTTGATAGTGTAAAATAAAGGTAAGCGCCTAATATAAAGAGAGTACGTGATGTCTGCATATATCTCTTCACAGCAGTTATATCTGATGTCATGTTTATACCCAGGAGCTTTAATAATAGCCCATTCTCCACTCTCCCAGTAATCTTTCAGGTTCATTGTAGTGCCAATTAAAACCAAGTCAATCTTGGCTTTATCATAAGACCAGGAACCAAACTTCATGGTGCAGTTCTGGTAGTCAAATGGGAAGTAGGTTACATCTATTTTACATGAGCTTTTAAAAATAGCCGGGGGTATCCAGGTCACATCACCTGTGTATTTCAGTAGGGCCTTTGTCTTGTCATCAACCTGGAAATCCCCAACTGCACTGTAAAGCAAAAAAAAAAATGACAGTCAGAATGTAACTGATCCAGGTAGTTTCATGTAAACAGTTCGTATGCATTAAATCTTTAATCTGGTTTGTGAAAGGCAGCAGTTACGTGCTGATGAGGAACTGCACTGTCAGTGGCTGTCATAAATTTTCACAGTTAAAAATTAAAATAAACAGCTTTGTAAATTTACCATGGAGAATTTGAAAGGCAATATTCTCTTTTACAGGAACAGGACTCAGAGCAGTCAATATACAAACCAGCAAATGTGAGATCAAGCAAGTCAGAACCCAAGGGCTGATACGAGGATGTGCAGTATTGGTATTTCCACCTCATCTGTGGACCATGGAGGTAGTAACTGTAGATAGAGGGATTAGGGTTGGGGTGTATCTTTGCCTGAGTAGTGTATTGGTGTAATTTTTCTTTAAGTCCCACATTGTTATCTTGATCTTACAAGATCCATGTGACAATTTAATTTGTTCATATGAAAAAGTAAAACTAAAAAGGTAGTTAAAATTCTTTAGGTCTGCAGTTAGAGAAAGAGTGTACAAAGGCATACAGGTAAGAACAGCAGTAGGGAGATGTGGGATGTTGAAAAGCAGTCTTTTTCAGCAAGTTCAGTGAACTTGCTAGTTTTTTTTTTTTTTTTTTTTTTTTGTTTGTTTTTTTCAATAAATATCTCCCTTTTTCCTAAAGAATACAGTCATAGAATGGTTTGGGTTTGAAGATCCTTAAAAATCACCCAGTTCCAACCCCCCTGCCATGGGCAGGGACACCTGCCCAGGCTGTCCTAACCCCATCCAGCCTGGCCTTGAACACTTCCAGGGATGGGGCAGCCACAGCTTCTCTGGGCAGCCTGTGCCAGCCCCTTGCCACCCTCATCGTAAATAATTTCTTCCTCATGTCTGATCTAAATCTCCCCTCTTTTAGTTTAAAACTATTATCCCTGAATTAAGTGTGAATTAGGATTGGATAAACATGCAAGAGTCTTACTTGTTATATAAAACAATATCTGGCTTCCAGATCTGGCCAGATGGTACTCGGATGAATTCAGCACCTCCATAGTCCGCTGGATTCCACCGAAGCTTGTAATCATTCCAAATCTAATTATGGAAGAAGTGAGTTTACGTTAGGTTTGTGCCGAAACTGAAATTCTGAGGACCAAAGTCAAAACAAGTGCTGTCATATTAATTTTAGGGTTGTTTTATTCTGGATAATACAATGATTAGATGTTTCTTAATTAAACATGTATGTTTAGCATTTATTCACATGGAGACCATGGGCCCATGGGGCTAAGTATGTCTTAGGCATGTATGAGTCCCCATACAAGGAATGTGTACCCAGTAGATGAAAAAAAAATGAAAGTGTAGGATGTGAATAGTAATTTAGGTCTCAAGAAGCCAGGTCCACTGTTAAACAGTGAAAACGAATAGTTAAGTAGCTCCATTCCTAGACAAGAGCATTGAATGAAGGACCCCTACAGCAGATGGGTTGGGAAAAGCTGCAGGTGGCATCGGTCAGCTAAATAACAGTCTTGTTCATTAGTGCTCATTGAGCCTCAGTTTAACCAATTTGAATATTAAGCTGAAGCTAGATATTAAGTTGATTATTAAGCTGTTATTTATAACAGTAATTATTGGCATTTAAACCTATGAAGTTCCTTGTAAGTGAAGTTGATAACTTGCTTTGTTGTCACTTTTGTGGTGGCTAAACAGCACAGCATGGCCAGGTGAGGGACCTCCACACCGATATGCTTTCTCTGTACATTTTCCTATCCACCAATACACTATTTTGGGGATTTCTGAGGGGGAAAAAAAAATATGTATTTTGAGGTGCATTAAGTGTAGGAGGGTTGAGGCTGCAGCTGACAACTCTGACCCTGAGTTAAACAGCTGCTTCCCGCGGTAGGCCCCGCGTGTACAGGTTGTGGCAGCCAGAGCTGGTGGCAGAGGAGGGCGGCGGGGCTAGCGGCGGGCTGTGCGGCCGGGCACACGGGCCAGAAGCGCCCCCGGGCTCCGCGGGCCGGTGGCCGCGGCTGCTGGTGGAGGCGCTGAGGCGCCGCGCGAGCCGCAGGGGGGCGGTAACGCGCCCGGCCCGGCCGCGGGGCTGAGGGGAGCGGCTGGGGCCGGCCCGATTCCTCTCGGGGGCTGCGGTGTTCCCCTGAGGGGGAGCCCGGGTGGGCTGAGGTGGCTCTGGCGGGAGCGGGGAGTCCCGTCGCGCTGCGGTGAGGGCGCTTAGCCCTACTTACGTGCTTGAGCCACAGGTTGGTTTCCATTATCTGGTTGACTTCGTCCTGTAAAACAGAGCTGCGTCGGGAAAGGCGCCGGCCCTCCCCTGGCCCGCGGGCGCGCGGGGGTGTGCGCGTACTCACCACCTTCACCAGCTGGGACATGGACACCTCGAAATGGATGATGACGGGGTCCGAGACGTTCTTCACGGGCCGCACGAACTGGTTGTAGTTCTTGAAGAGTGCCGCGTACAGCCGGTGCTCCGCCTCGGAGCCGCCGCAGCCTGTGGGGGCACGGCACGGTGAGCGGGCAGGGGGCCTGGGGTCCGCTCCCCTCACGGCCCGGGGGAGACCCGGGCGGCAGCCCCGCAGCCCCCGGTGGGCACTGGCGGCCACCCGTGACAAGCATTTCTCACATGCATCTCCCCAAATGCGCTCCAAAGATAGTTTGAAGGGGTTACTGAGGTGTTCGAGGTGCAAAACCTCGTTTCCCCCACAGGCCTAGGCACTCAGGGAGCCGCAGGGGTGTGGAACTGAGGAAGGGGAGAGCATAACCGCACAGACCGAGCAGTGTGGGAGCAGCTGGAGGGTTTGCAGAAGATTCCCAATAAAGTGTAACTTTCCGCTTTCTAGCCCCAGTCATGTCAGCGTGATAGTAGTGATGAGAGCAGGGTGCTTGTTGAAATATGCAAATAAGGATTAAAAATTGATTAACCATTGTATTCAGTGTTGTTCAGTGCATACAACAAAATGTGGTAATTGCCCATATGTTATTCTAAATAATGCTTATTTGCAGTATACTCCATTTCTACGTTTTGCTACTGATACTGCTGCTCATGGTGCCTTGTGGCTGATGGGAAAGCTGTAAGCTGGAATCGTTGAACAGTGGGCTCCTTCAGCTGTTTACAGTGAGGTAGGTGTGAGAGCCTGTGTTTCAAACTACGTTGTTATTCCCAGGTCTAGCTAGACAACGAGCATCCTGGCAACTGGATGCTAGTCAAAAGTCAGTGCCCTTTTCTTTTTAAAAGTCACTGCTGGACAGCACATTTTCTAGTACTCCAACCTAATGTAAATAAATAAATTAATAATGATAAACAACTATTTTTGTATTTTTTGGCTGTCACTGTGAATTTGGCAAAAACACAGACCTTAAGTCTGTTGAACAAACTCTACAGTTCCTCTGGAGTACAAATACAAATCTACAGATATTTGTGGAGACACAATATATTTTCCTCCAGGCTAGTATTTTTCAAGGAGTTAAAGACAGCAGAAGCAGAACTATCTGCAGGTGGCTGATCTGTTAGCAGATGATCTTTGTAAGAGCTTTTCTCTCCCTCAGACAAAAGGATCTCCTCATGTCAATCTGTATTCAGTGAAAACTTCAAAGACAACTTTATTTTCAGATCAGTGAAATCACTTAAGCCAACTTGCTAATTAAAAAATGAACACACTTCTTTGATACTTTTAAACTGCTCGCCTTACCCTAATTCTTTTTTGATATCTCATCTCTCAGACTGAGACTTCCTGGAAGAAATACTCAATCTTCTAGATGAATCACGTTAAAGCTAGATTGTAACTACACTTCATTATAGTCAAACCCGAATTGCCAGACTTTTTATGTGTCACCACCGATCTGATTAATCTAGCACCTGCTTTAGAGAAAAAGTGTATTAATATTTTTTTCTTTTTAATGTAAATGTTTCTGTGCTTTCTGTATCTGCAGATATAATGCACGCTGTTTGCAGCACATATTTGATGCTTTTCAGTGTTGTTTCATTCTTCTAGTCCTCCAGTGCTCAATAATATATCAAACCAAATCTTTACATGTATGGTGCACTCACTTCTTAATGTTAAAATGGCTCTGTTTGTCTTGTTTGGCACCTTGATTCAGAACTACTTAACCACTTCATAAGAATGAATTAGAAAAAAACAAATCACTATGTAACAAAAAGCTGGGGTAGGATTCTGTATGTTTCTTTCATTGGTTTGCAATAAGCTTCAATATTTCGTAAAATAATTGGCACCAAAGCCATCTTCTGCTCACCTCTTTAGTCCCCCCTTTACCAACAAAGAAAAAATTAAGGATCACTCACCTTGAGAGAGAATGCAAAGAGCAGCGGTTAGAAGGAGAGCGTGTATGCACTCCATGGTGTTACGAATTACTGTCTGTCGACAGAGGTTGCTGAAGATGAGCTGAGCTGCCAGGATTCTATGAGCATAGGAAGTACGGGCAGCTCCGCTCCTCCGATGCGTGAAATGCCTGGAAGCAGCAGACGGCAGGACCCTGAGCACAGTTCTGCGCAGTGAGCTCCCATTAGACTTGCTGTGCTGCCCCCTTTCCAGCTACCCAGACTGTCAGAGCATTGAAAACAGCAAATAACTGCAGACAGAATCGATATTATTGTAGGCAAAGAACGGTGTCCTGGCAAGATTAATAGGCAAGAGTCAATAAACTGTTGTGTAAACGAACCTGGTACTCTGACGAGGCTGAAGATTTTTCCCATCAGCTGCTATAGAGGATTTTTCTTTAAAAAATTCTCATGCCAAGCTACTAGGAGAAGTTTAGTTAATGAAAATCTTATAACTGAATTGTGCCGAAATGGATACCGGGATTAGGGACACCTGATTTACCAGTGAACTGAGATCATGAGACCTGAATCTCCAATTATGCTTTTAACGTTGAGTTTTTTTCCTGACTGTGTGGTAGTGCTAGGTGCTTGACTGTAGCCTGGTTCTTCACAGTTTAAGAAAGATGTTGCTGTTCCCAGGGGTAATTCAGCACAAGCATAACTTCCCAGAATCTAAGCCCAGAGTGATACACACAGCAGCCAGGGTCTGGCAAGAGCCAGGGGTTTGAGTTGGAAGCCAAACTTAACCAAAGCACGTGAGAATAACTGTTGGTGGACCATCCCTACCTTAATGGGTTATGAAGGTGGATTTTGGGAAGGGGAGTAAGAGCATAGGATCCCAGCCTGATCCCACAAAACCCTGTTGCTGTTGTTCAAGGGAAAGGAGATGGGGGAGAATGGGACACTGTATTTGAAGTTCTGGTGAAGGTCGCTCTTAAACCATAACCCTGTCTAGAAGAGATCCTGGAGGCTTGTACATTTTCACTGCAGAGGAAATAGATTCAATCTGTTCCTATTGTCATGGATTTTCTTCCTGAATTAAAAAATCAAAAGCAAAATGACCCAAAACAACTGAAAACAACTGAAGGTCCCGCCAGATCTTTTTTAGCAGAGTTTTTATAGTAAAAAATCTTCAGGGGAGAGAATATTGCCCCAGTCAAGAGAGAGAAGTGGAAATATAGTTTTTCTTTTTTTTTTTTTTTTTTTTTTTTCTTGGCATGTTTTTTTGAATTGAGGCCTTTCAGTAGGAACATGTAGCTGAAGTTGAGGTGTAAGGGTTTGCCTTTTTCCTCTTGCCTGGGAAAGTCTTACTGATAGGGATCATCCCTTTCAGAGCCGTCAGTGTTTGGTTTGTTTCCTCTTCAGTCCAAATCATGGTTTGCAAAGTGGCTCGTTCCCCAGGTGCCCATCAGCTTCTTTGTTAACTTGTGTATCGCTTTTTGCCTCCCCCGGGCATGGCCAGGTGGCGCAAGGCTCATGCACACAGAACTTGCTGGACTCATCTGGGCAGTGCGTGTGGAGGGAGGAGGGAGACCAGTGGGATTTCATCCGGCTGTGGGCAGTGGTGAGAGGGAAGTGGTGTGGGATGGGAGGCAGCCCCTGGTGGGTGCTTCTCTCCCTGTTGTTAGGGAAGGATAAATGACAGCCCCATTTGGCGCTGTGTTTAAGAGGCAGTGCTGAGAGAATGAGCATCAGGCTGGGTTCAGCTGCTCTTGGCACAGAGCTTGTTTATCCAGTTTCCTCTATTTCTCAGAGCATCATTCACTCCATCCCCAGACACATGCTCTCATGATAATTTCTGTAATTCTATTAGCTTGGAGGAAATAGGCTTTACTGTCCATTTGATTTTATTATTTTTTTCCAGAGAACTCAGCCATTTGGTCTTGCAGCTTAACCCTTTGTGAACACATTTTCTTGCCTTGCCAGGATATTGAGACTAGCTGTTTTCCCTTTCTGCCTTCTTGGTTTCCATGAAAGAGCAGCATTATAACTGGGATTTTCGTTTAATTGAGTCCTAACTAGAAATGAGCTAAAGCTTCAAAGATCAGATCCTAGCCTGTGTTCCCAAAAATTCTGTATGTAAAGCTGAAGAGTTTGGAAATGGCTGGTCTGCAGAGGCAGTGAAGAGCCCCTGTATCCAGAGGTACAGGTACTTCAGCTTACTTTGCCTAGTTGCTGAAATTTCCAGCTGTGTTTGTATGCGTAGATGTTTTATCTCTAACATTATGTGATGAAGCTCCTGATGAAATCAGCTCAGATTTGAGGTAGGATTATTTTTCTGGCCAGGGAGAGTGATACGATAAGAACACGTCACCATGACTGCACTGCAGAAGTACATAAAATAATTTGTATGGACAGGGGAAAGCTCATTCCCCCAGGAATATCTGCAGTAACAAACTTTGTAGCCTTTGCTTGTTAATGATCATGCTACTTTGAAATGTCTTCCTTTTTGTTAAGATTTGTTAAGATCACATCTTGATCAACTCATGTGATGAGGAAAAGAATACCCTCACATCGTACTAGGGAATGGAGGTGGTGCCATCAGGGTCTTTTCTTCACCAGAAGAGAAGCAAAAGCTGGTTGTGCACTTTCATGGAAACAGTTTTAGTGGAAAAGATGTTCTGAATGACCACATTCTTCCTTTTTTAATGAAAAGTATTGCCGTAAAAACCTTGAAAAGTGGGAATGTTAAAGTTTATTTTGTTTGATGAACTGGGACCTTATCATATTCATATTATCCTGCAAGAATACATTTTTAATGTTTCAATTTCTCTGGAAAATTTCTGGTTTTGAAATTTTGTCAAGAAATCAAGATGGAAAACAATGTGATTCTTGGACAAGTTCATGTGGGATGGTTTATGTCTCACATAGGCAGTGCTGCTGAGAGTTAGGCAAAAATAGCATTTACCAACTTGAAACCAGTTTTAAGAGGTCAAAATTTTGTGAAATTTTAGCAATTTGGGTGAAACCTTCCATTCTGAAGGTTGCTATGGATGGAATTACTTCTGAAAACTTGACAAAAATGCAGAAGTGGTTTCTGAGAACGTAACTTGAGAACAGCATATTGCTTTACTCGTGATTAAAAAGGAGTAAGGCGGCCATGGTACCTGGAAAGCCCCAGAGCCCACCATATCCTGAGCGAGGAGCTCGAGCCCTGCAGGGATCTTCCCGGGGCCGGGGGTGGCCTTCTGAAAGCCCTTTCTGGGTTTGTCAAGTCAAGGCCTGATTTGCCAGAGCTCTGTGGTGGCTGCTGGCTGAGCTGCCAGATCCTTTCGGAAGCTCTCGGCTGCGCCAGGGGTAATGGAGCTGAAGGCTGCGGTTACGGAGCCAAGCGTTACCCGTCAGTGCTGCTCGTAGGGTCAGACTAAGTGAGACAGGAGCACTGGAGGCCTCGTTCCGATGCGTTCAGGCAGCGTGGGGTGGATGAGAGCCGAATTATTGGTAGGAGAGTGATGGAGGCTGTGAGGGCCAGACAGAGCCGGAGTGCTGTTGGTGGGGGTGGGAAAGGAGTGCAGAGGGGTCTCTGCTGTCAGCATCTGCCTACTGATGGGCTGCAGGGTCTGAGGACCACTAGCTGCAGCCTCGCTTGCTTGGATGAGTGAGTCCCTCTCCCTCCTGCCCTGCAGGCGGGTGCAGTGATTGAAGACAGTGTTTAAGTCTGTGCCGCCCCTTCCAGACTGGCTGTTCAGGGCTGTTGTGGGGCTTTACCTTTACACTGTGCAGCACCAGCAGCTGCTCTGGCTTCCCTCTGGCTTCTGTGTAAGCAGAAAAGGCTGTGTAGCAGCTGTGCCGGTGTGCACGCATGTGCTTGTGGTGTTCTGTGCCACAGCAGCTTCTGGAGTATAACCTAACATGGGGGAGTGCCTCTCTGCAGGGCACAGGCTCCCCTCTGCTCCCTTGGGGCTGCCTGTGCTCCATCTCCTCTCACTGCTGTGAGCAGTCTCACAGTTGCCTGCAGCCAAATAGCTCTGCTATTCGGGTTTAAGAGGAAGAAGACATTTAAGAAGGAGAAGGTATGGAGGAAGGTTTGATCCCTTCCAACTCTACACCACCCACCAGGCATCATAGAAAATTCCTGGAACAGTTAATTTTTTTTGGGGGGGGAAGGGACCGGAGTGTTGGCACCGTCTGGGAGAGGAGGATGAGGCAGCTCCTGTGGTCACAGGGCTCACCAGCACTAATAGGGCCATCCCACAGGCCTCCTTCACTCTCCTGCCCTGTCCTTCAGGGCACAGCTTGAGGACACAGCTTAAGTGGACTGGAAGGGAGGATGACAGTGTTACAGCCATTCCTTCTCCTAGCCTACGGCCTAGGGGAGATGATGGTGCTGCTCACGGAGCCTTCCCCACCCCACTTCTGTTGCTTTTTCAGTGCATCTTTCTTAAGCTGCTGTGTTGCAGCGCTCAGGCCCCTGGGGAAGTCACCCCTTCAAGCACTCCAGTTGCAGGTAGTGGCTGTGGGGCTGCAGCAGGGGGCAGGGCTGGCAGTAGTGCTGGGAGCGTTCAGCACAAGGGCTAGGAGTGAATGCAGTGGTCAGCAAAGGTCCTGGGGTATCTCAGAACAGTTGGAAAGGCTTCTGTGTGACTGGTTTGGCATGTTGAAATGTGTAGTTGTCTGTGGCTGCTAGGGAACAGTGATCTAGGTAGGGATGTTGCTTAGTTCTGATGAGGGCAAATAAACCAGAGACGTCTTCACCGGCAGCTTGCTGAATAATACACATTTAAGTGTCTGCTAATCCTCACCTGGGACAGGTCAACCTCAGGTCCCTTTCACAAGAACTCGTAGGTTTGAACAGTTTATGCATCAGTCACTAGTTGTACCTATCAGTGGTGGTAAAATTGTTCTGTGTCCTGACAGCGTCCCTAGCAAAAGCTGAGGTTGGTTTAACTTGAATCAGCGGCCCACTTCTCTTTGTGGAAGATACGAGCTGGCTGGGACAAAGTTTGTTGAGATTGTCCTGTGGTGGGAGTCTTAGGACCTGCTCTGCCCTCTGCTGAAGGCTTAAAGACTTTGTGTGTTAGCTAATGATAGCTTCCATAGCTAATTTGTTGAGGGTGGTATTTAAACCTGCGTTAACATCTCCTCAGCAAAATGCACAGGTCTGTTTGTTCTCAGGTGCCTAGCCTCATTCCAGCCACCTTTCACAGTTGTTGTGTCCTCTAAATGCTTTCCTGGACTTTATTTCTGCCTTTAGATTCGTGAAAGCATATGTAAACCCCACTTACACGAGCTGTTAAACTTGCAGGAACATTTCAGGACTAAATCTATAGAAAGGAGAAAATTTACATTTTATTTATATTTCATGATTGAATAGAGAATATAAACGTTTGTTAATGATATGTTAATTTGGCCTCTGCTGATTGAGATAGCAGAGATGGCAAGGTGAGAAACCTGTTAGTGGTTACCTCAGAGGTATGGCTCTGTTTCTCAGTTGTCTTAAATATCACACTCAAAGCAGCTAAACAGTGATTCCACCTGTCAAGCTCTTTATAAATCAGACACAAATAGTTTTGATGCATTTGAAAGAACTAAGTACCTTCTTTGACGTATGGAAAGTGCAGCATTCTAAGGAAAGAAAATGGTTTTCCTGAAGCGATGTATATAAAATACCTTTTAATAAATAATCTTTGTGAGCCAAGCTGGCATATTGTACAGTAAATGCCTTTCTCTGTAATGCTCAGATGTCAAACAACTGAAAAAAGGGCCAAGATACCACCAGAAGTACTGAAATTCTTGGAAAAAAATAAATGTTTTTGGATTTTTTCCTATCACAATAATCTAGCAAGTCAAGTTCTACTTTCCACATCCCTACCATAAATCTGATGTGAGAGCAACTCAGCTGACATCAGTCTGGATTTAACAGAGGGGAAACAGAGCAAAAAGAGACCCAGCATCTACGTAGGCATTGACAGTTTTAAATGACAACTAAGGGTTCACGGCAGCAATGTGGTTTTGAAAAAGTGGCTGCAGAAATAATCCAACAGTCCCCAGGACACAAACAAGGACGAATATCCAGAGAAACAGCCTGTCCACTACCATGGCAACATACTTCCAATCTTCAATGACCTGCAAAAAAAAAAGCCAATTAAAGGTATTAGCAATTTGTCATATTCTTTCGCTTTTCCTCTCTGATTATGAAAACCAAAAGAAATAAATCTCAAGGTTCAGGGAATAAAATCACTTCAGACTTGGGAAGGATTCTTTCTCCTACAACCATTCTGAGCAGTGGAGAAAAATACTGTAGATTTATCTAAGATGTCTTTGGTGCGTCAGTGCCTGGTGTCAGTCCGGAAGGACCCACACTACAATCCAATTAAGGATTTTTTTCTTTCATTTTAGTTTGCAGATGCTGTTAATCTCAGTGGACAAATACAAACAGTATTTACTGCTGTTAAACAAGGTTAGCTTCTGAGTTCTTCTCTTATCAGCAGTCTTCTTAATCAGGGGTTTTAATGTGTATTAGTACTGTTTTTATTAAAATCCCTTTGGCTTTGCATGTTGAAACACAATGTGAGCCTTAGTTTCTGTTCTCAACCTGAAGTGACTTTGAGGCTATTATCATAAAGGATGAATATACACATCTTCATTTGCATCTCCTCTGCCATTTAATTCTAGTTACATGTGGGACATCATCACCTCAGTGACTTTACAGTGCTCGTCAATTATCTCACGTCTTACATTAGAACATTATATAGATTTCTTTCAGTGCACCCTTCTAATTTCTGCTGCTGCAAATGGGAATTGTGCGCTTCTGAAAAGAGGCTATAGGGAATGTACATGAGCGGCTGTTATCAGAGCGTGGTAATGAAGGAAGATAGCAGAAATTAAGTTTATGAATCCAGAAAACAGTGATATGTAATATCAGAAGACCCTGTGTAAAAAGCATTCAATTCATTTTTAATGCATGAAATACCCTCGGAAATTGTTCTTAGTCTCAAGTGGAGGCTCTGTAGATCCTTCAATATGCAACGTATTCTTGCATGAGTTTCTGAGCTAATATTCAATATTCAAATATTTTTTTTCCTGCTCTGTAAAGCGTGCTTCTGTTCAGTCAGTTCCAATATGTATAGGCTCATGTCTAACATTAACTTCTGATCTTCTTTATTTACATTGACAGTAATTTCAGTTAATAGAAAACATGAACTGCTCAGCAGCATGTTCCTCAAGGGACTTCTGCAATATCAGAAGCCAGACTAAACGTTATTGAGTCTGCTGGGCTGAAGGAGGGAGAGTGCAGCAGGAACAGAGAACCTAGAGCCTGAGCGGGAGCTGGGACTGAGCGGGGTCACTGAGAGGATGCCTGATGGTTTTTCCTAACGGTGGTCTAAACAAATCCAAACCACTTGAGTTTTTCCAAGCATTATGTGCACTGTATTCACACTTCAGTGTGCTAGCTAGTTACACATGAGTAGGGCATGTGAATAGGACACCAGCAACACTGCTTAAACATGTCTCGAATCCTGTACTTCTCATAGTCTTCTCATAGCTGGTAACAAGTGTCACTTAACTCAAATGGAAGAATTAACATCTCTGCTGGCATTAGGGTCTTGATTCTACCCACTGTAGTTGCCATAACAGAGCAACGTGTCTTGCTCCATTATGGACAGAGATCTTAGGATGAAGAAGGTGTCTGCAAGTTGTTTTCCCAATTTTACTAAATCCTTCTTCTATGCCCACGTAGGTAAATAAAAGCATGAGCTGCAGGTACGTTGTTTCTGGTTAACATGGGCTGATGATGTCAAAGTCTTTCAGAATACATTGGGGAAAAATATTCTTAAATGGCATTCTCCCAGACCTGGAACTCAGTATTTCTTTTTCCCCGTGCCAGACATTACTTGAATGTCACAATACAGCTTTTTTGAGGATGTTTCGTGATTTGTTGGGTAACCACCATTCTCTCTCTCTCTTTTTTTTAATTATTTTTTTTTTTAGAAACATCCAAGTTACTTTCTAGGAAAGCATTGGCTTTACCAAATTACTATTCATTAAGTTGTTTTAATGGCAAACATTACTTCCTCTGATAACTTCCGGCTAGAATCTCTAAAATCTTTTAAGCTAGCTAGGGAATTCAAATCTCCTTCCTGAAGAGCAGCATGTTACCAAGGTCAAGGGATGAAGTTTGGAAAGACCAGGATGGTTTCTCATTTTTACTTACACTTTGGTCGTTGTCATCACTTTTCATGTGCTCTGCTATGAAACTGACTCCATCAATTGCTTCCTGGACTTCAGGAGAAAATTTCATGCCTGTTCTTAACCTGAAATCTTGATGGTTGCTGACATTGTCAAGAGTCTCAGTGATTTTCATATCATATTTTTTGGCAGAAGCTGTGTTCAGAAAGTAAGTAGAGTTCTTGTACAAGATGGTTTGGTCCATGGAAAGATTCTCTGCTCTCATCTTTTTGCAGTTGCACAGCTTTTGCCGAGGAGAATTACTTTCTGGACGCTTCATGAACAGATAGGCTGGGAGTCTTTCAAGGAAAACCAGCTTTACCCAAGGAGGCATAGTGTGAGTACTTGGAGATCTGTGGTGGACATTGAGTACGCAGACACTGGTAACTATTGAGAAGGTCACTAGTACCATTGTAAACATGAGATACTTCCCGATCAGCGGAACATCCAGAGATGTTGGAGGGACAATTTTGGAGATAAGCAGTAAGAACACAGTCAAGGCAAGCAACACAGATATGCATAAGGTCATTTTTTCACCACAGTCTGAAGGCAAGTAGAACACCAGGATGGCTAAGGAAGTAATCAGCACACAGGGAATGATAAGATTGATGGTATAGAAAAGAGGTTTCCTTTTAATAATGAAGTCATATGTCACATCGACGTAATTGGGATCCAAAGGATTTACAGTCCTTCTTCCTGGGAGTGCTACAATGTCCCATTCTCCACTGGGTGTGAAGTCATCCATGCTTGCCATGGAAGTTTTTAGTACCATATCAATTTCTGTATGATCATATGTCCAAGACCGGAACTTTAAGGTGCAGTTTTGTTGATCAAATGGGAAATGCTTAACTTCGATCTTGCAGGCACTCTTGTAAATGGCTGGAGGCAACCAGCGAATGCTTCCGTTATTCTGTACGATTACATTTGTGTACAGTGAAACTTCGTACGTGCCATCAGCACTAATGAAACACGGGAAAAGAAAAAGGAGAGAAGACCAGCAAACATTAAAAGGAAAAACACAGTTCAAAACAGAAAAACTCGCATTCTTTGTCTTCAAAGAATGCCTCAGTTGTTGCTAGAATTAAAGCTTAGGAAGATTTCAGTTTTGAAATCTATGTTGTAGGCAGCTATAATTTGTTAGGGAGATTAATGTATGCATTTCTCCCAGTTAGAGAACTGATATTTTGTCCAATGCTTACAGAAAATTAGTTTCAAAAAATGCTTATTAAATAATAAATTTGCATGTCCATTTTGTCCAATGAACTGAAAGTACTTTAAAATATTTTTTACAGTAATTAGGGCTTACTACATCTTCGAAGGCTGAGTAAACATGAGATCATCCAGCAAGAAAACAGAGGTACCTTTGGTCTGGAACACAGCCACTGCTAAGAGCACACAGCAACACTTCTAAATGACTTAGAAAAGGAAATAAGGATGTGCAGTGCTAGTTAGAAATGCAGGGAGAGTGCAGGCAGAGGAAATGTAATTATGTAGTTTATAATTGATCGGCTTCTCCAGTTAATGCTTACATATTACAAAACCAGGCCAGACAAGCCACAGGGTTCTTAATGCCCACAAATGATCTTGGCTTTGTATCTCCTCCAAATGCTGAACTTCCACCAGGAGAGTCTCCTGTGTTATGATGGGCCCTTTAATTCAGGGAGGGGATCATTATCAGTCAGTAGTCAGTACGGTTTCTTTTCCAGTGTTTCTGGGCAAACAATATGGGATTGTTTAACCTGACAAAGTATCCTGAAGCAGAAATGTAGTCAACTGTGAGAAATTTCCTTGAAATCTAGCGTTTCTTAGTGTATTCATTGCATCTTTTCAAGCACACTATTCCATGCCTTTCAGACTCAGCCAGTCCTGCTACTCAAGGAAATTGTAACAGTAGGGAGGAGGAACTTTTAGTGACTCTTTATTGACGGAAGAGGAAACTCAATTGCTGTTATTAAAACTGGGTTAGACACTTGTTAGGCTGCAAAAGTGAGTCTGGACTAGATACATTTCCCATTTCCTTTTGCATAAACAGCTACATTTGTAAAGAAGTGCATACAATTTAGAGGCAGTATGTTATCTGCAAAACTAAAATACCAAATTCAAAGTGTAAACAAAGGAAGCTCAACTGACTGTGATTAAATAGCACCATTTTAGTCCAATGGGAAATATGCTCCTTGGGAGTTAATAAGCAAGTCTAGCGAATCACCTGTTTGCTGACAAGTCATAAAAATAGAGCTATTTCAGTGCTAAGGTTGATTTTTCTGAGCAAAAAATTGCTGAATTGCTGCAAGCATCCAAGGCTTGGCATGTGTATAGCTGCTCTCCAGATTGGTTACACTTGGCAATGCAAAGCCGTCCTCGAGCCTAACACTGCTGAGCTGAGACCCTTGCAGCTAATTCATGTAGGCAGTGAAACAACTAAGTGCAGAAGTGACAGACTACAGTGTAAGGGTCTTTAGCTGGTTGCCAGTCAATGAGTGTGTGTATATATATATATGTAATTTTAGTAAAGAAAGTGTATCTTGTCTCTATTTCCCTGAGTTAGATTTACAGCTAACAGCCTAATACTGCATAGGCTTCTGGGCTAAGAATTTGCAGGTGCTTTTGCTTGCTGCCCCTGCCTGAGCTCTGAGACTGAGGCCAAGCCGCTTGTGCTGTCTCAGTGTCCTCCACAGCCCTCTGTGCAGCCTGCATTTGGGCAGAGCTGTGTGTTTTCCTTGTTAGTACCACCATGGACAGACTACTGCCTACAAAACACTGCTCCAGCAGAAGAAAGTTCCAGGGGGATCGGTCTTCACCTAAAACTTTAATTTCAAACTCTGTATTGATGTAAAAAAAACAACAAACCAAAACAACAACAAAAAAGCTTGTTCCTGTACATTTAAGAAGCCTTTAAAAAATGTTCCTTGCCCTTCTTACAATCCACTAAATGATACTATTTGGGGAATAAGGAAGAAAGATGCCAGGGGGCAGGGACACAATTTAGCAGAACAAGATTTGATAAGGCAGAGTACATCCTAATCCACTAGCTGATTTTTTTCTGTGACTAATACAATAGTTTTTAGTATTTAAATATTTCTCAAATCTGATTTCCAGTAGTAGGATTCCAGGGACTTAATTCAGTTATATATAAACTTCCTAGGTTTCCCATCTGTACATGTTAGTAAGCCATCCTGCATTTGTGAATTAATTGGTTTTCAAAGTATCATAAAAGTGTATTACAGGTTTTGTTTATTGTGGTTTTTGTCTGTTTGTTTCTTTTCCAAAAAAAAACCCTTGATATTATCTACTTCAAAACTTTGCTGGAGACTTAAAAACAAAACCAAAAAAATCAGCAGTTGTTTGTCTGAAAGAAAAATCGAACTATGTTCTAGCCCCAAAGTTTTATTTTTCTTCGTACCGTGAAGCAGTGAGGTCAAATGTTGACAGATTTGTTATGTATTCTTATAATTTGACTTTTGAATGCTTTATGAAAATAGAATATAATCTGGTTTTGAAAGTTAATATTAACTCATGGAGTTCTGTTGTCTGTGAGCTTGAAGCAGATTTATGTCCTGGAGTCTGTGGTGGAAGGAGAGAAGAAGTAGGAGATAAAAATGTAGCACAATGTCTAAAATGTCTGACAGAATTCCAGATGTCTTTGAAACCTGGTCAACGTGCAGCTGTGCTTGTACTTACAATTCATTCTTTCCAAGTAGTCTAATCTGATAAAGGCTTGTGTCTCAGTTGTGAGCCTTCTCATTGATCTTCTGGTGGTGTAACAACTCACGCTGCAGACTTGCCCCAGGTCTGCTAGAATCTCTGCCTAGAGCCCCAATTTTGCTGAAATGATCTTTAAGGCCAGTGCCTCACTCAGATGCACTTGATACTGGCTAAAAGGTCTACCATTTAGTTTCAGGCTTTTGTCAGACCTACATCATTGGTTCTGATGCTTTTTTTCCTAAGCACATGGTTAACCTTTCGTTCACTGTCTGTACAAATTAGGGATGTTTTACTTACTTATTGTAAAGCACAATGTCTGGCAGCCAGATGTGTTTTGCAGGTATTCGCAGTGTAGTTATTCCTTCATAGTCAGAAGGCTTCCAAGCCAAACGATAATCAATCCACTCCTAGGAGAAGAATTATACATTAGCGATGGGAGTATCCAGACCAGCACAAGCAAAACAATCACTGTGATGTAGTGAAAGCAGTGGTGGTTGTGGTTTGCAAGAGCATGCCTCTGTGGGTTTTGTTACCTGGTTCAGCCAGACATTTGTAGTCATGATCTGCTCCCGTTCATTCTGCAGAGGAAGAGACAGAGAAATGCTGTCCTCTGAAATGTTCCATTTTATTGCAGTAATAAGATTTATTCTTTCTGGGCTTTCAAGGATATTTCCAACTGTACAGAATGATTTTGCATGGTGTATTTCAAAACAGACAGTTCTCTGCTGGTAGATGCCCGGCTTTGTGCACAGACTGATGATGTATAGTAACCCCCCACGCAGGTAGCTCCAAGAGACTTTTAACAAGGACAGTTGTGACTGGTGTGAATGCCACTCCTTGGGAACAGTTTCTCCCCTGCAAGCTGATTTTTTTCCCCTGTGGATCTGATTTGAAACAGGAGGCACGCTTTGGCCACTAAAAAGCTCTAAAAGAATTTGTATAAGGTTTATGTAAGGTTTGCCTTGTAAGCTCTTATCTAGGAGGTTCATCTTCATGCAACTAGTAGGAGATTCCACCAGCAGACCTTGTAGCGGTCTTTCAGTACCGAAGGGGGCCTACAAGAAATCTGGAAAGGGAATGCTTTGTCAGGGAGTGCAGTGATAGCCCAAGGAGTAATGGCAAGCAGTGACATTATGTGCACAGCCCAGGAGAGATCCTGACCCATGTAACTTACTGCAGCCTTACTGAATCCGGAGAAAGATGTTGGGGTTGTACTGGATGAAGATCTGGCTGCTGTCCTTAGGCATAGATTGTTGTAGCTGCATTCTGAAATAAAACCTGCAAATTGCACGTGTGGGCCCTGCCTACCACATGTTATCCAAAGTAGGAAATAGTGGGGACAGAGTAACACCAATCTAGCTTTTACTTAGAGTGCTGCGTACATAGTAATGAACTAAAAGGCATAGCTTAATTGGAGCTTACCACACTGATGAGCTGTGCCAAGGAAACCTGCAGTTCTATAGATACCAACTGGGACGAGTTGACAGCTGGGCGAATTAACTTATTGTACCTGTCAGGACTCAGTAGGTGGTTCATTAGCTTTTCCTCAGCATCTGCTGCGGTGCTTCCTGTAAAACATCACATAACAGGGTTATGGAAGGGACACCAAGTGGCATGATGATCACTGAATACCTGTACATTGGATCATCTTCATGAAGTAATGAGGGCTTGTGATTTTCTAAAGACCATTGTTTTGCAGGAGCAGAAGGATATGGTGCTTGCACCAGTATCTCTTCTGCTGAAGCCGACCGTCTTTCACAGAGCATAGATCAAAAGCAGATAATTCAGGGCCCTATTTCCCCCCCCCCCCCCCCCCAGTAAAATGTAAAGCTCAGATTGGTAGGTACTTTTGGGAGTGCGTTCAGAAACTAGGAGGAAACCCACGTTCTCAGTAACAGAGGAAGAGGGTTTCAAACATCTAAATGGAGGGAGTCTGGGCGTGACTTTTCATTGTCACAGGAGACGAGGAAAGAGTTGCAGGCACAGGTATAAATAGGAAGACTGATCTGCGTAGGGTAAACCAGAGGATGAGCTGCAGGAATCACAGGGTATTTTTAAGGACTGGAAGCTCTTTGGTAGCCAGTGATGTTTCTGTTTCAGAATAATTTTATATGAAATCCAGAGGCGCTAATATAAGCCTTACTTTATGTTAAAACCAAACCTGATTTATGGACTAGCACAAATGCTTTAAATCTTAGCTAAAGCTGGAGTCCAGTAACTGCACAAGACAGTATCTGCAGGCTGCTGCCAAACAAGCCTGAACATTCCGCGTGGAGCAGGATGGCTTACGGCGCAGCTCCAGAGGTGACTGGGTCTCATGTTCTCATGTTTGCTTTTTTATGGCATGGTGGTGGACTTTTCAAACCAGTGTTGACCATGTAATAATACTGATGACGAAGGTCCTGGTAACAACCTGCCAGCAGCATTGTCCCTTCACAGGAGAGCGATTCTGCTCTATGTAGAGTAGGTCTGTGTTGTGTGGTACACCTGACAGTGATGGACACAGGCATTAATAAAAACAGGTTCTAGTCCAGTGATTAGCATGACTCTTCAATAGGAAAGGACACCTAACAACCTCAGAAACTGCAGAAATTAAAACCCTGTGTCTACAGCATATTTGCTTCCATGTGAACTGGGCTGTAAGTTGCTAGAGGGAACAAATCTCTCTTGAAATTTGGTAATTTTGAATTACACTCAGATCTAAAAATACAGTAAGAACTTGTTTCTGATCCACTATGAAAGTGGGGAGATATGGAAGAAAATTTCATCAAACAGATCTTTCATATCTAAGAACAGCTTTTACTCAAGCTGTGGGGAAAGGATGAGATAAACAGCAGGCATGCTTTAATTCTCTTAAAAGGAGTATGTGCTACGTCATTGGTAGCACAGATTTTGTCACACGTCCTTAACTCTAACAGTGTCCTCTAGAATAGGTTTCTCAAGTACATCCCAAGCCATTTGGGAAAACATCTGTGTTTGTTGGGTTGGTTTATTTTGTGATTCACACTGGCTTTGTACTCCTGCACAAGTCACTATGAAAACGTTAGTACCGTGGGATATTTTAATGTTATATTCATCCCCACTGTAAGCCTGCCTAATCAAAGGCTTATCAAGCTAGAGCTATGTTGATCCTTGCTAAGCTCCAGATTCTTTTTTTTTTTTTTTTTTCTCTTGTATTGCAATTAAGATGAAGCTAAAGTTTATACTGTGTAGAAAATAGGGCTTTGTTCCAGGAATGGATTGGTTTATGTTTACAGGGATAGCTGAAAAGCCTCGTGGTAGCTAAAGAGATCATCTTGATTAGTTACTTTATTTATTTTTAAATTTTTAAACAAATATTTGTGCTGCTGTTGCATATATAAGTGACATAAGCTGACTGCTATAGTTCAAATATAACTAAATTGCCATTTGGTTTGTTTCATATAGTGGTTGCTGAATGTTGCTAGCAAAGAGAGTGGATTCTTGTTTGAATTGTTAAATATGTTTCCACTGTGTTCCCATCTTTCCATAATTATTCCAGTGTAGGGAGTGTTTGCCTAAGCAATGAGAAAAGTGAAAACTGCAGAATATTTACAGAAACCTAATTCTGAAGTTCCAGTAATCACTGCTTGTTCTCTGAAACCTGATTTGGGAAGTCATGGTCATCTGCTCTGCAAATCACAACATACTGTGGGTCTCTGTGTCTGATGAGAACAGCTCAGATTTCCAAGTACTGACTGTGTCAATAAACTTTATGCAGCTGAATGACTGCCATGACTTAATTATAAAACCAGCCTGTTGAATAATGAACCCCTTAGAGATACTATTCTCTGTTCTTAGGGAAGGGGTTCCTATAACAAAGAATTATTAACTAAATTGCCACCCCCTCCCAACCTTTAAAGAACTTAATCATCAAAAATTAAGGTCAGAGGGGCTACTCTACCTCACTCAGCTGCCTGTATCACATGCCACTAGATGTCAGCAGTGCCCTGCCTTAAAGGTTGCCAGGTCTAATCTGTCTGTAAATGAAGTGTAAAAATGAGTGGCTCTTGAATAATTTTTATAATCTACTTTCCATTACCAATCTTATAGTAACCAGATGGCACCTAATGAAAACAAAATTGCCAGGCATTCAAGTTTGACCTGATATGCATTTCATGATGTCAGTGGTTGCACATTTGCAAACTCCTGTTTTTCTCCTCAGAGTTGGAAGAAATGCAAGTGCACTTTTTCCCCTCACAAACTCTTTTTCTCCAAATAGCAGTAATCACCACAAACGCTGCAGAGAGCAAAACGTTGTTTTTAGAGAAATGATTTTAACAATAATGATGAAGCAGCCCTAATTTGGGGGTAAAGTGTATTTGTGTACTGAAAGCAGTAATAGGGGAAACACATTGGGATGGATCCTGAGCCAGGGAAATTTTCGTAGCCTCACTGAACATGCTACACATCTCCTCCATGACAAGGAAAGCAAATTACCCCATAACTTGCAGCACAGATTCTGCAGTAAGTTTGTATTTGTGTAGGGGTATTACTGTTAAAAACAAATTCCTTTAGGATGCTTTCAATTTCACAGTAGAAGAAACAAAACCAGACTTGATTCACTACTCGGTGCAATCTTTCCTTTTTACACGGTCTAAGTTGAATATAAAAAATGTAATAACTTCTCAGCCTGTGCTGTATTGCTTATTTTCAGTGTAGTGACAAATACGTCAGTGTGATTTCCACAGAACAGAATAAGGAGCAGTCTCGACAAATACAGGCAAGTGCACTGTTATCACTGTCTACATTGTAGAATTTAGCATAAGACGTGCTTCCCCCATTTCCCTGACAGGTTATTTTAATCACTGCTGAAATAATAATAGTTTAGAAATAATATATTGCACAGCCTATTGTCATTTTGGTCTTTCCTCTCTTGCAAATGACTTAGGTTGACAATGATGACATACCAAATTCCCATCTGTAATTAGGAAAGAGCAAGTAGGATGCAGAAATAAGACAATCCTATTATCTTCTCTGGAATTACTTAGTGATGTTGTTACTTCTCAATGTACTCCTGAATAAAAAGATTTATATGGTGTCTTAGGACAATGCACACTACTTTGGAATGCTTATTGTTCCTAAGGAAGTCATAGTGAATTCACTGTATTTTAAAGGCTATTTTAACTTCTGCGCTGCAATTAATGCAAATAAAAAGGGAATGCTGATGGATTCAAAAATGTGTATCTCAAGTAGGCCCTCACCCTGCAGTTGTTACTAAGCAGATGTTTTCTGAAGTTGCCTTTCAGTAACAGAAGAAACAAAACTGCAGGTTGACCAGGTACATATAAGAAAATCTGATTTTTGTCCCAGTTCACTTTCAGCCAGTTTCACTCTGAACACTTCAGTGGAGTCTCTCCGTGGGAAGATGTTCTCAAGGTAAATGCACTATTGTGTGCTGCTGTTGAGCTGTGCGTGTTGGCTAAAACATAGGCAAGAAATCCTGATGGGCTAAAGAAAATGTTCTTAATTTATGTTTACATTTAAAAATATATAGTTATGTATTCCAATTGAATTTAAACATTAATTATGTATGAATCAAACAATTAGGAAATGAGAACTTTGCAAATACACAAACTCGAGACAGTAATTATACAGAGGAGTGAGATCTCTCTCATTTATGCTTCATATCTTGGTTCATTTTTTCTTTTTTCACTCTAAACGCAATACCTGCTTTTCCTGTCACAGATTATCCTGCGAGCATCAGAAGGAACATTCTTTACTGGTTATCAGTGTCATCTCCTACTGCTCTGTCATTTTATGTCCAACTTACTGCCTGTCCATATGCATTGTAGTGGATTTCCTGATACCAAGTAAGCCAGAAACAACACTAAAACAATCAATTTCATGCATCTTCGTAAAGTCTACAGCCTACTGAGGTGGTAGTTACAAAGGGTTTGAGAGCTTATATCACCGTCCTTTCTCCTAGCCCTGAAAGCTAACGCTGTTCTGCAAACTGTATCTGAAAGAAAAGATCACTTACCGTTAAAATAATAGGAGCCCACTACAAAGAGAAAGAGGGTGTATGTATTCCTCATGGCAATAAGAAGAAGAGGTGGATTACTGTTCTTCAATTAAGACAGCTGGCTGTAGGCTCTGTTGTCAGGGTTGCACAAGGAAGAGATGTAAAAGCAAACCTGAATCTTGGAGGTATTAAATCCCTGGAAAGAGACAGACAGTAGGACCTGGCAGAAGCATTCTGCAAAGTGGAGTTTTCATAAGCATAGTGGTCCCTCCCCCTTTGCAGCTGTTTAAAGAGCTTTGTGGAGAGGAAAAGCACATAAGAAGAGGAACATAATGTGATAATGTTGAATAAGAGGAAATGAAAGAGCAAGCTAAGGAACATGATCTGCAAAACACCACTGCTTAATTCATGCTACTAGATAACATTTAGAAGGATTTCTGGTTAATAAATGTAGTGGGTGGGAACAGCTATGTGGGAAGAGCTGGTTATAACTTTGTGCCATAAGACCTGTTAGTAAAAGTCGTGTCAATTAATTACAACCCTAGCAGAGGCTTATCTTCTGTGTCAAGAGAAACAGTCGATTGCCTGTTTCCAGCCCTCTTCCACTCCAAGGCCCGCACATGTGATCTCTATAAACTAGAACTCTAAAAGGCTTTTTGGGAGCAGCTGGAGAGGAAGGGGGAATTTGCTGTCATTAGCATTTGACAGGATTTGTAGAAGAAAGCAAATGCAGCTTGGTGAGAAATAGCCAATAGCCATAAAGACATTCCAGAGCAGTGATAGAGAAATTTTTGGAAGTTATCATTTATAACTGAAGGGTTCAGCACAGTATATGTTTTCGGACTTGCCATGGGAAGAGGTATAGAAAGAAGGTTTAAGAAGAGTTTAGATGTCCTTTGCAAGCACTGTAGGACAGACTGAAGTTCCTGGTTAGAAAACATCTTCTAGTTACTAATTTATGCCCATATTGAGATTCCTCTCTGCATATGCTGGCCAGAGGATGCAGTTCTGCCCTCGGTCCATCTCCCAGCAGTCTAACTCCCAGTGAAGGCATTCCTTATTTACCAGCATAACCCATGTATGTACCAGACCCTTAATCTTTACTTCTGCAGCAAGCACAGTTGCTGTCTAACTGGGGCTATTTGGAGAAGGGCAACTGCTGCTATTCTGGGGCGAGCTGTCAGTGTAGCAGTGAGCAATTCATTGCCTTCCCTTTAAGCACTGTAGCCACCACCTTTTTTTTATTCTTCACTAGACAGACCAGCATGTTGTGGCTTTGTTGTCTTTAAAGGAGTTACCATTGATTAAAGGTAGTACAATAAGTAAATAAACTCTATTCCTTTTTTTTTTTTTTTGTACTATTTACAATCTATGTTACATATCTGAAGAGTAAATTGGTTGGTTTGGGCTAATTTTTTTAGGGGAGAAGGATGGATTCAGTGAGACAAATGGAAAAGCTCTTGCTTCATGGACTTCTATTTAGATAAAACAAGCTGTTATGAGTTAGCTTTGATGAAATGGCTTGAACTGTTGCCTTTCCTTACTCTGAAAACTCAAGGTATGTCAACTATACCATATCCTCCACTGAGGCTTCGCAGTAGTTCTTTAAAAAGCTTTCTACCATCCATCATGAGAAGGATGGCTGGTACCTTCTCACCTCTCTTCACCTGCAATCTCAAGTCATCTCCTTTAATGTAACACCCTCGGTTATAATCACTTAAGCTTTATGGTGTTTTGTTAATTGTTACTTTAAAAGATAATGATTAGGTCCAGCCTGGTGTCAGAGGTCCCTTGTGGTGGCTTCTGCATGTCCTTTTTATGCTTTCACCACTTCCTTTTCTCTCTTATTCTCTCTGTGTTTGCTGGAGTTGATTTACAGAGGAGGTTAGAATTCTACTTTTCAAATAGTGTGGAAATTGAGGGAGGAAAAGAATGGTTTCAGTGGGACAAACAGGAGAACAGTCACTGGGGACATCTGCTTGGATGAAAAAAGCCAGTGCAATCCAAGTGATTGCACGTGAATGGACTAACTGCAATGAAAACATAATACTTCAAAAGCTGGAGGAAAGCAGAGAAAGCACATGTTGAAACTGAGCTTTCCTACAGCAAATTGCTCTATTTTAATAGTCACAAACTCTAGTAAGTATGTCCCAAGGAAAGTATTTATGCTGAGCCCTTCACTTCTGGCACACCATGGTGTGTGCTTTGCTTGTACCTCATCAAAGGCCTCTACCATTGGGCTTTGTTTGCTACGCTCTTGTGCCCACTGCTAAGCGGTGTTGTATGGGGATTTGCTCTCAAGGAGCTTTGCCTTTAGTTATGGGTATGGTTGAACAAAGTACCAGTCTGTTGGGGAAGAAAGACTGCATCTGTTTCTCTGTTTTTACTTCCTGATATATGACCTATTTATCCTCAAAGGCAAATCTTACATCTGCCAACCCAACCTCTGTGCTTCAGCAGCAGTCACAGGAGTAACAGATGTATGCGCCCTGAAGCCATTGCACTTGTACAGTCTACACTGCTTGACGCTTGAGATTTGAATAGAAGCTCAAGGTATAAAAAACTGTCTGGGACAGATTCACCGAAGTGGTGGGTGGTCACAGAGCCAGATTCACAGGTCATTCACTGATTTTTGCTGATGAAGCTGAAGATGGACAGGGAGAATGACCGCAGCTGTGTTTCTTTGGCCATATTCTTTCCTCTGCCATTCATGTCTGTTCATTCCTACCAACAGGTCACTGAAGGGCTTCCTTGATCACTTGTGCTATGCAATCCTTTTCCCTAGGGTGATATTATAGAATTCCACTTGTTCATTAAGTTGATATCCTGAAATGACAAGTCTTTTCCTAGATATTAGCATATGCACTATTCTGGATTTGCATGTTAATACCCTGTGCAAGCATGGGAATAGCATGGCAGAGAGCCATCCACTTGGGATTGTTCCTGGTGCTGCAATGCTTTGCATGTCTTACGGTCTTAAAGCTTTTAGGTACACGAGGAATAGAAGATGGCCAAGTGCACAAGAAAACTGGCAGATCCTTTTCATGGATTTGTTACAGTGATTTGAAGTTTCCACTTGCATTAGGAAAGAACCAGTCAGAAATGCTGGAGCTTCCAAAGCAGAAGCAGCCTGGAGCACAGTTGCTCACCTTAGTGAGGCAGGTACAGATAGAGGGATATCACTGAAAAAATAAATGCTTCCAGGTGGAAAGCGACAATTAGTTTCCAGCAGTTGTGACATTGAAATGAATTTCAGGGCTGAGCTCATGTCTAAACTGGATCAATAAGGGACTTCAGACCATCTTCTAAAATACTGGCCTTACAAAACAGGAGACCATCTTTATGTTGCACTTGCAGCATAGCTGTCACTTGCTGGGTGAAAATTGCTACAGAAGATGTCAACTAATGGCAAACTTTGTTTTTCTAGCACCTTACATCGAAGTGAACTTCAGTGATACCTGTCAAGGTCCTGGCTCATCTCATCAACATTGAGGCATACTTGGCTTTCTGATCAGTTGAAAAATGGAACTTCTGATACGTGAGTTCTCCAAATAAACATTGTGGCCCCCTGTAGTTGAAATCATAGTTTTGCCTAGTCAACACTTTTTAAACAAGCTCATCAGAACAGCCGTGCTGGGGTTAACATTCTCCCTTTTTGGATTTTTTTTTTCCCTGCAAGCCTGCTTACAGTTCCATTAGACATGTGTGATACCAGAATCACACCAGATTGGTACCTGAGCCATTCTGGTTGCTGATGTTTTTGAGATAAGTTGTACTGCTGTAGCCTCACTGAAGAAAGTCACACAACAGCACTAATAAGCCTGCAGAGCAAAAAAAAACAAACTGTGGCACTGTAGTTCCATTAACTGTCAGCTGGGTGACACTAGCTAGGTCCTCCAGCTGGACAACTATTGGTAGGAAGCAGTGGGAGGGGCATGGATGCATGGAACGTTTGGTATATTGTAATCTAAAACTTCGGAATTTATAAGCTCCTTTTTCTTGCCTTTTTTTTTTGATTAGTAGATGCTTTTTATGGGATAATTAGTTTTCATCCAAAGGTATACTCTACAGTGATGGACCATGTCTACATGTGAAATAATGTCATAAAGTCCACTTCTTACAGCACCTCTGCACTTATAGTTGCCTTCCCAAATGGAATCTGACTAACATGGACAGGTATTTGTGATAGGCTGTCTTCAGGCTTTGTATCATTGTATCACACTTTTGTAAATGACGGTGTGAAACAGGGCTGTGGATGCTACCAAATTCTCAGATAAATAACACTCCTTTAATGTTTTGAACAATGATGATACTGTATGTTGATGCTTGATGTATCATCACACTACAATCTGCTCCAAACCAACAAAATATTCCAGAGAATTGCCACTTATAGCACTGTGACAACAACACAAATGATGCATACAAGTGATTCAGTAGCAATGGTGTGATTCTGTCTCTCCTTGTCAAAATATGAACGATTAAGGATCAATGCAAAAGCCACCTTTCTAGTTTAGGAATATGCCTGATGGTAGACAAAGTCACTTCTGGAAAAAAAAAAAATCCAGAAAAATTTCCTTTTCTGGTTTATTTGTTAAAGTCATCACCATATGCTTTCTGAGCCAGCAGGTGGGTTATGTTTGTAGATTCTTTGAGGCAGTAATAGTAAAGCATCTGATACTAAATGATTATTATCAACGTCTTAAACCTCCAAACTGCACAAGTGTAACAGGTTCAGAGTGTTTTCTAAAGCATTGCAGAAGCAGCAGCTGAGGGTGTGTTATGCTATTTTGGAGCTGATGCTTTTATTTTTGTCAATCTTTTTTGCTTCCTCTTACATGCTTTGAGATTCATTGCAGGCTTGCCTGTGACACATAGAGCCCAATGTTTCACTTCTGTGCTGAGTACCAGTATAATAATCAGCCAGATTCATTATGTCTTAATGTATCCACTGAAAGTGTAAATTTTTAAATAAAACACATATTTATATTGCTTTTTGAAGTACATTTGAGTTGTATGTTTGTTGGGATTCAGCAGGTTTGAAGTGGGAGTGAACTAGTGCTTTATTCAAAAAGAGCAGTCTGCTATTGGATACATCATCCTGGACATGCCTGGGTAGATTCAGGAGCTGGAAAAGGTTTGATGAAATGTTTGAGGATAGTCTTGTAATTTAGCCCACTGGCTTCCCTGATGGGGGACAAAACAGTTGAGTCTAATATTATCAGTTGTTTGGGGAACTCAAAGCTGTCTTTTTTGCTGTGGTGATCTGTTACCTTGGATATGGTAGAAGTGAGAAGCCCATGTTCATTGTTCACTCCTGTAGCCCAGATTAATCAATGTTTGTGAGTCGTTTAATCTAAACTTTGTGATGTTTATATATATAATAGTTATATATGTATGCATAATAGTTATATAGATATATATAATATATAACTAGAATTATATATATAATAGTTATATATATATAAATATTTATCTCCATTAAATCAGTCCTCATATAAACTGTACCATGGAGGGATGAAGCCCAGCTGATCAATTAGAGCCTTAAAGGGGTAATCTCATTGAAACACTCTACACCAAACCCCTAAACAACATTACTGGATTGACTCCAAGACATTGTTTGAAATGTTTTTATTCTGAAGTAAAGATATCACATAGTGCAGATCAAAAAAAAAAAAAGCAAATTATAAATATGTAGGCAGAATTTTCATGTTGTATGACAGTGTGATTGTTCAAGTGAGTTGAATAAATGTTAAAAGATAAAAATATCTATAGAAACCATCCTCTGTATAGATTTTGGTTGTCTTGAGCAAAGGCAGGCAGTTTATAGGGATTTCAGTATAATAATACTTCCTGATTATCAAACTGAAAATTTAGTGGAGGCTAAAGAAAAAAATGGAGATGAATGTTATCACTGAGATAGTGAGAGACTTTTCTATGTGAAAAATCATGAATAGAATCTGAAAGAAACTCAGAAATAAGACTGAATTCTAGCTCTGTTTGTGTTATGTAAAATTCCAGCTGATAGGAAAAAAAAAAAAAAGGATGAGAGATTTGGGGATTGACCCTAAATTCTCTTCTTGATTATAGAAAATAATGACTCTGAATAAAACATAGATTTCTCCACTATGTATGCCATGCTTATGTCACTGGCAGAAAAGATGTTCCCAAAATCTAGACAGAAATTTCCTCCAAGTTTATTTAGGGGAAGTCTCTAGGGGATATGAAGGAAAAGTACAAAACATCTTTTAAAAGATTGTGAACATGTTTGGTGTTGCAGTAATGGAAATAATCTTGCACTTGTTGAAAAGTGAGATGGCATAACAACACAGGGAGGAGAGGGGAGGGGGACCTGTGAAAGTGCCACCCCAAAACAAGGCACAGTAGTAGAAATCTAGGCAGCCAGTTCATCTAAGGCAATGTTGTCCTCAGAAGGAGATCTTATTGATTTCTTCAAAAATGTACAGCTGACATGCACAACAGAGGGAGATGAACTAAAATTCCAACTTGGGGAATGTGCTTTTAAGGCTTCAGTAGATCAAGACTCTCTCCGTAGAAAACGCAATCTGGGAGAAGATTCTAAGTAGGGTAGTCCCTGACTGGCTGACTGCAGGGAAATGCCATGTTTTGTATTGATTCGCTGTACGTTGCTTGGTCCACATCATGATGCTCATCTCGTTCCTTAAGATACGTTGTGGATTTGGGCCAGGTAGCTCTGTGAGCATTTCTCCCTGTGTTATATGGCAGCAGCTGAAATATCCTGGGGAATGAATTCCCACTCATCTATAACTATCACGACCTCAGTTATTGTCTTCCCTCCAGCCTCCTCTGTTTGAAGGCTGTGATATTGATGTTGTTGAACAACATGATGTTGTTCATGTCTGAAAATTTTCCAGATTCTTGCTTTCAGGAGGCTTTCCATTTGCATAGAGCAAAGAAGCTATATCTTGGTGCTTAAATTCAATTCCGTGACATCAGGTGCTCTAGAAATATCTTCAGATAGTTGCATTGTCTTTTCCAAGACTGCATTTGTGCTCATTCATTTAAGTCTGTCAGCTGCCTTTGCTATTGCTGACTGCAAGTTTTTGCTGATATGTGTTGCAGCTCTTGCCTGAGTTTGAAATGTGCTCGTAGGGGTTATGTTCTTTTGGGTGGTGGTTTGGTCACTGATTTTAGCACTCCTCAGGGTCTCATCCATGAGCTTTGGTCAGTTGTTCTTTCCTGATCACTGATGCAACCTCTCTCTTCATTTCAATCCCTAAACTAATATCTAGAATGAATTTGATGCTTACCTCAGAAAGGCTCACATTAGCTCAGAGGCTCTTCCCTGACTAGGGCTATCAGTCTGGTGGCAAACAGTTAAACATTTTTTTTAAAACATTGTAAATGAAGCCCTTGTTATTTCTGTAATGCTTGTATTTTTTGTGAAATTAATAAAAAGGGAGTAAATATATGGATGCTTAAGAACACATTTTAGCCAATACCAATATGCTCCTATATGCAGTGCAAACATTTCTGTGGGCATGCACTTTTTGAAGTAAAAACTCTAAAAGTAAATTCCAGGAGCAAGTAGCTCTATTTCTTCTGTTTACCTACCTTGCTACATTATTCTGGCTAAGAAAGCATGCTTCCTTGCCTGCCAAATCACTGTGAATGTCGCCTTGTTTTCGGCGTTCCTGTGACAGCGATGTGTTACATCCCTTGACAAAGCTCCTGTGAAATGTTATTAGTATTTACAGCATGCTTTGTAGATTTACTAGAATCACGCCTTTTAATCCCAATTACTTTATTCTGCTTTATCAAACCAAACCTATGGGTCAGTCAGTAGGGTTTTTTGAGTATTTGTACCTGATCGCTGTTTACTCTGGCTGCCAACATTTACAAGTGTGCAACATTCCTGTGAAATAAACCATACCGGTCCCAGGAGTGAAGACAGGAAAGAGTAATTAGGCTGTGCTAAGGTAAATACACATTCAGTGAGACAGATTAGAATTATGCTTTACTACTGCTGTTTTGTGCATAATTTCTACCAGTTGTGGTAAGCTATTGAAAAGAGCTCAATGGATAGGAATAGTAGGTGGTATGAGTAAATCACATGCAATATTTTCAATCCAAGTGCGTGTGGAATTTAGTGGTGCAGGGCCAGACCTGCAGATCGTGCTCACTGTAGTGTGGTGTGAGGTTTATCTCTGAGGTTGGCAGATTTTGCTCCAGACAGAATTGTATTTGGCGGATCCCTGTTTATTTGGCAGTAAAATAATTTTTCTTCTCAAGATGCCTCTATATTCTGCAGGGTGCTAATAGCAACAGAAAGCTCTCTGCTACATAAATGGTCATTTGGAAAACCCAGAAGTGCTGTGGTGCAGGGCGCATCATTGCAGCATGTGAAGAATTTTCCTTGATTTCTGAACATCTCTTTCTTCACTGGGGCAGAACTGCCCATTGCTACCTCCTGCTGTGCTTTCACTGCGTTGGGCCCATGCCAGGTTAGTAATGGCTGGTTTGTACGTTGGGGCTTTTAGGACGGGGCATTGGCATGCGTGGGTTATTCTTCTGTCATTCAGATAACCTGTGTGCCAGGAAAAAAAACCCACAGCTGTTTGTAGTGGAGTCCAAAGGTTTTGGTTTCACACCCATGATGAAGGGAATCAGAGCACCCGTATCTGCCTGTCCCAGCAAACAGAGGAACAGGAGAACAGTGAATGGCAATTGTGCTGTTTGACATTTACCTTTTTATTTAGAAGTGCTGCGTTTCAAGATGAGTAATTTGGGAAGTGCAGAAAGCGGAGGGGTTTAGGATACAAGACTGAGAGCCAAAAGACAGGGGCTTAGTTCTCAGCTCTACCGTGAATCTCCAGGGCCTTGTCTAGATAAATACCATCACTGTTCGGTGCTCCAGCTTCCCCGGTTGTAAAGCAAAGATAAGGATTGCCAGAGAATTAACTGATGTTTTTAAAATGCTAGGATGGCAAGGAATGAAAAGGAATCATAAAAACAGAAGGAAGCCCAGCATTACTGTGGTTTCACACTTAATTTCTAATACCACAGAGGTTTTTGCTTATTCCTTAATACACACACTGAACCAGGGAAGGAAGAGCTATCAGAAGAGATGTTTGCCTCCCTCCCGTAGGTGCCCTGCTTCCCCGTGGCAGCTGAATAGGTCAGCTCTGAGTTGGTCAGGGAGCATTCCTAAAGGTTGTCACAGATCTTCTCCCAGCAGCTCCCATGGCTCTGTGAAATCACTGCCGGCTGCTCTGCAGTGGCAGCAAGGTAGATGCTGCCTGCTCCTTACCAAAGGGCACTAATAGGGAGCAAACACGAAGAAGTCTTTCAACAGAGGGCTCTGTTGTTAGCTACAGAGAGCTTTCTGGATTTATTTCCAAATTGATTTACAGATCTGGAAGGGGTTTGAAGGTCTGGAATGGATATATTGGCTCTATCTGTCGTGAAGCTAACCTGGCAATAAATACTGCTTCATCAGGGCTGATAGTCATTAAAGTCCTTTTAACTTTGTAATCCCTTTGTTTGTGTTTTTTCTTCTTCTTGAAGACAAAAACCCAGATGTGGCTGTAGTGATGAGCACATCTTGAGCAATAAACTGCATTATCACTGCTTCAAAGGGAGAGTCATTAAAATCACATTAAGAGTTGGCAGAAGCCCATTAAAGCACTGGGGACTGGCTGGACTTCCAGTTTCAACGTTTCAGGCTTCTGCACTTTTAAAGCATGCAGGCTTTCAGTGCAGCACTGGGGGTTGTTAGCGAGATTCCTTTTTATTTTAATTACTTTGGCAGGACATAAGCTGAATTTTATTTGCAGGTAAGGTTTAACAAAGTTTTGGGGGAGGCCAAACAGTTTATGGCTGCTGCCAATGAGAGCTGGATCCCTGTTTGGAGTCAACTGTAGCCCAGCAGAAAGCCGTCTCGTGGCTCTTCTGTGAGACCTTCCTGTGCGGAGCTCTTTGAATCACACGCAGCCGTGAGAACAAATATTTAGTCTATGTAAGAAAGCAGAAACACTTGCTGCTTCTGCCTCTGGCAGATATTGAAACTGAAGGTGCAGGCAGTGGGAAGGGTCTGAGAAGAGTGAAGTGGGTAATTCCAGAGTAGTTGTCTACAGGAGCATAGAAATTCAAAGCAGAAATTCTTTAGTTCGGTTTGACGGAGCACGCCTTACTGTGATTTTGATGTCACACCTTCTTAGAGGCACTGACAAACCTGGCTATTGATTGGAAAGTATTTAACAGGTAACATGGATGTTTTTGATGTCTATCAACTTTTTAAAAATTAAACATGCTAATTGCAAGGAAATAAGGCGAGGACAGATGCATAGGGCACGTGGTTCTGTAGATACAGGAGTGCAATAAGCTTAAAAATTTCAATATGAGTGACTTCCCTTGAGGTCATTTAAAAGGCATTTGGTATTATTTTGGGATTATTTTGGGAGTGAGAGTGCATTACACATTCTCTATATGAATAGCTGGGCAGCATTTCATTAAAAAAGCCTCCCAGAATTTTTTCAGTCACCTCTCTCTGGCAGGCTGTCTGTGGAAGCAGCTTTTGTGCCTGCCCCTAATAGTTCTTTAAGACTCCTTGTGCCCTGGCCTCACTCATCAAAATGGTGAAATGTAAACAAAGAAACGGCAGATGGCAACCGAGAGCTTGACTTCTGGTGCACGCAGTACAATAGTAAAATGCCTATAAAGGAAAATTATGCAAGATAATGAAGTATTTCCAAGTTCTTGGATTTACAAATTAAGTATTTGTATATCAGCTAACAAAAACATTTTAGAGCCATATTCCTGACAGCCTTTTTTTTTTTTTTTTCCTGGTTGTATTACTTGATCTAGTAAAAGATGCTATCACCCCTGCAAGCCTTGCCTCGTGTAGATCTTGTGAGCCTTTCCCAAACACCTGACCTCTAGCATTTCCTCTGACCTTTCTTCTGGTTTGGTCTACTAGGAAAAACTGAAAGAATAGGAAGCCATCTAGAAAAGCATTCTAAATGAGATTCTATATTCATTTTTTTTTCCAAGCCAAAAATAGAGCTCCCTTGTTTACTAGACAATAACCTATTATCTCAGTTTTGCACATCAGTAGATATTTAATGGAGGGATATGAGCATCCAAAGACAGGCACTTCTATTGTTTTTTTGTAATTTAGAGCAAGAATGCAAAGTTGAATTTTGATTTTTAAGTATGTGAAGTTTTTAAAGCTCCACCAATATCCCAAATTTTATTTCTTTCCTTTGCCTTACCTAGCATGCCACAGCCAAATTCGTTATTTCCAAATCAAAGGAAGCAGTTCCTTCTGTCTATTCAGATTTGCTTTTTGTAAGCTCCTTTAGTGCCTCTGGTCCTATCATCTGCGCTGTGCAGAAAGCAATAATTTGTGCTGACATCATATAACTGCCCTGAAGAAAAAATACGTTGCATATCACCAAGTAAAGGGAGAAATTTATCTATAATTTAGGACAATAGTAGGGTTTAATTCATAGTCTCAGAGCATCTTGCATACTGACAGTTTCTACTGTCTTGGGATTCTGTTATGTGGATATAATAAGATATGACTGAAAGAAAATCGTTATGAGGACCTCAGGTTTGTAACTCTTCCTAGGGCTTATTATCCTTTATGGCAGCTGTGCTTTTGAGAACTCTGCAATCATTTGTTTTAACAAGGAAAAGACCCCCCACAAATTACTGACGTTCGGGGAGGTTCTAATAAGGAGCAACAGGCAAGGCTTGCCTCTCCAGCAGCAAGCCAGCGTGACAGCCTGCAGTGAGCCGCTGGACTCGCGGTGGTTGTTCGTAGCTCCTTAGCCTGCCAGGCCTGTGCTCGGGGCTCTGCCTTCAGCGTGGCACTGCACTGCTGCAGATATTTGCAGTGGCCTTGGGACATCCACTTACTCTCTATTTTCAGGCCAGTGTAATGTCCCTGGGGAGCTCTGTCCAGCAACTCTGACCATATCTTTACCTTCCCTGTGCACCTTATCGTGTCTGTGTTTTTTCCCAGCAGGTCCTCTGTGCCTGGGCTGCTGCGCAGATGCTTGTGTGTACCCAGAGGAAGGAAGCTGGAGCTGGATTTCAGTGTGAACCAGCTAGAGGTGGCACTGAGAAAACACGCAAAGTTCAGAGCCATAGTTCTAAACTCCAGACCCGCAGCACAGGATGCTGTCTCTTTGGTGGGCTGCTGTCCTACAGCTGTGCTGTCCTGCTGTGCTACTCACTGCTAGAGAAATGCCAGAAGGGCAGCTTTTGGCCTTGCTTGTATGCTATCCCTCTGCTCTAGGATATTTTTCAGGTAGTAGGCTGTGGGACTTGAGGCCAGACGTGCTTTTTGCTTTAATATTTTATATTGTGTATCTGTTCCTGGTGTTTAGCACATTTCACATGCATGTCTGATCACTGGCTTTGCAGTGCTGTGCACAATAACAGCTTTTAAAAGTGCTGCAGAATGATGGGTGCTGTGCTCAGTCTGGGTTGCACAATAGCCATGTGTGTTTGGGAACAGTCTACCTCTTCCCTGCCGCTGGTGCCTTGTGCAGGCTCAGCAAGTAACAGCGTGCTTTGACTAAGATTTGCAGCTAAGCTTTTTCTGAAAAGCAGAGCCACTTAAGCCCGGGGTGGCTGTTTCCAGGGCTTTTGTTGCGAAAGTCCTCCATCCACCTTTCATCATCCAGTTTAAGCTAATGGTACCCATGTGCCTTGGCTGCGTTAGTCAACACCACAGCTCTCCCTGTAAGGCTTTTCTTCTACTGGAGATGATGAGTCCCTGTGTAATACTAACACAGCCCGTTTGGGGCACACATTTGCTAGGCAGCTGAAGTACAACTAGTCCTCTTTTACAGATCGGGAGACTGCAAGTGAGAGATTGAAATCTAGGCAAATCATGTAGCTAATCAGTGACAAAATTGGGTTTAGTATTAGATTGTAGTTCTCAGTTCTCAAAAGTTGTCACGGATCTGTGGTGCTTCTTTAGAGAGGGGGGATGGATTTGTATCAAATCCAAACCTTCCCAGTCTTTGAGAGAAAAGCTTCTTTGACTTGTTCCTCAGTCGTAGCAGAGGACTGCGTCTGGTTGCAGAAGAGTCTGCTGATAAATAAATGACAGGTTTGCTGTAAGGTTCCGTGTGCTAATGCACAGCAGATGGAACGATCTTTGTTCTGTGTTCCTGCATGTGTTAATGGAGGCACAGGATTATTCACTTCATAAGAATTTTACAATTATGTATTTGTGTGACAACTGTAGATATGTAGACTCTAAAAACAGAACACATTATCTGTGTCCTCCCTGCTACAGACCACAGGATTCCTACCTCTCACGTACAACTGAAGTTAACCTAGAACATAATGGCAGAATTTCTGCTTTTTCTGTTAGATGATATCCATATCCTTAAATCACAGAGTTCTGATGCTTAATTAATTTGTTAAAATTTTGCACTTTATTTCTAGGTTTCAACCACTGCATATCATTATGTCCTTGTCAAAGATCCCTTCACACTCTGTAATCTCCACTATTAGATAAGTTTTAGATTCTTAGCCTTCTTCTGGAGGAACAAAGCTTGTGTTTCTTGGTGTCTTGTTAATAAAGTGGGGTTCTTTTCCCAGGCCATTAGTCATTCTTGAAGGTCTTTCTGCAGTTTGTCAAGGTGCTCGGAGTTCTTGTGTCTGCAGTGTCAGGTAGAGATCTCACTACATGCTTAATGGATTACTTCCACATTTTATTTGATTTTTCCTTGTTTGCAAAGGGTCGTCTTTGTTCTTTCAGTTATTGGCTCACAGCACAGCCTTTGTGTCCTGGGATGTTGTCTCCAGCTAGCATAGGTCTAGTATAGATCATGAAGCAACATGGCGTATAAGGCAATGTATCGCCTCTGGTTTAAGAAATCGAGGCTCTGTTTGTGGAGATGGTACATCTGATTCACTAGATCTGATTTGGCAAGTAGTAGATCTAACTCACTGGGTTATTTATTTGTTTGATACATAATGCATATAAGGTAATTAGCAAACTATGTAATTTTTTAATTGAATGCTTGATACATGATATGATTCTCCTGAATAATTAGGATGTGTGTGTGCGAGAGATTTATCTCTAGCTGTCCGTACAATGTCTGTCAAATTGTTTTTGTGACATGTCTATCCCAATACCTGGTTGTCACATAAAATACAGCAGCAGTCTCTCTGAATGTGAACACGAGTTAAATATAAACATACACTGCATTTTTTTCTCAGTGAATATAGTGTTTTTTTTAGAATTCAACTGGAACATTACAGTTTCTTGTATATAATCAAGAGTCTCCAGAGACTGTGTCTTGGATAGCTAAAAATCTATTTTGAGTGCTACCCAGTGCAGTCTACATTTTCATCAGCTCCTTGTTTGTGGAAGCGTGAAGCATGCCAGCATGCAGGAGAACAAAACCAATCCCATTTTCACTAGATTAGAACTGCACCTGATTTCTTTGGTACAGTCCCATTTGAGGCTGTAGGAGTAATTGATTTACAGGGGCTGCCAAAAAACATATCAGGCAAGATCAAAGCTGAATTAATTTAATGAGCATTTCTCATGTGGAGTTTCTTTAAAAACAAGTTTTCATCATTCCAAACAAAATGTTTTGGTTTTATATAGGTTGAGAACAATGCAGTCACTGAACTGGAGATATTCTGGGGTGGAGTGCTCCCAGTCTCTGATTGCTACTGCTCTGCTTTCCCAGAGCTATTTCAGTATTCATATCCCTCTATTTCTAATTTCTCTGCTTTGAATGACCACTTTCCAATACTAGGAGCAGGAGACCTGCCTGGTTTCAAGTGTCTGCAGTCATTTGAAATTCAGAGTTAGCCTGGGTATTTCTGCTTGCCCCTGCCTTGTGTCATAAAGACACGTCCTGCCTTGTTATGATTTACGAGACTATTTGTTTCTGCTGAAGTATCTTTTTGTTAATGTTTCAGTTACTTCTAAGTGTAATTAATTTTTGTCAGACTGGAGGTACAAGAATTAACAACTGTCAGGGAGAGGTCATTTTTCACCTGAAGACAGCTACTGAATGTGAGTGTTTGAGAAAAAGGTGAATCCTTTGCCCCTAGAGCTGGGTGGTTTGTCCAAAGGATCACCTGCATCCTCTGAGCTCTCCTGGTGACCTGAGTTCCCTTAGTCCTTGTACTTCTAGAGAATGGGCTGCTGCCATTGAAACACAGAGCTAAAGCAGCCTTAGGAATGGGAGATGAAGGAGGCTGGAAATCAAGGTGTTGAGAAACAGTTTGGTGGTTGGAGGAGAGTTAAACCAGATGATCCTGGAGGTCTTTTCCAGCCTTATGATTCTATGAAGGAGGGGAAACTTCCCAGAGTGCTTGGACTGTGTGATTTCTCGGTAACAGCTAGACATGTCAGGATGAAGAATTTAAAATGGCTTCAACATAAATGTTTAAAAAGAATGGAGCAAAAGACTCCATAATCCGAACGTTCTCAACCATTTTATATACAGGAGTTTTCAGTATCCCCTAAAGAATACTTTTACGATAGCAAAGACATATATGCCATAGAAAATGATACTGTTGATTTAACACTAGCTATTTTCTTCTTTTTTTTTTTAACTTTTGGAAAGGGGAGAAAACAAATCTGCCTTAATTAGTGATCAGCTGCATTGAGTTTCTACAAATTTCCTGATGGAGCAGGCAGGGGCTTTTGCAGCTTCCATTGATATGAGGGGAAGGGGGAGAGGCTGTTCTGCTCTGCACAGCTGCACACTGCTTGATGGCAAGTCCTTGTTCCAGAGGCTCGTGGTGGTGGAGGGATAAAGCTCCCAGAGGCCGTGCTGTAAGGCTGTACTTGGTGGGGTGAGGGAGGGTGTAAGGCAGATGAAGAAGCTTGGAGAGTTTGAAAAACTGTAGTTGTTGTGAAAAACATTCATGCATTTTTTTTTTTCCTGTTGAAAGACAGTTTTGAAATTTGCGGAACTGTGAGAGTATATTTTTTTCTTTTCTGAATTAAAAAGCAAATATGTTTTGGACCAACACAGATATCTTTTGCAAAACTTCTTGTTTTGCTGAAGAGGTTATGTTCTGTTAGAAAAGTGACTGCTGTTTTTGAACAAGTGGAATTAATTGTCTGTGCAGGAGGGGTGCCCAGGGGTCAGTCCTTTCTGTATGTGCATCTGGTCCAAGGATGTCATGAGCTGAGTTTGCTTCTGCTTTAGGTAAGAGTGGGTAAAAAAGCGTGAGGAAAAGAGTGCTTAGGGTTTTAAAATCAGAGGAGACTTCCTCTCACTTCTAGATTAAATCTGACTCCTCTGCCTTAGAAGGCTGAAGTAGCAGAGTACAAGTGAAATGGCTACTACAAAGAATCAGGAGCAAGATGGCGTAGGGTTTTCCTTCTGCTCATTTAAAGCTAGCATGGATTTTTTGAACTTGCTTTTATTTTTCCTATTCTGAATAATTTGTATTTTGAGAGAGGAAGCAGAAGCGTGATGTATGTTAAAGATTCATTATTGCCTGCTAACTTAGATGTGGAAATGGCAGAGGTGCCAGAAGCTTTGCCTCCAGCAAGGTCAAGAGAAGCTAGCCTTGATAAAGTGTATCCTTCTAAGGTGCAAAAAAATATTTCAAATGTATCCCTTAGGTTTTGATGAATCCTTGGGGGGATGTGGGAAACACAACAACTCACTTTTCATATACAAAATTTATAATCCATTTATAATCCAACTGTATTTTGTCTCCCTGGTACCACGCTAGGATCAGGGACTCTGCAGAGTGGCTGGCATGGAAGAGTAGGATTACAAGGATACAAATGTCTGCCTTGGAAAGGAAATTGGCTTTTCAAGCCAACAGAATTTCCCCCTGCTCTCAAAGCCTAACTGTAAGCTTTGTCAGCTGCAGCCAAGGAGACATGGAGATGCTGTTCATCCGCGTGCAGTGCCTTTAAAGAGGGGGTTCCAAAACACTCATGTGCTGTGTAACAGGTCTCTGCTTACAAAGGAATTGTTCCAGCCTTTATATGACTAAGTGGGTTTCTTCGTAAAACAATTTTGGAGGAAAGTGGCGACAAGTGAGCCCAGAGCATGTGAGGTACTAGCTTATTTTGATTTTTCCACCCTTCACACCTCCTACATTTTATATTTCTCTCTGTCTGACTGACTGAAGTCAGTTGCTGTGCGGCAGGTGGGGAGAAGTGTCACATTGCCAGCTCCCCCAAGTCCTGTCTCCACCAGCTTGTACTCGGAGGACTCTGATATCCTACCTCCCACAGCCCATCCCGTGTTTGTGTGAATCCCTTTGCTGGGGACGTCACCGAAGCTGCAGAAATAGAACTGATCTGAGCTCACACCCCATCAGCATGAAATGCTGTTTCCTGTTAAACGGGGAGCAGTGCTGATTATCCCCAAGTTATACTCTGCAGAGCACAGACGAATACATCAGTGCATCCGTTTGTCCTGGCACTCGTAGAGTCTGAGTGTGGGCAGCAGGGTGGTGAGCCTGCAGGGAGGTGTAGATCCCACAGTGTCTTCCCCACCCCTTCTGCTTTGGCAGGCAGTTTTGTTCTTCACATTAAGGTTTATGTTGGCTTCATTGCTGTCTTGTACATCATCTTTAGGGTGTTCCTTATTACGTGCACTTGCAAAATATTCCAATTAAGGCAGATTCGTATTTTACTAATATGATTTGGATACAAGCTGTTTTCAAGCAGCAGCAATAAGAGGGAGAGTCTCAAAGCACTTGGTACAGGGGATAAAAGACTCCTGTTTGGAAAGGTTATGCCTGAAACTTCCCTCTGCGTTGTAGTTAGCACAAAAGATAGCTTTGAACTGACTAGCCAGTGCAATACAAATAATAGAAATATTCTGATGTGTTGCTAATCTAAATGAGTCTTTGGTCAGTGCTGGAAACAATGCAGTGCTTTCAAGTACAGCTGAGGGGCTGTCTGTACCTGTAGTCAGTATTGGTGCAGTATTGTTTCCCCAGAAAGCCCTCAGTTGATGAAGGAAGCCTCATACTTTGAGTCTTTAAACTGTATGACAAAATTAAGGTGAGGCTCAGTAGCATCCTGACAGCCTGCTCTGCATTAGCAGCTGCTTCAACCACCTTGTAGCTACTCAGCCACAAGGAATAGTTCTCAAGATGGGGTCTGAACAAGATGTGCAGAGGTTTGGGAGGTCATGCTGGCCAGCACTGCGACGCCTACAGGTCAGGCAGGTGTCTGAGGAGCCACATTCCACAAAACTGTAGGTAGTCAGCTTGTGAAGATGTAAGAAGGACATGTTCATAGGTAAGAGCTGTTAGCCCAAAGCTAAATACCAGAATGACTGGGGTATGTTTGTGTGCATGCCTGCGGGAAGAATGGGAGTGGAAATGGTGTCTAATTCACAGGGCCATGTCTTTTATGGATTTCCTGATGCTTTTAATTTAAGGTGATCACAGTGGCATTTTTCTACACTTCTGGTTGCTGTTGCTGCAAATGTACAGGTGTGTTTGGAAGCCTAGCCCTTCTGTGAGCTAGGCTTCAATAAGCTCTGAAGTTCCAAAGTTACTGGGCGCCAAGTAGACAGGAATGTAACGTGCAGAAGTCTTGTTTCCTGGAGAAGCAAGGTTAGAAATATAGAGCATGAAGTCACTACCCATCTAGGTTGAGGAACTGGGCTTCTCTTTGTAGTGACCCTGTTCTTATTTGCTTTCCACTCAGATGGTGAGGTTTAGTAACAGTCTAATAAAGACTATTGCTTATACTGAATCTTCTTTCCCCAGTCCTTCCTCTCCCTCTCATTTAAATCTCTCAGCACTGGCTTATCTCAGTATCTTTGTGATTTAACTTTCCTCAGGATCTCTTTCACTGTTTAATTTACAGGAACATCCTTTCCTTCTCTCCCATCTTCTCTATCTTTATTCTTTGCACCTTCTTACTCCTCCCTTGCCTTTACACACCTCCTCCTCTTCTTCTTCACACTTCAGCTGTTTCTGCTTCCCATTTTATCATACTGGTTGGGGACCAGCAAGTTGGAAAGGCATGAAGTTTCTTCATGCGTGGCTCTTGCTATGTTTTCCACTAGCCAGCTGGAGAACTAACTGCTGGAAAGCTGGATTCAGTCTAGTTTCATTGAACTCCACGCTAGTTTTCCTTTTCCCTTGTCCATGTGTCAGCTGGTTCTTTTCTGCTTATTTTATCTCAGAGCAGCCTTGGTGCTGATTTTGTGCATGTAATGGCTAAACAAGAGACCCAGGCTCGGTGTTGGTAGCTAAGCCTGATTAGATATTATGTTCTTTGAATACAGCAGATGTACAAAGCAGGACTGGAAGAGGGCATCCAGGCTTGTGAACCCAAAGCTAAGGAGCTGTAGGTTTGGCACGTGAATAGGGGTGGACTTAGCACCTGTGTGGTCTTCATTATGCCATATGGTGTCAAGATGCCACCTTTGGCCTAATGCTTCCATTGTGTGTGTGTGTGTATTGTGCGAAGGAAGTAGTGTCAGCTTCCAGAAGTTGCTAACCTGTAAAACAAGATGCCAACAGCAAGGTAATGGGGAGAGAAAGCTGGTGAGTGTGCCTGGAGGTGGCCTAAGCTATCCTGAAGAGCACTGAGCAAGTGCAAAGCCACTGGTGGGCCTAAACAGGATGAAGACTGGATTTCACTGCTTCTGAACATCAGTGATTTGCTCCCCCTCAGAGGTCAGTTACATTGTCTCTGCCCAAGTGCAAGGGAAATGGAGTCAGCAACCAGAATCAGAACCTAAAAGCTTGCTTAGGCCAAAGAACAGAAAGTATCCTGTATATCATGTGTGCGAGGGTAGGATCCCTGGAATTTCATCCTTTTATTTTCAGTTCTTTTCTGCAAACAGGTACAAAACTCAATTCAACGCCCACAGAAGTCTCTAACATGAAGTTTGAGCTTGGTACCCGATGCCTCATCACTCCAAATTCCTCATCTCCAGCTAAAAAAAAAACAAAAAACAGCACTATTCAGCTGCTCACAGCCCAGAAATAGTATGAGTATTTTTTCATGGCACTCTGTAGAAGGAGCATGTAAGTAAGCCAGTGTGCTGAAAAAGCAACAGAGGCCCACAGCCATGTGCACAGCATAGCACATCAAAGCAGTGAGCATTTGGCCCCTCCGCACACAGAAGACAAGCCATTCCCTGCCGTTCTCCAGGGGTACATGGACACGGAGCCCTCATTACCCACGCAAAACCAGTCTTTGTGTAAGGGGATGTAAGCTTACCCTGGCAGTGCCTTTGTTGAGCATCTCCTGTTAAAACATGAGGCTGGGTCAGAGTTTGGCTGTCATCAGAGCTAAGAAACTTCTTACTGTTGGCTAATACACTGCTATGAACTGAGCTGTTTGTGGGAGGGAGCTCAACTTAAACAGGATGTCTGTCACGCTGGGGCACTAACCTGCATAGTTTTCCTATGTCAAGGTTGCCTTGATCAGGAGAAGTGAAAAATGTATGCTGTAAGTCTGCGGATGAGGTATTAGAATTTCTGGCTGCTGATGCTCTGTTGCAGACATTATGGGTTTGAACGACATGATAAGTCAGCTAGATTTTATTTTTCCTTCTATCACTGTTCAGAAAACAATTTGGCTCCATCATTCTGATGAATGCCACATAGCAGTTGATTGCTTTTGCAAGGCAAAAGACAAATAGCCCAGCTCCTGAGATATGGCTTGACGACCAGCTATGTATCCTGCTGGAAAGATTGCTGTCCCTGGGCAGCTCGCAGAGGACACAGCCTTGAACTGGCTCCTGGTGCTTGCATTGCAACAGACTCCTTATAGCATGTGCTTCTGAGGAGGTCATGTCATATGCTGCTCCCGTTTGTCTCTCAGTTGTGCATTTTAATTGGAAGATTTCCTTAATCCTGCAGCAATTAAAAAAAAATCAAAATAATCTACTGCTGTAAAGGTTGTTTAATGCTGATAGCTTACTTAATAAGTCATTTAAATAACAGGAAGGTGGGAGCAGGCAGCAGGTGATATGTCGTATGTTAATAGGGATCCAATAGGTGCACGTAGGTAAGCACACATCGGTAAAGGTCTCGATCTGCTACAGTCTCAGGCCTTTCAGGGGAAAGCCTGCCATAGTGCAGCGGTGATTTACACTCCAGCATGCGTAGCTGTCTTATCCCAAACAAAAAGGCAGGATCAGGTAACTGATTGATCTTATATGCTCTTAAGAGTGAGTTGGAGAGATTTTTTACTAAAATCATGTCATGCTGCTCTTTTCTCACCTCACAGAGGGAGCAGACAAGCAAGTTCTCTGCTTTGCATACCGCTGGTTTGATTCCTGCTGGGATCAGGAAGGGGAAGATTGTGCACTGCACTGTTGGTGTCTCCTTAAAGTCTCCTGTTGCTCTACAGGGAGAAAAAAAAGGGGAAGAAAAACCACCAACAAAAACGGAGTGGAAAATGCTTTCTGTCAGTGCTGCTTATAATGTTGCAAAGATGATTACTTCTCTCCTTGGGATTTCCAGAACAGCACTAGAGCTCACACTCAATTTAGTGCCATCGGAATGATAACTAGATGCAATCTTTTTGGCAGATACTTACTGAGCTCAGATTTAGGAAACCCGGGAAAGGAAGGAGCTTTAGACTCTGCGCCATTGTGCTGTGCTTGGAAGGCTTGCATACATGTACAATAAGATAAATATTTTGGCACGTGCAGCAGCCAGTGAGGTCATTCTTGGGGAGCAGAGAAAAGCACGCGGTAGTGTTGTGTACGTAGGAAGGTGATAAGACTGGGCAGGTCCTTTTTTTGTTCTTGAACAGCTTTTGGCAAGGGCTGGGTAAACATGAACTGCAGCTGAAAACCAAACCATCCCTTCCCTGAGAGCTGGGGTCGATTAACTTCTGTGCTTCCCTTGTTCCACTGGGATGGAGTCAGGGAATGCTCCCAGCACCACGCCTGCTCGTCCCTTCTCTGTTTCTGCTGTCAACTGGAGCAGACGTTTGAAGTCATCTCTGTGCTGTGCTGTGGGTAGAATTATCCCTGAAACAATGTTACTGAGGTCAATGAAAAGATGAGCCTGGATTTCCAGAAATTCATTTTCAGCGCAGCCTGTAGTAATTTATTTCCCTTGCCTTTGTCCATGACTTCACTCCAAAACAGCGTGGTTAAGTTGGGAGCATTCTGGGACACTGAATTTGTGTAGCAGATGCTTTGGAAGATGCACAGTGCTGGATTGTTTGTTTTCTCTAACCAGTGTGTACGCTAAGTACTAGGCTAAATCCTTTCGGATTAGATAAGTGAGAGGAAGAGCGACTATTTCTAGAGTATTTTCTTTCCATGGCCCTGATTTTTGTATGCTTACTATTTTGCACTCAGCTGGAATCTGCACGTTTGGCACATTTGATCTTTTCAGTCTATTACCATTACAAAGATTTGAAGTAGCATCCAAAAAAAAGTGCTGATCCCTTCAGGACGGCACTCAGCAGTCAGCACAGCACTTTGTCACTGCTCTGCTTGCCAGCGTGCTGCGTGCTATTTATATCTCTGCACATGCACAGGCTGCGGGAGCCTTGATGCGCAAATAAAAGGAACACAAATCAATATGTTGCTGACATTGGAAAGATAATGGTGGGTTGTACGTTTGGTGCTAAGGTCAGCTCTCCAGTGTGTAGTGAGCAGAGATGCTTCTACTGCTTTGGAGCAGTAAAAAAGTATTAATATTTAAACATATTTGCCTTTTCCGTTCCACTTTCCTGACAGGTGTGCAATTATATATCCGGCTGTCTCAGAGGCCTTTAAGAAAATGGACCCACGCTGTGTGTTGGTGACCTCTTTATTAAAAACTTCTTTGTCTTTTGCTCTGTCCTGGGACTGCTGGTAGAACTGTCAGACTCTCTTGCAAAAATTCTGATGTGAAAGAACTGACATGCAGAAAAATAATAAATACTGGATAATGCCAGCTCTCAGGCTTTTCACCTGTTTGCCAGAGCTCCCCATGTCTGGGTTGGAAAGTTTTTCTGTGTAGCAAATGCAGAATAAAAGCAAAAGGGTTTTGAAAGTATGTTCTCGTGTTTTTTGGGGGCTCCTTCCTTGCTCTAATCATGGAATCATTTAAGAAGTCACTTCTGCTTTCAGGATGCTTAGGACTTAGAGAACATTAAATGAAAAGCCAGTGGGTAAGGGAAATAGTGAAATTTACTCAGTTCACAAATGCATTTAGCTAGTGTGATGCTGTCTTTTTCTTTTTTTTTTTTTTTTAAAGACAAAGAGCAAGTGTTGCACGAAATACAGGTCTCTGAAACGGTGTGCGCTCCAGGCTGTAGATATCAGTGCAGCCCATTAATAACAGTCAGTATAGAATAGTTACTAAAAAGTCTGCTCATGGGTGACAAACACTTTTTATTTATAGTGGTATGCAGCTGGTACTCTCTCACAATGGAGAGAACTCTCCAGATAGTATAGATCTTACTACCCTTGCTTCATAAACACAGAAACTGATGAAGAAATGCAAGTGACTTGCCCCAAACTCTCTTTGTAATGTGTGAATTCCAGTAGTTCACAGATGAACTATAATAACTGGGCCTTAGCAGTGAGCACCCTAGTTTTGTGTAGTATGAGAAGAAAGTGCACAGAGGAGATCAAGGAGCTGGAAGAATTTCTCTGTCAGGTCCCAAGGCAGAGCAGGGAAGGTATGGTGAGTGCAGGAGATGAGTCATCTTGCCTGCGGAAGCTGGGAATGGTTACAGTGCCTCCAAGGGCATTGGCTGAAGGGAGTATCTTAAAAACTGGTCTAAAAACCACAGAAATCAGCACGAAAATTTGTCTGCAGGTGTTTCCTGCCATGCAGGGAGTGTGATTTCTCGGTAGCACCGGTAGGACTTAAGCACTGCGTTCCTATTTAATTGCAGGGGGCCCTGGAGATACCCATCTTGGCTTTCTGTCTCTTTGAAATCCTTTCCAGAGGACTGTTACCTCCTGGTGCTAGGCAGTGAGGAGCAGGGGCACTGCTTTGGGCTCTTCTTGTCCAGATGCACATTCTCAGGAGGATGCTGTCACTGCTTTGCTGCCACTTCGTGCCAGCTCAGCCCTGCCACATCCACGTAGTCACCCTGTGACTGTATTGCAAGGATGCAGAGTCTGGGAGGGAATGCTTAGCAAACACTGCCGCCTCTGCTGCTGTACGCATGCAATGCAATTAATTTGATTCATTCTGAATCAAATTCATTGCTCTTTACACAGTAATTGATTATTCTTCCTGCATCAGCAGGTCTCATAAAAATTGTCCTTAATCCCGAAGTTTAAAATGCCAGGGTTCCAGATGTGGAAAAGATCAACACGTAAAGAAGGAATCCATCCAGACACCTCTTGCTGTTCTCACAGTGTTGAAGGTTTTCTCTCTGACCCAGAGTCAGTCCCACTTGAGCGCATCTTTGTCTTTCAGATAGCTCTGCAAACAGCAATCCGTGGCTCTCAACAGGTGCCGGGATTGGGGGGGAGCAGCTGTGGTGCTGCGAGGCATTTGGGCAGAGCTTGGCGTGGGCTCCCTGTGACTGACAAGCCTAAGGGGTGCCATGAGAAACAGTGGTGGCTGCTCAGTAGCTTCTGCTATGACGTCTCAGCTGTGTGCAGGGATTAAAAAATGAATTACGTATGCAGTTTTATCTTCATTAACCATAATTTCCCCCCTCAAAAAAATGTAGGCAGAAAAAGGTGACCAGTAATTAACACATGGGGTAAGAACAGTCATGCTGGAGCAACTAAAGGTCCTTAGCTACCGGATCTCTGCTGGTGGCGGTAATACATAAGATGCTTAGGGAAGGATCTAAGAAATAGAGCAGCACTCATATGCAGGTATATCAGAGAGCTACAACATAATAATTCCAAACATCTCCCTTTTTCCAGCCTTTGAGTATCAAACTAATATTTTTATTGACCCACTAGTAATTATTCCATGTTATTTTCTTGAGGGACTATAAGTAGTTTAGTCTATTGCTAAGTATGCACATACGTAGTTGGTGGTGTTTTACCCTTGTGTGCATTCCTATGTTTTAAGAACATTGAATTTGAATGCCCTGTCATTCAGTATTGTGAGATCTATCTGAAATTCCTTGCAATTGCATTTAGATTTAATTTTCCAAAATAACTGTATTTATACCAAACCAGTCAAGCGACTTTCTTATTTAAGTCACTCAGCTATGGGACTGCAAGGAAATTTGGCTTGGAGAGAGATGCCTTGATTGCATGTGTGTTTTGAATATAAACACAGGTTTTTAGGCTGATGCTATTTTGCTAATGATAGTATAGCTTTGCTTTTTTTTTTTTTTTTTTAAGATTTAAATGTCTAAGGACTAAGGCTAAGGTCTAGAATTAAAAAAAAATATATATAATTTGATTACAGTTATGGCGAATTGGTGAGACAACCTCCTGTGTTTACTATCAAATTTCACATGCGTGCATAGAGACAACACAATCCACTTAAACTCCCAATTTCTGTTCTTGTTAGTTAATACAGTTCTTGTGTTTATAGAAGAATGCATATTTCCTATGGAGACTGGGAGGAAATACTGAAAGCTTATTTATTTTAGGTATTTTAATGAAAAAGTGTAGTCTTGCTTTCTACGTTGATAACTTTAGATGGCTATAGTTCAGTATTCAAAGGTGTAATCTAAATACGTTGGCTTGCAGCAGTAAGTAGGGAGTTGGTACTAGCTAATAATATAGTTGCTCTATAATTGTTTGTACTGGTAAAACTGATCTGAAAAAAGCAGTGCTGAGAGAACAACCAAAAATGAACCTCACAGGGCAAGCTGGTGTCTGAAAGGAGGCTTCAGTCTGGTATGAATTTGAAAGAAAAGGCTTGATTAAATTTGACAAACAAAGTTTCCTCTCTGTGAAAATGCAGTAAAAAAAGAATAATAAAGTATCAGTAATATAAATTTTCTCATGAACTGGCGGCAGAAATGGTTTCATTATGTACAAGAATTGGATGAAAAAGAAATTATTTCGGCAATGGATTTCTTGAAAGGGAACTGGATGTTTTTTACAGTATAAAATGAGAAATGCCTTTACAGAAAGGCAGCTGAAAGGAAAGGTGCCCTTTGGGGTCTATAGCTGACTGTAGGTGCTCTGGGATGAACAATTTATCATGGTAAGAGCCATCCATCAAGCCAGTCTTCTCATGTGAAAATTCACCGAAGACATCCTACCTCTTACCCCAAGCACTCCAGAGTTTGTCTGAAATGGAGCACTTAATGCTGTGCCACGAATCAAGCCTGTTTAATGCTTAATAAGTCATGTTGAGAAAAACCTGCTTTGTTGTTTTCTTTCTCCCCAGAAGCAGCTGCATTTGAGGGGTGTGTGCCTGTTGTGGGGCTGCCCATAGCTATTTGTAATGAACAGCAACTATATGTCTCTCTAATCAGAGGCTTCACTCTCTTCTGCGCATGTATTCATTGTGACCACAAGTGCAGTTTTACCAAGGAAGCTTCCAGATACTTCTAGGATATTTGGAAGCTTCTCAAAACCAGACTTAACTAAGCTGATGCTTTCCTTTTATAAATTAATCTATGACCTGGTCCTTCCCTACCTCCATCTCAGAATTCAGAGAAGTACCTGGCTAATACTGATGGACGTGTGCGCTACGCTGGAGCTTCCCTCCTGTAGTTTCTCAGCACAGCTACTGTGCTTTGGTGCTGTGTGGCTCTATGGCAGAAGACGTTGTGTGGTTGTGGGCTGGGCAGAACCAGGAAGGCTTTCTTGAGACCATCTAGTTCTTGCTTGATGTGAGGACAACCCATTTCCTAGGATGGGAAGTTAGTTCACTAAGTTACTGTCTCCACTTCATCCTTTTGAATTACTTCATTTGAAAGTCTGTGGCTCTTTAATAGAAATGTAATGTCTCCTTTTCAGTACTTCTCCTGGGGAAAGTAATTTGAGGGAAACAGATGGAAGGATTCCTGACATCACTAATTCACCATTAGCTACCAATTGTATTTGTGGATGTCAGTATGATACACAGAAATAATGCAGAATGACTTAATTCTCTGCTTCTTAATGCTGACCTCCTATGCTTTTTGGTGAGCCCACATAAAAGCACTTTAAAGAAGAGGAAGATCTAACCAGTTCTACTTATCTATCTATTTACTACCTTTTGAATGTTTTACCTTATGAAGCAGGACTTGATTTTGCCTCCCAGCTCTGTTGTCAACCCCAGTGACTGCCTGCCTAGAGGCCTTTTGAGCCCCATATGGAAACAGGTGTGGTTCTCAGGCTGGTTTGAAGGTGGTGTCTTCAGCAGTGAAGGCAGGGGATAACAGAACCAGGGAGACCTTGTTAGTGTTTGTCCACAGGGGCCTCACCTGAACTGTGCTCTGCTCCTGCATGTGCAGTACTGCAAGCAATTAAGCTTGCTCGGATGGAGAAAGACACGATTTAGTAGTCAGCATAAGTAACGGCAGCATTAAATTATTGCTGTGACAAGATACTGACCATGGTTTATTTTCATGGCTAAGTTGCAGTCAGATTCGTGTCAGCAGACTCACAGGACTGGTGTGCACTGGCAGTGCACTAAGTTGTAAGGGATAAAGCAGTTGTGGCTCTCTTCTGTGTTTCTCCCTGTGCCAGGCAGCTGAATGGGCCACAAATGAGTACCTGACAGGCTGTAATCTTTTGGATGGAGTATAAACTGAGCAAAAATTAAATGCTGTTTACCAGGCTGAAGAAGGCAATGGTTTGGGAGTGGGCTTGTGTGCTGGTCTCTGGGGGGAATGGCATTCCCCAGGGCTGAGCAGGCAGCTGGGAGGGGAAATTCATTGAGAGCGACAGTTTAATCCCTACGTGTTGCCGTTGTTTCGTGTTGCAGGCCGGGAAGCATCGATAGGAAAAGATTATGAACTTGAATTATGAATGTATGAACTTGGATTTTGTTTCTTATCTGAGAATGAAGTGTTTCTATCCTTCTACAGGAAAGAGTTAAAGTTTTTCAGCTCTCTGTATTGCAAGAACATGCAATTCACGTTTATAGTACAGTGATTCACTTAATTGTTATGTTTTCCCAGATGTGAAAGAAGGAAATTGCAATATCAGAAAAGATCAGACCCCCCTGATTTCTTCACACGTGCTCAGAAACAGTGAGAAATGCAGTGTTGTTGTTTGAGTTACTGCTCTGAGTAACGGTCATTTGCCCAGCAGCTTTTCATGCAACTGCTTGTCTGCTAGTTTGTACCAGTCAGGTGCAGTTACTGTGTATGTTCTGCAAAAGGATGCTCCTTACCTGAGACATGTAGAACGGAGAGCTTAGGATAATTACAGGTAATTCAGTGGTTCCCTTATCCTGATATCTTTATCCTTTCACAGCTAATTGGTTCTAGGTTTTAATATTTTTTCTTTATATCACATCTGTGTAAAAAAGCCATACAAGTAGTAGAGGAAATAAATAGGACCCCCAAAAAGGGAAACCTTGGGAGGATAGAACAATGTGTAATATGTGAACAAAGGTTAACTTTAACATCAGCAAATATAAATTTTTCTGGTATATTTGGAAGAAGTTGGTTTTATGATGAAAGACTACTTTTAATTCGGAAATTGCTTATACAGTCTTTGGTTTAATCTGGACATACGAGCAGCAGAAGGAAGATTATGCAGTGAGTAATATCCTCTCAGGGCTGTTTGAACTGAGTCTCAGACTGGAAGTCAGGAAACCTGTCGCAGACCTGTGTCTGGTCTGCAGCATGATTTGGGGCACTACACCTCAACCCCCTCAGCTTTCATGTCCTCTCTGACCTTGGGTATATTTTGTCTATTTGGGATGCAGATACATTGTAAGTCAGATTCTCTTGGAAGTACTTGTGCAATGCAGTCATGATCTCTGCTACTGAAATAATCTGTCATTAAATCTGCCTGGGTGAGGGGCCTTTCTGAGACTACTTCTAATTTAAGAGCCGTTTAAGATAAGCAGATCCTTCCTCCTCCCCCCAGTGCCAGCGATTTTTAATTGGAGTTGAATTTTCAATGCAATCAGAGGAATATTTTAATTTGCTTTGCACTTTTGTCTCTTCCTCGTGGTACATTAGCATTGCTGGAATAAGTAATCTTCAGACAAGTTCCCCAGCCGGGAGCTCGGAGCACTTCCCTTGGCCCTGTCGTGATGATGATAACATCACATAACACCCGTGCTTTGCAGGGGCTGTGGTTCTGAGCTTTCAAGTGCTGAGTTCCTTTATCCTAAGTCAGGCAGTAGCTGTGTGGGATTTCCTTGTGTTTGTTTGTTTGTCCTCCTCCTGGTGACTTCAGAGTTACTGTTGCCCAGTCAGATTCTAAAGGGATGGTAAAAAATGAGACACTGTCAGTCATCGCGGGAAGATGAACGTCAGTGTGCTGGGTTTCGTCTAGGGCTGTCAGAGCGGAAAAGGACTTGTTAATGAACAGTGAAGGGAGAAGCAAATAGAGGGTGCACTCTTCCTTCTTAAAGTAGGTCAGTCCTCATTAGGCAGCGATTTCCTATGTCACTGTAGCAGATAAATCCACACTTTTCTGAATTTAAATGGACTTGTGTTACATCTGTGGATGTGAGAACCATTACTGGGCTGCATGTTTTAATTCATGCTAATGCTTGCTCAGCTCCTGTGCAGCATGCTGAGTGTCAACTCTTTGGAGAAGTTTGACTTAGTCTCAAGCACCACAATCCTAATTAGGCTCTGCAACAAACGTGCAAATTGTGCTACGAGTGTTTCAAGTAGCATTTTTGTGCATATGCTTATAGCTCTTGGCTGTTAATCAATGTGCAGAAGTGCTCTAATGTGGAGACAGCGTCAGGAAACTTCACTAGGATTACTTGTAAAGAGCAAATCGCAACACTGAGCTTCGTTTCACTGAATGGGCTTTCAAACGCCAGTTCAGCTTGAATGCAAACCCTTCAGTCTGCAGTTGCACCTGCTCCTGAGATGCAGACTGCTGCATGCTGATGTAGCTGGCGGAGGCTGCTTGAGTGACCCCCGGGAGTCACCTGGAGGAGCGAAGTGTCAGTAACGCTTTCAAGCTAGCAGCAACAGAGCAATAGCATGTAATGGTTCTCCTTGTGTATTTGTGTGGAGTGTTTTTGGTGGTGGTGGTTGTTTTGGTGTTGGTGTTAGTAACATCATTAATTCATCTGTTAGCTTTCCCAGTGAAGTTCTCAATTTATCTGTAGCTGGGAATTTCTTAGGGGGGAGCTTCATGCTGGTGCTACAAGAAAGGAAAAAGTACTCAAGAAAACAAATACGCATACATACAGGCATCTACATTTATTAAGTATATTTGTATGCATAAGGTAAGTGAAGAAAATGATTTAAATAAAAGCTTCTTCTAGGGAGTATGCAGCAGGTATTTTCTCAGGCTGGTGCTTTTATATGCTACAAATGGATTAAGGATACAGGAAAATGTCAAGTTGCTTTTGACTGGGAGGAGTTACTACCTATTTAATGTGCTGAATGATTTAGGAAAAAAAGTCTGTTAAAGCATGTTTGGCATTTAAGATCACTGATTTACGTACAGAATATTTCTTGCAATACTAGAGTGAATTGATGTAGTTACTCAACTGCTGGGTCCCTGAAAGTTAAGAACCAGTAGATTTTAGCCTCTCTTACCTAGATTTTAGTCTGGGATTAGGAGTAGAAAATAAACTTTCCAGATTTTTTCAGTTCTTACTTAACTGAAACAAAACGAGAAGAAAGTAAACTTTTATGCACCTGTGTAAGAGCCAGCATTTGGGCAGCTATGTTTACACTGAACTTCTGAATGTGTTCAGTCGGCAGCCTCCATCACTTCAGCAGTCCGAATTAGTTCAAAATTTTGTAGAAAACGTGCATCTATTTTGCATTTAATTCTAACTCCTGTAATGGAGGCATAGTGCTATGAACCCTTGACGTATGATGCCTTTCAAATTGCATTTTAAATACCAGTTTCAAAAAACATTCAGAAAAATTAAAACTTTGTATTTTCCTGAGTAGCATCAAGATGCCTTTTTATAGCATCCTTCATTGGAATTCCATTCCAGTATGCTTTATTTCATAGAATCATAGAATCATAGAATATCAGGTGCAGTAGATGGTATTGTACATGCAGGGAGAACTTGAAAAACTTAAAGCCAGGGGCCCTGTGTTACAATACCACAGGGGCTGTTCAGCTGTGACTAAGCCAGAAGCTCTTGACTGAATATTGAGTGTAATCCTTGTTGTGCAGTGACCTCTACAGTTAGAGGGTTGATAAACGCTGCTTTTAGCCTGTCTGCTGGTCCCTGACTGGCATCTGCAGTTGCAACTCACATGTCAAAAGCAATCTATGTAACTAGGGTAGAAAAACACAAGGGGTTTCAAGTAAAGTTAAACTTGTAACAACCTGTCCCTATTTTGTTACTGAATCCAAGTCATGAGCTAGCTTACACATGCTACTGACATCAGCCTTGTAAAAATACCACGGATTATTCATTCTTGATAAAAACTTGACAGAGGAAACTTCCTAAAAATTTACAGTAATGACAAACTTCTGTATGTGCAGTGTAGGATTTCATTTAGGTAGAGTTCTTTCGGAAGTTTAGCAATGGCTTGTTTTAATTTTACTTCACTATTACATTTTCCTACTTATTATTGAATTTTAGAGTTTATGGCTTCCTTCATTTCCAGTGCAAAGATTCTAGGTCGTGTCTTCTGGTGGGAATTAGTGCTGATGTTAGCAGAGGTTTGTCAAATATACCACAGGAAATTGATTTTATTTTATTTTTAGTGTCTACAGGTGACTGCTGCAGTGACTCTTTTGTCAAGGATGTTATGATCGAATCTCAGGAATAGATTAAAATCAAGGCCCTGTTGCACTGCTCTGCACTCAGAGACATCATCTCTGCTCCAAAGAACATCCATTCGTGCTGTCCCACATGGGTCATGTCCACGAAATGGTGGAGGGAAGAGTATCCTGCTCTGTCTGCAAGATAGGCAAGGAACACCTTGTCCAGCTAATGCAGGAATTCTGGTGCAAATGCCATTTTGAATCAAGAGCTGGTGAACTGCTGTCCTAACCTCATGGTTGTCCTCTTGCAAACATCACATGTGAAATTCCCCAGTATTGCAAGGTTGTCGTAAATGAAGCCAGTGAGGACTCCAACAAGATCTTCAAAGGAGAGCAAGGTGTGAGGCTGCAGGCGAGCATGGTCACAGAATTCCTGACTGTAGCAAAGAATTTTAAGGACTGTTAGTGGCGGCCGCAGCGCTGATGGTATGGCTTTTCTGTGCCTTCAAGCAGTTCTGTGTTCCCATGGTCCCCCCTGTCAATAGGTTTTGTGATGCTCGACCTCTGATATTCTTGTTCAATTAGGTGTTGACTAAAACCTGCTTTTTGTTTTTTCCTTTCCTGTTATTTCGTCCATGTTGCATGGTGCTAGTAGTGTCTTTCCACACTTGACCACACCCAGAAAAGGCAGACAGGTTTTCTAACAATTCAGGTAAAGTTACACATTGGAATATGACAAAATGCAGGCCAGGCTTGCAGAAATCCTAACAGTGCTGCCTTAGGCACGTAGCACAGCGTGGTGTAGGGTTCTGCGCTGTGTCTGCTTACACCTGCCTCAGGCTGATGTTCTCTGACACTGGTGCTCATCAGATAACCTTTGCTGTGAGCAGCTGCTCCCTAATATCTTCCAAATCCCTTTAGAACAAAGCCTGGAAGTCTGGAAACTGAGAAGCAAATGGCACTTAGAACGGCACTCCCACTTGTGTGTTTCTCTTTTAATGATTAAGAAAATCTTGATCTGCTGTTAGTCTGTGAGTTAGCACTGAGAGAGAAATCAACCTTCCTGTGAGACATTCCTTCACAAATTAAATATGAGATCTCATTTTGCAGATTAAGTATCTTACAGTGTGTGACAGGGAGCATGCTATGGTTGGTGTCCATTGACAGGACAGACTGCTGGGTGGACTCTCCCAAAAATCCAGCTGCTGCGAGATCACTTCCCCAAGAGCAGGCTTGTAAGTCTCCTGATAACCAGGTGGATAGGATGATATGAGGGGAGCCTGTTTGTTGTCCTTTGAAAGCCAGAAGCAATTACTTTTTTAACATGCACACCTTTTTTTTTTGTCTCCAACAAATCTTTGTTAAAAACATTTTTTAAAATGCAAGAGAATTAGCGAAAGCGTAAATCAAAGGCGCTGGCTGACGTGCATCAAATGTTATTTACTGCGGGGATCCAAGGGAGCTCAGTGCCTCTTAGTTTCAGATCCCTCAATTTTTCATTCCCTTATCTAATTGTGAAAACATTTTTTACCAAGCAAATACAGCAAGCAAGCAGGAAGAGGGTCTGCTGAAGCAAATACGTGATATAGTCAAGGGCTCAATTATGCATCAGTGGATTCAATTTATAGAGCAGAGAGAATCAGTCTTGGACTAAGTCTCCCACACAGAGCATTAAAGCATGTGCTGACAGAATGAATTAAATAGAGTGCTAGCCAGAAGTCACTAGTTCCAAAAGGTAATTTGATTCAGTCCTACACAAATTAGGCTCCTGAGGTAGACTATTTACATCTTTTGTTTGAAATAACTCAAAGTGTAAGAAAAAAAAAAGAACATATTTATTACTGTCTGCTTGTTCTTAGGTGGAAACCTTTCCTTTCATCTCAGACTATGATAAATTTTTCCCAGCTGTATTCTGATACAAGTGAGCAATTTGTGTGAGACTAGCTGTGTAATGAAGGTGATATATCATGCATATAGGACTTGAGAGCATTGGAAACCATCTTTATCTGCTTCTCTTATTTATAGGACCAAGAAAATCTTATTTGTGAAGAAGTGAGTGCCTCCCTGTGCTCTTGGTGCTACATGCACAGAGATTTCTGTAATGCACAGATGGCCACAAGAGAGGAAATAAGCCTTGAGGATCCAGAATGAGGCCAGTTGCATTCCTGTTTGCTCTTGTGTGCCAGTAAAAGCTTTTAGCTGACCGTGGTCTGTCCCTAGCAAACTAATAGACCTTATCCTTTGTTGTTGCAGGCAACCCAGTCTGGCCTCTCAAGTACTCCTGTGTGGGCTTGTATGTCTGAACTGGTTAGGTTTGCTCTCACTTTGCTTCCTGTTGGCAGGAGGATTATATTTCAGATCCACCTGACAGATTTGGAGACTTCTGTTTTTCTATGGGAATAGCCTTTTACAGCACCAAACAGACAAAATTAGACATTTTTTAACTTAATATGTATGATATAGAGGAGCAGAGTGCTGCAATCAAGCAGTCTTGAATGCTTAGGTTTGACTGAGGCATTGAAGCCCCATCTCAAGTGCTGGATAATGAAACACTGCTTTGCTGCCAAAGGAAGGAAAACAATATGCATTTATGTCTGGTGTGTTCTGCTAGAAAAGCTGCTATCAGTTCCTCTTAGCTGACTTAAGAGGTGAGCAGATGCAGCATTGTGGTGAAGGACTTGGTTTTGTGTCCTTCCACAAGCCGCACCCTCCCATACTTAAAAGAGTTGGGGGTTGTTTGGATCTTCTCCAGATTCTATACCTCATCTGCTTCTCCCCGCTCTGTTCCACTGAGTATTTACCAGCTCCATCGGAGGTTGCTGGACGCTGCAAAAATGTGGTAAGACTGTACTTTTCTGTGAGCTGAGCAGTCTGTCTGGCCCACGATCCCAGGGTCAGGCTGACTGCGGTGAGCTTTGCAGTCTGTTTTGCAGATATTTTTCACTCGGTTGCTAGCAGGGCCCCGGGCTGCTGCAGCTCACACCACTGACTCTTTCACTTGCATTTCCAATTTTCTGTGTGTGAGGGTTCAGTCTGTCACAGGCAGCCTTTCCACTGGCTGTTAATTCTCACTGACTGGCTGATTGACTGGGCTCCTGTGCTGCATCCCTTTAATAGGATTACCAGAAATGCAATAACCTGCTCACCTGCTGACTGGGGGGGGAGGGAAGGGAAGCGATAGCCAATTTGTCAGGATCGGTACGGGGAGTGAGTTCACCTCCTCTGAGGTCTCAGAAATTGCATGTGACTCGTGGCAGCCTTAACGGACCAGTTGTCATTTTGACTGACAGCCCTACAGCACAGTATGATGGAGGTGCTGTAAATCAGTCGAGGACGCAGTGACAGGCGTGTGTGCCTAGGGGCTGTCACCAGGGTGCATCCTGGCTGCAGACAGCAAGTGGGGCCCGAGGCTGTGCTCGAGTCCAGCCCTGCCAGTGCTTCCACGCTCTCTGCATCTGTCTGGGGGAGACTCGAGGCTGTGCTGGGGGCACTGTGGACTGAAATGCTTGGCTGCCTGCGCTGAAGTACAGGACAGATGTGTCATGCCTGGTGCACTCAGCGCTGTGAGAACACAACAAAAATTAGCCTGAACAAAGAAGAAAAAGGTGGTGTTCATGGTAAGTTTGGGAATGACTGGAGATTAAAAAAATCACACGGGGAGAACAGTGGAACTATTTTTCTTAGAAATCTGCTTCCTTGAGTTAGAACAAAACTAAAAAATAATTATTTTCACACTCTTGGCAAGATCTCACAAAAATCTGCATCTCTGTGTTTGTAGCCCAGCAGAGGAGGGCTTTGCATGTCAGTGGATACATGAGACAAATCCAGAAACTACAGAAATAGTTTGTGATGGCCTTCCTGTTGTGAACCTAAAGAAGGTGAAAAGTGGGAAGATTGTTTCCGGGTAGGAAATACATGAAGTTATTAAGTGAGGATGCTGCAAACCAAATGTTCTTGGGATTTTGAGGTGAATGATAGTTCTTCCTGTTCCTTGAAACTTCTAAAAGTTTGTTCCCAATACTTCAGGTATTCAAAATATCCCAATGTTGCCACTTTTTTTTTCTAGTGTAGTTCACTGTAGTTTCAAGACAGGAATTTCTTTAGAGCCTGTTCCTTAACTGCTGAGTTGGCATTGGTTTTTTTTTTTGCTTGAGTCAATCTCGTTGAATAAAGTGAATGAGGGTTTGGTATTGCCTGAAAATAATTTGGGTGTGGGGCACAGATCACATAAAACACTTTTCTGTGGCAAACACATGGTGATTTTGTCCTTTTGGTAACACCAGCATTAAGACCAGAGGCCAAAGACTAAAGCAGAAAGGATTGCTTACACGCCAAGAGGGATCTGTGTTGTGTGTTGGAGGTACAAAGGGAGCTTTTGGGCGAACCATTCTAGTTGCCTTTTGTTGGGAATTTTGTGCACTCTCCTCTTTTTCTCACAGAATTATTCATCAGATTCATTTTTTTTATTTTTTATTCTTTGATGTAGGGGGGAGATCATTTCTTTCTCATCCTTTACTGTCAAGTGAAGTGTTCTCTCAAGTTAGCATTACTTTACATTTTGCACCTTGAGGACTTGTCACCATCAGCTTCTGTATCAGCAAGGCTGCTCTAATTCTTTCCTTCTGCTGATTTTGTGCAAACGGTTGTGTGTGATCCCTGTGCTGTAACTTGCTGCAGTTCCAAAGGCAGCAGTACTTGTGAGATTTCCCATAGCCACGAGAACAGAACTGTTTTCATATCAGTCATTTCATGCAACACCACATGCAAATCCCAGAGTGCCTGTAAGCTGCAGAAATTGTGTATCCTCACATAGATCATGAAAAGTGCTCATGAGGATGAGAAGTGCGATTTTAAAATACAGGTATGTACAACTTCCTAAGTTATCCTGTACCACTCTCAGTCTTGGAACCAAAGAATAGATCCTTCTTCTCAAAGCAGTGCTTCTAGACCTCTCTGCAAGCACAGGTTTTTGTACCAGTAGAACAAAGTGTATCAGTGGAAAAAATGTAGGCTTATGTTTTTACAAATATATTTATATGACAAAATGATAGTCATACAGTTCATAATAAATCTGATTAAAATAGAATCAGGTTTTGTTTTATCAAATTTTCTTCCTGTGCAGAAATAACTCTTTGTTATTTAATACAACATTGAGACCTGGGGACAGATGTCTATCTTAGCATTACCAAGAGCACTGAAATGCCCCAAATGCTGTGTGTGAGTGGGGCAAGGGCTCCATTTTGAGTGGTTTCTTCTCTCTTTAATAGCAGTGTAGCTAACCAGGAAGTTCTTCCTTGGATTCCCGCTGCCTCTCTTTTTCCTCTCAGGTTTGTAAGCAAAAGACCACGTGTGTTTTGTTTTTAAGGCTAATTTCCCCCTCCACACGATAAACAGACGAAAGGAAATGGTAGCCCTATGTTTGCCTTCTACTTGTTTATGGAGGGCAAAGCAGCTAGAAGCTTGGGTATGATGCCCTGACCGTGTGCTGCATATTGCAGAGCTGATTGTGGAACGTCTGCACATGCAAGGCTTGGGAATTCTGCATCTGCAGAGCTTCTGGTAATGCTCTAATCTAATGGCGTTTTATGGGGTTCTGTTTGCCTTGGTGGCCTTAGAAAACATATATTAACAGTATGAGGAGATTTTAAAAGGGGTTTTATATACAGCTTGTAAAGTATCTCCAAGGACTAGTAGGAAAACCGTTTCTGCCTTGCAAATGAAGGTGGCCTGTACCAAGCTAAAGTTTAATTGCTATTAGAGCTGTCAGAGTGATTTCTCTGTGTCTGATTTATGGTGGCGAATTGGACTTTATGTTGCTCTTTGCCTGCGTGCTTTTTTTTTTTTTAATTTATTTTCATGGCAGTCTTGGAGCTTTCCTGAAATGGAAGGAGCATTATACTGAGAAATGGATTTGTGTATTTTACTTCTTTTTGTGGGAAAAAATGTCCTGAACAACTGTTTCCTCTTTCAAATAATGGAACCTTGTGAGATAACTCAAAAATTCTCCACTCTCATGAAAGCAGAGCAAGAGTGAAGAAATTTAAAGTAAATAAAAGCATAGTAAAGCAAGGTTCCTGGCTGTGACATGTGCTAATAACATCTTGTGCGATTTGGAGCAACGTCTCATGAGTTCCCGAGTCATGTTTATAAATCCATCCCCAGAGAAGAACAGTACTTAGGTCTGTAACTTCCATCTCAACTCAGTGCCCACTTCTGTATGCATTTAGCTTGATCCTGAGGGAATGCTGGAGGAGCTTAGCTCAGTGTATGGTGGGTCCTAGGAAGCACGCTTGGAAAAGAAATTAGCGGTGGCCACAAACCACCAAGTGCCCTGGCTGGGCCAGGAGTGCCTGGAATGGTTCCTGCTGGCTCGCCTAATGGAAATAGTTTTCAGGCAAACTTTGTTCTTCCTGTCACTGGTTTAAATCCAGAAAAACTTCACTCAGACGGGAGGAGAGCGGCTGAGACTGAAGTTAGCCTCATGGATTTACTCTGGAATAACTCATTCTTTCCTGGCGAGACGAAATGCCAGGGCATGGTACCTGCCACAGGCTGCTGCCTTGCCCATGCGCTGCCCCACAGCCGGTGTGTTTGCAGCCGCAGCTCGTGCTCTCCTTACTGCCCTGCTGGCTGCTGCGACTTTTGCCTCACCTACGCTTTCCTGGATCACCTTTCTGATCGTGGTTCACACCATGCAAATCCCGGCTGTAAATACAAGGGAACAGTTCTGTGTTTGAGTGAGACCTGGACGCTGCCTGGAGTTTCTGGTAGTTTAGCCACCCTTGGGCAGCAGCTACTAGTGGTTACCTGGCAGCCAGCTGTTAATGGAAGAGTGGGAAGAGTGGCAAAGCAGTTTAGACACTCAGAAATAAAATGGTCAAAGGAAACACTGCTTTTTAAGCACTTTAGAGCAATAAGTATCTGTATACCTGTCTCCTGAATCTCATGGGAGATGCAACATCTCTTGCTTGTGTGTTATTTGGGGAGGGCAGGGAAGAGTCTATCACTTCTTTGAGTTAATTTCTTTAACTGTGTCATTGCTTTCACATCCAGTACTTCTAAACGAGAAAGCAACATCTGCCTCTTCTCCCCACAGCAGTCTAGTCTTGTGCTTGACTGGACGTTTTTTAGTGCACTCGTGCTGTCCCTCCCACTTGATCCCCCACTTTTCTTTGTCTGAATGGCAGCACTGCTGACAATCTCACTTCTGGCAAAGTCAACAAACGTACTGCTGGTGGCCCCACTGTGAGCGCAGGACTGTAATAGTTTGTCATCTCTTCCATATTTCTGTATAGTCTCTTGTGTTGCATGGTATCCAAATCTCCTTTTGGCCATAGCCATCAGGTGAAATAGCACTGACAGTGTTTCTGTATGGGTGATCTGTGGCCACGTCAGCTGAACGTGTCCTGAAATGACTTGCCAGGGCCCCAGTGACTCCTCAACTTTTTGCTCCTTGTCCCTCTTTCTCTCTCTTTCTCACTTCAAGACAGGAAGCTTCAAAGCACTTGCACAGTTCCTCTTGTGTATTAAGAAATGGGTTGGGTGCTTTTAAAACACGTTAGTCCAAGAGCAACATGTCCTGTATGGGAGATGGGGGTTCTGGGAGACCTTCGGTGTATTAAATATATAATATATAAAATAAATGTAAATGTATTTTCGGCATTCACAGTGCCATCAGCCATAAAAAAGTAGAGAAAGGTTAATAGAAAAAGGATAAATACCTGTAGCCTTGGTATTTGTGTTCCTTTTAGCTCTTCATCTGTAGTGCAGCATGGAAACTGGACAGTGGTTCTGAATGGTGTTACTTTTTTGATTCATGCCCTGTTTTCTGTGATACTTCCCTCCCACATTTCCTGCTGCATTTCCCCTGACTTCACTGAAGTTGGTCCTGACCCTCACCGCTTGAGGGAGGGGGTGAACACGGTGGGACCAGAAGTATTTCATAAGGTCAGTGGGCTTTCTGAGATTGAGGACAGAACGACATGACCAAAACTCCTCCCTGATGACATTTACCTGCTGCTTTCTGTAACTGTGGCATCAGCAGGCAAAAAGAGTCATTGCTCTCCTTTCTGGCATGCAGACTCAGTCCTGAGTAAGTTTTGCTTCTGCCTGAATTTCCCCGAGGCAGCCGCTGTGTCCTGGGTCTCCGCAGCCGGTTATAGAAATGATGCTGTCCCTGTTTTTCATTTCCCCATATCCTGCAAGTTTGTATTCTTTCCTGATTTATGTTGCTTCCCTACCTCTCTTCTAAATAGTCTGATAGAAGTTAAAGAAAAGTTTTCCATTCTTACATTTTTATTTAGCAGTTCCAGCTACTTTACAATAGAGCACTTGTGTATCAAAAATAAACAGGCAGGAGTATGAGCAATAAATAGCAATGCTCATTAATGCTATATGTTTTCCTGCCATGTGAATTCTTTTTCTCCTAAATATTTTTCCTTCTTCAGAGCCAATTAGTTTAATGTGGTAATAGGAATTTAAAACAGGGCTGCCAAGCCATATGTCTGGAAATCTCCATGGATTCCCTGCATGACTTTTTGTTATGCACTGAGACATGACAGATGCGTGACTCTGAAAATATTATTTAAACATGGTCTATTTTTTGTAGCTTTGCACCAGAATCAGATTTGAAAAAAAACAAAACAAAAAAAACCATAAGGTTACCAATAACAGTACATATTTTGGGAGCGTCTGCACTTGCTTTCTCATCCCTTTGTCCTGCAAAGATTCCTGTGTACGCCGGGGTTCAGGTGCAGACAGGTCTTCTGAATTTACCTGGATTATTCACAGAGGTAACGGTGAGCCTGAGAAGAAATCATGCAGGAAGGACTGGTAGCTTAAACCTGAGCAGAGCACAAGGCTACAGCATCTGCAGCAGTCTGTGAGGATGGGGTTCTCGAGTGTAGGGCGCTTCACAGAAAAGTGTGAAACATCTGTGATGCTCCTTGTTTCCCTGTGCTGTCAGTGAGGCCATGCTGTATTGACAGAGATTTTTTCCTAACTTCCTCCTGGCCCGGATTCTAATAACCACTATCTGCTACTGAGGACTGGAAAAGAAGTACCCCTCTCTTTGTAGATGGCTAGACTTGTGATACTGATGGACGCTATTATCCAGGCTGTGCTGCACTGTCAGCATTTGCCATACCACAGATTTTTGCATGTATTGTGATCAAGATGTGCAGTGCCAACTGAACGTGTTGGCAGCTAGATGAGGGAACATTTGTGATTTTTGGCACTTGGGAGATGTACGTGATGATTTGGGATTGGGTTTGAGCACTCCAGCTGACCATCTCAGTAAAACATTCAGCTGTGATGTACGTGTTTCACCCCTTCCATTTTCCTTAGAATCTTTTCTACCTGTTGAAATGAAATGGTGACTGTTCAGGCAGCTCAGGACTCATGTCTGAAGCCATCTGGGAAGTCTAGAAGATAGCACTGGATGCGATGGCTCAGGGATTCATGGTAAGGACTACACTTGAGTAACCTTGACATCCAGGAAGTGCACTACTCAGCAGTCCACGTGAACTGTACAGTCATGTACAGAACTTGGGAGTTGCTGGGCAGGTGATCTTTAAGGATCACAATGCACCTCTGGCCTGGATGGTGGCTGGGGTAATACTGTGGCACAGCTGCATTGTGTAAAGACAGGAATTTCTTTATGGAGTGTAGAATAGAAGGCTACAGGTCTGACCCAGACTTAAGTGGATTGATTTCTTGTGACAGCTGTTTCAGTGGTTGTATGCTGCCCATGCTGCCCTTTTTATGTAAATACCTGGTCTCCTTCCAAATAATTGTAAGGGATTTCTGGACAAGCACCAGTGCAGCAAGTTATTCAAGTCTGTGGTGTATTTGGAGCATCTGTTTGGATACTTACATGAAGCTGAACTCACTCTTGCATACCTTATTGTATTATTTTATAAGTATCTATGTTATATAGCAATTCTTTCCAGGAACAGTGTAGAAGAACAAATGATAGTCCTGGAACAATCGCTCAAGCTTCAGTTGTATTTTCTATTTATATATCTGCTGCATATGTTTCATCTGAAAACACAGCGCTTTCTGAGCAGTGTCCATGATGAAGCCCTTTCACGTGCTTTCTGATGTTCTTTATCTTTACTGATGGTGCTGTGTCTGGGCATAATGTGTTTATATATATAAATATATATATATATACATAGTTATCTGAGCATTTGTTGTTCCGAAACAAATCTGGCTATCCATAATCAGTGGAGTGAATGTAGCTTTTACAGTCACTGCTTTGTGTTCATCACTTATATCCTTTCATAGAATGTCTAATAATAGCGTGCCCAATTCTGCTGTATTAATGCAACAATTCCTGTTGCATTAATTGGAATCTGCAGTAAGATCAAAGAGAGATGACAATTAGGCCTGTTGTGAGCTCTGTGCATCCAACCCTGCCCTCAGCAGTGGCAGTATCCAGGCCTCAGCGTGGGTTTAGTTGTTAAAAAAGGTGCAGTCCACAATACAACAGACAATGTGCTTTGTCTTACCATTGTATTAAAGGCTACTAACACTAAAGAGGAGAGCGTGTTCAAGGATTAGTCTGAGGATGAAGGCTAGGCAAAAGGAGAACTACAGTGAGCATCAGGAATAATAATCTTGCTTCTGCAATCCAGCAGAACAGGGAGGAAATGGAAATGCTATTGATGGGGTTATTTCAAAAAGGGTAAGAAAAACATCTCATCAAGAACAATCGTTGGTTGGTTAAATTACCCAAATGTTATTTGCCTTCTCAAATTGATGTAATTTTATCTCATGATTTTGTTGGGCATCTGAAGGATTAATTCCCCCCCTCACACAGATCTTCTACTGATGTCACTGGGTGATATTAAGGGTGTGTAGGGGAATAATTAAGATGTTAGTTCTTAGGAGAAAGTAAAACTGATTAGGTATGAGCATCCTATAGAGCCTGCCAGTTCGTCAGTGCACTACTAGTGTCATCTGTCCCTGTAGTGTTTGGGGGTCTGCAGGGTCACGTAATACTATAGGATGGCAAAGGATTACACCCCTCCTGCCAGTTCTTGGAGTAAGGTGCTCAAAGCAGGAGGAAAAGTTACAGTCCCCTTTGCAGTGGGATAGCTCAAGCAGAGAGCACTAGGGAGCTCCTTTTTCAAAAGGGCAGAACAGGAGTGGCAGAACAGGAAGGAAAGAGGAAGCTAGCTCTAACGGTACCAAATTCCACTGCGACGCCAGGATGTACCTTCATGGGAGCTGTGTGGAACAGCAAATGAGGGTAATAAAAACACACAGAGGGGTTTTCCTTTTGCATTATGACGCAGTGTATGTCGTTCTGCTTCTGCAGTATCAGTTAAGTGATGATTCCCAGAAGAAACAGTTGGTGATTGACAAAATGCCTTTGTCCGACAGGACCACGTCCTTCCCAAGAGCATTGTCACTGATTGCAGTGGATACAGGGTTGATCTCGTGTTACGTCAACACCATTTAAAGGAACTGTAAGCAGAGCAGATGTGTCAGCAAAATACGCTGTCACTGAGCTCCAGGGATAACTCAGCCTGCTGCGACATCGCAGTCCAGGTGTTAAGTAATTCCAATAGAAATACAGTAGCTACAACTTCTATTAAAATGTTCACTTTCTGTTAAAACTGTTTCCAACTCAATATTTTAACTGAGAGGACTATGGAAATATTATGGGTTTGCAAGTGTAGTTAGTTAATTTAAACCATCACAGGCACTGGATTGAAATGCAGGAGTTTCACCACATTTTCTGTGCAGACAGCTTTGATAGTGTATAGGCATTTTCCTCTGCAAGGTGACAAAAGTTATGGTCAGACTGCAGTGAAAGCATTAACTGTGCCATTACACTGCAGACGTTTCTTACCTGGATTATGAGCTGTAGCAGAACTCATTTTGCATGGCATCTAGTTTTGCTGAGGATGTGATACGTGAATTGCTGTTCATTTGTCTGGTGTGCCTGTCAAACCACCAAGGCTGATAATATTCAGCTTGTCTAGACTTCCCTGAATTATACCTAAAAACAACCAAACCAGCCAACCAGTTTTGTGTGTGAGTGTTGAAGGTATCTTACTTTATCCTGGTGAACAGTTGACATAAGACTGAAGATTCGTCGATGCTTACTGCCTGTAGTTATTTGTGGTGGAGGGTGGTGCTGTGCGTTCTGGTACTACTGAGACACCACCCATGCAATGGTGGGAGCAGCGCATGCCTCTGAATCCCCTAGAGGGGAGAGCAGAAACTCACGCTCATGTGGCAGATGGGACTGGCCCAAGAGGAGGCGACAGATCTGTAAAAGGTCAGTGGCCCAGCCCTAGCAACTCCCAGGTCTCCGGACTGCCTCTGCAGTGCCCCTCAGCTGGAGCAGAGGGCATCCCGATCTGCCTTTGGCACCCACTGCATCAGGAACTCTCTCCTGCGTCACCCTAGTGACTGGCTTGCCAGGGGAAGGGGGCAAGTAAGCCACGTACCACGCAGGCTGCACAGAGTGCCCCGGTGCTTTCAACATCTGTCTCCCCTGACACACTGAAAAGACAAAATGTTGTCTGTAAATTGCATAATGTTACCTAGTACCTGGAGGAAAAGTCTGTGCACCCACCCGTGGTAGGACCTGGTACAAATGTCCATCCGCTTCTGGAGACGTACTGAATTTTGGATACATGCGTAGAATAACACACCTGTTTAGAAGGTGTGGTGAATTGGGGTCTAAATCTTTAGGTGGTCTGGGGGAACCATGACTGTTGTGTTTCAGAGCATCCTTTCATCCTGGTGCTTTGCATTGCCTGCTGCGAGCTCTGCCTGTTAGTGCTTTGCAGCAGTTCTGTGGTGTGCTCCTGTCCGTCCGGACTTGAATGTCTTGACACGGATAGTTCGCATCCAGTCACACGTTCACTTCACACAAATACAACCTGCTTTGTCGAGGTGTTACCATCTACTACAACACTTAACAGGTAACACTTCTGGAGGCTGAAAGTAATGAGCAGCAAAAGTACTGGGCTGTCTTGTTGGTAGGCTTTGCACGTATGTTTCAACTATGGTCTTTAATTCCTTGTGGTATTTTGAAAAACTGTAGAAGTTGTTAAAGCCGTCCTGTTTTCATTTTGACTTCATTGTTCTGTGAAGATGAAGTGAAAAGGAATGATGATGCCCCTTCTTGTAATTTCGTACTGAGATCATCAGTGGGTCTCTGCCGCATTGCACTGAAGTTGTTTATCCTTTGTAATATTATATAATAATGGGATCCTAATGACTTCGCTAACAGACATTCGGGATGCAAATTGACAGCTTTTTGGCTCTATGCTATTTTTCTTTAGGAGGAGCAACTTAATGGAATCATCGAGAGGGTTACAAAAAGTTCTTTCCCGGTTGTTTGGCTCTGGCAATGTGGTCTCTGTGTGCTTTCATTTACATCATGAGATCACCGAGACGCTACTAGGAAATTAGATTTAGTGCCATTTTGAGAAGGGGGAAAGAAAGTAAATCAGTGTATTTGAGAGGTGGTGTAATCTGCGGAATAGTGCTCTAATCCTCAGTGGAAATCCAAATGGAATTACGGGCACTCGTGAATTTTCAAGATTATAAGGTTAATGATGATGTAGTTTCATTTTATTTTATCTTCTGTGCTTTGTGGTTACAGCTACAGGGTTGCAAGCATTAAAATTCAATGAAAGAGACTTTCCCACAAGGAAGATATGTATCTGATAGTGATCAGTCATGCAGAAATGACACTAGTTGTTTTTTTTAGGGTAAATAAGGTTAATGGGTTGAAAGTAAGTATAGACAGAAGAACTGTTAGAAAAATGACAATATTATGGGCTGCTAAAAGTGGCTAGGGCAAGTGTGGGAGCATGCTGGCTGTAGAATACCTGTGTCATTCTGGTTATGCCTAGTGTAAGTGTAGCTAAGGATGATGTTTCTCTGGCATGTATAGGTTCAGGTGCTCCAGAATACTGTGAGATAGATTAAATCTTTTCTCCCGTTTCTGCTTTCTCTGATTAATTACTTAAAGAACTCCCACAATTAACTGGTTGATTACTTAAAAATTTCCATTGAAATTCCCTCTAGCCATTCCTGTGTGTAAGTTGTGTATTTGATCTTCTTGGAAGTCCAGTGCTTGCTTCTCTCTAAAGTTTGTTTTTTTCTCTCTTCCACTTATACCTATTTGCCAGCTTTGGCTTCCAACGGCTGAGAAAAGCAACTGCCAATGCTTTCTGGTTTTGGAAGTCTATTCAGGTGGAAAAGAAATTGTGCTTTTACTTCCTGTCATTTGACTCTCCCACGGTTACAAGGATTTCCAGCAGAATTTTATCTTCTATTTCTTCTCTCTGTGCCGCAGATGAAAGAGGTGAGACTTCTCTTGGCTCACCTCTTGCTATTTATATTTAGTGTTTAAAACCCATAGGATAATTACTAGTACTTCCTTCTGATTCCAGCAATTTTGGTGCAAGGCCTTGAAGCGTGCTGCAGTCTGGCTAGTAGATAATCTCATGTTTGCTCATTAAATGCAGATCTCTCAGGCTGTCAACTCTTCAAGTCATAGAGTTAAAAATTCTCTTTCCTTGGCAGAAGATCACGAACTGTTCTTTATGCTTCGTTATCTATCTGCTGTGCTGTTGCACAGAGACTTGCCTTTGTGTGTTCACTACCACTTCTACCTTAGCAAGGTTCCCTGCTTCCAAATGCTGCCTTGCTCATACAGCCAAACTCCAGAGTCTTACATAGCTTTTACTGTGACTCCTGTATGGACCTGGTAAGAAGATACAGCTGCTATAAAAGGCTGAGCAGGGGCTTTTGAGCTTGGGTGTTGTCAAGGGGCTTACTGTATGAGTATCTCTCCTGGCTGTTCCTGTGAGGGGCTCCACAAACTTCCTTGATATTGCTTTGGCTATGTACTTCCCTGAGGTTTCCTGCCTCACAATCTGCATGCCTGTTGTCCTTTCTTTCCATCATAGTAGTCTGCCAGTGTCCTTACAGCACTAAGGGATAGCACCTTTAACCTTCAAGGCAGCATGACGTCTTCAAATGTCTGCCCCTTCCTTTCTTAGTTAAGTTGCCAAGAAGGTGCACAGCTGACAGGCACTTAGCTAGTCAAACTACACCGCGTAGTTCCCCGAGGTTAATTCCCCCTTGTTGCTGGCCAGATGCCACGTTCCACCATTACAAGCAGGAACAGTTCTTGCTTTGCTTTTCCTCAGGGATTTTTCAGCGAGCGGGTCTTGGAGACTGTAGCGGCCTTGTGTACAAATACGATTTTGTACCCTTTTGCTTTTATGATTGGGACATAATTCTTTGCTTGGTGTCATTTTTGTGAAGTTATTCCTCCTTTTGGGTCTGCTGTTACTTGAATGAACTGCTCCAGAGGGTTGGTAAGAGAATGATGTTTTCTTTCTTTCTTTCTTTTTTTTTTTTTTTTTAAAGGTATCACAGTCAACACTGGGAGAGAAGTTGGTGCGTGATAAGGGTTACAGCTAGCTTTTGCCCTCGTGCCTAGGTATTTGTCACATCAGGGCACTTCTGTCTCAGACCCTTGGAGCAGGATGTTTCCAGGGAAATGCCTGGGGCCCAGGATTTTCTGGAGCCGCTCTTTGGACACAGACACAAAACTGTGGCTGCAGGGGGAAAGAAAAGATAGTAACACAGTTTGTTCAAGAGTGGCTGGGCATTTCAACCAGTCTTTCCTTCCAGAGTCTGAAGAAAATCTTGCCCTAGGATCATTAACTGAACAAACAGTATTTAAAAGGAGAGCTGGCTGTGAATGTTTCGATTTGAAAACTTTCCCATTGGAAAACATGTCTGAATCTCACTAAAAACGTCAATTTGGTGAAAATCTATCAGGAAATTTCTGAGGCATAAGATGGAAATTACTGTAAAAGCAAGCGATAATTAGGACATGAATTCTCATACATGGAAAGTTAAAGTTTGAGGCCTTAGTCTTATAGAGCAGCTATTTAGTCTTTCCAAGATTCCCAGTCTGAGCAACTACTTTTGAAATAAAAGGTAGGTCTTGAATGAGTGCAACAATCAGATAAGCTGACTGTCTCGCTGTGTAAACGATGCGGTTTGTAACCCAGTTGTGCATTTCAGAGCTGACTACATGGGAGTCATCCATCAGCAACAATATGTACACCACTCCAAAATCCACTTAAATCAAAGAATTCAGAGTTGGAGCTCCTCCTGTGCAGGGATCTGATAGAGTAGAGTGAATTTCATGTGTGCAGGTGATTATAACAGCTTTTTATGTCAAAAAGTTGAAATGCTAAAACTAGTTTTTTATAACATGTCTTTCAGAGAAGGAAACAAAATCAGGTGACAGATAAGATTATGTGTACTTAAATGAGCTGCTAATCCTTTCTGCTCAGAGTCAGGGTTAGAAAATTTGGTAAGGAATCAAATAGATGTCAAATCATTTCTTTCAGAAGCAACCCTTGGTAGAACACTACTAAGTGATGACTTCTGAAAAAGCAGTTTGCATAGAGGAGTTCTCTTAGTGAAGGCAACAGCCAAGCTCAAAAGAGGGTACAAAGCAGAAGGAGCAGAGAGAGGCTATGGGAGAGGGAAAAAGCAGCTAGTATTAGGTGCCTGCATTGGGTGTTGGTCCTCATATTACTCTCTGGGGTGGGGAGAGGGGAAGGAAAGGTTGGAAATTACTGGCCTAAGAAACCAGGTTGGGGAAGCTGAGGAGGAAGATTCAACGAATTGGTTGTGAGGTCAGACTGTGACGAAGTCTGGGGACTAGGAGAGAATAAGGCTCGTGATGAGGAGCTGCAGAAAATTAGGATGAAGTATTGAGAAAGATGAGATTCGTGCAAGAGATGACAGAGGAGTAATAGTCAGGACTAAACAGCAAGAGAAGCAGAAAGGTCTGTCACTGCTATATGGGTTTCCCTCCGGGACATGGAGCTGCCTCCGAGTTTCCCAGGTCTCACCTTGCCTTTCCTGCTGGTGTCTGCCAGCAGAATTGGGGGCAGTAGAATCCCTCATGGAAGTGTATCTTTGTTTAGTAGTAACTACATGCCCAACATTTATTTAACATTTATTAAAATAAGTATTTATTTAAATTTTTTAGTGGAAGAATTCAGAAAGAGAGTTAGGGAAACCTACATACCTGGTGACTGAGACAAGAAATCTTCCTTTCTTTGGAGAAGAGTAAAAAAAATATTTTTGATTTTCTTACCTACTGTGAGATCTTCTTCCAGGTATAGTGAAGAAAGCTTTATGAAAGATAGGCAAAAGGTTGGGTAATACTTGTATCTAATATTTCTGGGGTGTGTTTTATTTAAAAAAAAAAAAAAGTGAAAACATCCACCTGTGAATTCTGCATGCACTTCCATGGCTGCATTCTGCTCTTGTTCCCAGCCTGGGCTATCAGTGAACAAACACAACATTCAGCAAAGTTGAGACTTGCACCTGTGGCCTCTCCTTCCTCTTGTACAGATGTGGTATTTTAAAAACGTGATCATTACTGTGATTACCACTGCTGCCAAGCTGTAGCAACACTGGCGATCTACATGGGGTCTGCAGTGTACTTGTGCTTGCTGCTGTGACTTTTCAACGAGGGGCTGAACCTGGCAGAAATCACTGGCATCCATCTGACGTTCCAACACGTTCCTACACCACGATAAGCTAGACAGAAAATGTTTTGTCAGCCTGCAGCTCTAGGTACTGAATCATTTAACTGCTTGCAAATGTCAGCAGTTCTAGCTGATCTATTACGATGCTTCGCTGCATTTCAAACCGCTGGCACAAAGTATGAGAATACTTCTTTCCTATGTGAGGTGGGCCAGCTGTGCACTGGTCAACGCAATGCTATTTTCTCACTCTTTAAAATGCTTGCTGTCATGGATGAGTCATAAAAGCGAGTTGGTCCAAGCATTCTCATTATATGTGGTGTGTTAATTAGTATTCGTGGTTTTCTTAGCATTTCTGCAGCCTGAAAATGGAGATGCATGAATATCAGTTCAGCTGTCAGTCAAGCAAATTCCCTCATGCTGATGTAACGGTAAACGTGTGCAATATATCAAAACATTTGGAAAGCCATTTTTAAAAGTCTGAGTTCAATTTTTGCACAGCAGTAGAGAAGCTGGGTGAAAGTATATGTGCATTAGGTCACTTGGAGATTGTGGAAATGGGCGTGTTTACACTGCAGTCTGCTCTATACCCAGTTACACGGGTCTGTTGAAGGGCATAGGGACACCTGGAAGATAAGGAAAGAGAGGGGTCTCTGCTTAGGGGAATGTCAAACCAGACCTAAGCATTGAATGGTAGGTGACAAGAAGTGAGCAGCCAGCACTCAGCAGGGCAGCTCTGGGGGAGCAGCTTCTAAGGAAGCAAAGCATCAGCTCAGGGGTACAGCCAAAGTTTCACAGTCCAGTTCAGTTCTCTCCCAGCCTGAGGTTTGACCTGGATCCCCAAATACCTCTCCATAGGCCTATCCCAAGGCTGCCTTTCAGCACTCTCCAGCGGGTTATGGGTAGGACTCTCATCTGGCAGCACAGAGCTCCTTAGGTGGAATTTGCGGCTTACACAGAGCTCGGTACTGCCATGGGCATCAGAGCTAGGTCATGTGAAGCTGGCCCAGAAAGCTGCTGCAGGATGAAAGTGCCCCATGAATCCAGCACTGCCCCAGCAGTGAGGGAGGTTGCTGTGCCCAGATCAGAAAGTTCTGTATATTTCTTCATCTGTCCAAATGAACAGTGGTGATTCAGGGTGGTCCTGAGAGATCTTGCAGGTGAGTGTGAAGAGCTGTGAATGAGCATAATGATGCTAATGGGTTTTGTCACTTTGCTCTTGCCCTGGAGAAGTGATGTGGAATGAAAGTGCAGTGTAAATTTTCCTGGAGGTGACGCAGAGCTCATTCACCCGAGTGCAGCAGCAGCTCAGTTTGAGCTTTATGTGTCAGGGTGTTTTCTTTTGCATTCAAACCTTGCATTTATTACAGGTTTGGCATGCACTGGGAGTCATTCCTCTTTTTCAATTACTGTAGTATTCTTGCTCTTGTTCACTCTATCTAATCTTTTCTCCCTCAGTTTCTTGTGTCTTTTTTGTTTGACTTCTGTTTAAAAAGCAACCTGGGAGCTCCCAAAACAGTTTTTAGGTAAGGGAAAACACAGAAGCTTGTTTTCCAGTAGAACTAGGCTGGACAGGATGATGAAACACCGCTAAGGAGCAGGTTTGGTCAAACTGAGCTCTTGTGAAAAAGACACCTGCATAAAGAATTTCCTACACGATAGAAGAATATAGGTTTTAATCGATATTTTTGCATGTGGAGCAATGTAGTTTATTTTTGGACCCAAGTCAGTAAAGCTTTTGGTGTCTTACTGTGCAAGCTCAAAATAAAAATAACAGATCTGAATACCAGGGCTTCTATTGCAAAGTTACTGAGTGAAGGGCTGTCATGTTACATTAAGAGCACCATTACTGCAAATGATTACCTCATACAGTATATTTGCTGGTCTGTCTCCCATGTAATCGTGAGGAATGCATTGACGTAAGAATATCTGTGGATAAATAAGTTGTGAAAAAGTCTGGGAGACAGCAGAAAGTCCCTGCCGTGATTGATAGTGGGGAGAAATATGCCAGAGCTATCAGCAAGGTAGTGTCTTTTCATAACGTATTCCAAAAGGTATGGACCAGTATCCCAAGAATTCTTCAAATTACTCTAAAACTTGGCACAATTAGTAACTCTGGCTAGTGCTTAAGCCTATGTTAATAGACTTAGTCCAGGTGAATAGCAGTGTATGGTGTTGCCTAGAGCGCATTGCTGTGCTTTGCTGTAGAGAAAAGGAGTAAATAGCTGTTCGGGCTTGCTGTGGTCATTAAATACTGATGTGCTTGGGAGTATTCCATGTCTGTCTATTAGGACCACTCTTCAGAAGTCATCGTCTATAAAACATGTATTCCGTGGTTCTCGTGTGGAGTAAAACACTTCAGCTCTGTTTACAGCCCTGAAGTCTACTTATATTCTGCTCTGGCTAGGTAAAACCCAACCAAATAATCTTTTCAGTGGACTTAAGCAGTTTAGAATTGCATCAGGAAAAAGAACACCAGCTGCTTATCTTGTGTACGTAAATCAGTGCCAAGGTGCTCAGTCACATACTTGTCCTGTTGAAACCTGGTGGCAGACACATTGCTTCTTCTTTGGGATTTTGTCTTTAAAAATCTTCCTATTTCTTCCTTTCTGCCTTAACTCATTTTCTGTCTTCTCAAATCATCTTACTTCTTCTTAAGTCGTCTTACTGTCAAAGATTTCATTTTTATTTGTCTCTTCCTCCTGTCACCAGCTGGCATGTCCATTTCTTACAGGATTTTAAGAAGGGTTGGTTGTGTTCTTCTGGCAAAGATATGGTTTTGCCAAAGATTGATTTGATTAAGTAAATTATCCAGAGCTGTCTGCATATCTCTTGGGGAAAACTACTTATTTTTACTCCTCTTTTGTCTTGGGTAAAGCAGAGTTGCAGAGATAACTGTGTTTGCCCTGTATCTTGTGGTAGGTCAGTGGCAGATGAGCAAGTGAGAGCAAGGATCTTGGGTCCAGCAACGCACAGGAAGTTCAAAACAGGAATAATACAGAGAGCTACTGCAGTGTGCAGTTAAGCTGTGAAATTCCTGACTGTCGGATTCCATGTGCCAAAGATTTCCATAAATTTATCTGTGGAAGTGAGCTTCATCCTGTATAGGCACCACCAAACGGTTCGAAACCAGGAAGCCCCTGAGCTGCAGTCTGTGAAGGGGCCACTACCTGCCCGCTTGTGCCTCCCTCTGCATCTAGCTTGGCCACTGGAACAGGCAGGATAGCAGGGCCAGGGGAGTGTTTGGATCCAGCATGGCTGCTTCTAGTGTGTCCTCAGCTAGAAGGTGAGAAATCAATGAGTTTGTAAATAGAGCTACCTGGCTCCAGTGACTGCCCCTTGCACAAAGGGCCGGGATGCTTCATCAGGTCAGTGTCACACAACATAAGTGCCTGGTGCTCAGGCGGTGCCGGCTCTGTGGGCAAACAGCAGGCTGCTGTTCTGCCTGCTGGTAGTCTGGCACCTCTTGTGAACGCTAAATTAAATTTTAAAGTGAAGAAGTGCTGAACTATTGCCAAGAAGTTACGAGGCTGAGAAAGGTACATGAGGCTTGGGAGGAAGCTGCACGAAAAGAGCACTAAGTGAGGGATTCTGCTCGACAAGGTCTGTGCGCTGAGCCAGAAGTAACTGCGCTGAACTGGAACATGTTAAATGATTGATGGGAGGTGTAGGCTGTCTCCAAGCAGCACAGAGGCCTCGGAGACTGGTAAATAATGAATATAGCTCTGCTGCTGTTAGTGCTGTGACTAATGGCTAGCTGTCTGTTGTAACCACCTGCTGTAGGGCCAGAGGAGGACTGGTCGTTCTCCTAAACATGGACCACAAGAAAAAACAGCGGGGTTTTAAGCTCTCAGTGCTGTCTGGTCAGTCCTTATCTACCTGGATATGAAAGATACCAACAGCACTTAATGCTAGAGGTAGCCTGAGGAGGGAGGACATAGGACATTCTCTGGTGTTCGGCAATAGAGGGTCTGGACACAAAAGTTGCTTTTCTTCCTTGACTTTGCCAGACAGTAGGGAAACAGGAAGGTGACAGCTGCCATGAAGCTCTCCAGACGCATCTCACACATCTTCTGTCAGCAGATGCCAAGGACTTCCCCCTGCACAAAGTCTGGGAAAGAGCTGGGACAGAGCCCCTCCGCTAAGGGAAAGCCCCTTGAAGCAGCTGCGTATCTGAACCCATGACACGTGTGGATCAGTAGTGGCACTGGCAAAAACCTGGTGCTTTGTCCTGCCCATTGGACCAAGCCCAAAATAGTCAGAAGTGAAGCCCTCATTTTTCCCCTCCAGCACTGTTGTTTAGGAAACAGGAGCCACGTGTGCCGGCTGTTGCCAGTGCTGATGTTACTGTCAGGGCCCGTGCCAGTTCCGCTGCACAGGGCTTGGGCAGCGCAGAGCTTCTGAACGGCACGTGTAAAAACAGCTTTGTGGTAGTGAGAGAAAGGTGTTGCAGGACACCAAGAGCAGGGGACAGGTTGCGGTGTCCCCCCACTGGTGCACCAGTCTGTTCTTCTGAGAGACCAGACAGACTGAAAACAAACAGGAGCCCCCAAACTGCATGACTTTATTTCTTCTGTAGGTGCCTTTGCATTTTTCTGTTTCACTGGAGCTGCCGTGTGAACAAGTAACTCCTAGGTTTCACTCTGCAGTAAGCAGTACAACAGCAAAGAGCACCAACATTCAGGAAATACCCTGTTCTTTTACTGCATGCTAGAGAAGTATTTAGGATTATGTGGCTGTTTGGCAGGCAGCGTGCAGCACTGTGTAATGAGGTTAGGCTGGGTTCCATTAATGACTTCTGAGTCATTGGCATACGTTGATTAACATTCTTACTTCACAGGTCTCCTTTCTGCAGTAATACCATAGCTAAGACTGTCAAAGGGAACGGTGGGACAGGGCAGGAGAAAAGAGACTGGAGAAATAGAGAAGGAAGAAGGACAAGGACTGAACTCAAGCAAGAAAAAACATTCAAGGGAAAAAAATGCCAGGCAGCACACCTCCTGTTAGAGGGGTGTTCCTCGAACACCTCTTAGGACTGCATTTAATGCAATTATGCTGGGAGGGTCTCTGAGGTCTTGGCAGATTATTTTTTTTTCTAGTGCAGAAAACTTGCCAAGTGAAAGAGAATTCCTTGAAGTACAAAGTCAGTAACAGGCAGGTGCAGCTGTAGCTGCTATATCTTAATGGCTGAGATAGACTAAATCCTTCTTTTGGTGGTCAGACTACTCTCAGTTTCAAGTACTTCATCATCTTCCAGGGACTGTTTTGCCTGTTTCATTGATGGAGAATCTGGCAGCTGGTGTCACAGTTTAATGTTGTGTGAACTGAGCTGTTCTCAAGCTGTTTAAACCTACTGCACCTTTCCCAGCCTGCCCAAGGCTTGCTGCCCTACCTTCTCCCTCCCAGTGGCAAGCCTACCTTTCTGTTTTTCTGAATGATCCCTGCCTGCCCCGGGCTGTGACTAATCAGCTGCTTCTGTGAGATTTGTACCTGTCCTGTGCTGCCTGTAGGGGTGGGGTTGTGGGGTTTGTTTGTTTGTTTTGTTTTAAAGTGCTTTCTTAAAAGCACTATTTTCTGTTGTCATATTTTCCTTTTTTTTTTTTTAATTTTATTTTATCCAGAATAATATATCGATGGTATTGAGACCAGCAAGCAGGCAAACACTTTGCACCAACACCCTGCCTGGGTTTTCACACCCCAGACTGCTCCATGTTTCTAACAGACCCTCATCACTGTGAATATTCTCTGGCACATAACTCAGTGCCTTTGGTAAAATGGATATCTCCCTCTTTAATTGACTTTATTCTGCAAGAAATTTTCCTTTCTGTTTACAGAGTTGAAAAAATAAAATCCTTTAAGGTCTTTGGGAAACGGGATCATTCCCTGGATGAGCCTCCAGTATTTTCTGCTTAGACCATTTCAGAGTGTTTGTTGCATGTTAGTTGTCTGTCTCTTCTCAAGTGAATTTAATGACTGTATTGTGCTCCCTAATTTGCTTTTAGACCTTCAGATAAGCAGTCTTATGCTTTATGAGTTCTGCCTTTGGCGTGTCCTTCTGGTAATGCTCCTTGGGCTCACTAGCCTAACACTGCCTACAGTCTTGCAGAACAGCTCATCTCTGCTTTCATGGTTTCTGTTGTACTGCCTTTGTGTCTAGAAGCCATCTGTGATCTTGGATGTATTGTAAGAAAAAGGGCATGTTCTTCAGAGCTAGCAGTCTATGTAAAATTACCAGGAATAACTATATAATCTGTAGAGCCTTTTTATCTTAAAATGGGTTTGCTATCTTCTGTCAAAGGTAGCAAAGGTTGAGAAACCATGGAAATACCAGCATGATGCAGCTACTTTTGTAAAGTACAAGATCATTCCCGGAGGGAGCGGTTGCTGGGAAGGCAGCATTGAAGTTCCGGGAAGATGCCTGTGGCTGTGAAATAACAGGAGCAGCGCGGCTGCTCCAGACACAGGCTAATTGATAGGGTCTCAGCAAGAATGCTCTTTGGCCAAAGTAGAAAACACTTGGATCATCCTCTTCAGATATCCACCTCTGCAGGGCAAGAGCAGGACTGAACAAGCACAGCTGGGAAAGGCAAAATTCGCAGAAAGATGGAAAACATTGCTCTAGAAAGAGGAACTTGAAGAAGATTCCCAGCTTCTTTCCTTTTGCCCAAGTTATACACTATACACATGCTTCAAAGTCTTGGCTTTATTAGTTTCTTTAAAGTCAAATAGAAACTTCGGATACTGTATTTGTGTTATTTACTTAGTTTCCTACTCTGAAATGTACTTTAAGATAATCTGCTGAAAAGATTAATTTCCAAAATAAGCTTTATTTATTATTTTATTATTTTATTTTTTACAATACTGACAAAGACACAGCCGGCATCTCGTAAGGAATTGTCAGTGAAATTATGAGGATATCATTCATCGGGGTTTGTTAGTGCATTAAAACACAATGCCTATATTCAATGTAGTAAATAAAAAGGTGTTTTGTTACCATCCCCTCGATTTGGTGTGCTATAAAGCAGATCTAACACCAAACTCCCGTCTCATTTCTGCCATTGAAGGGCCCTGTGCTACAAATACACATCTACCACAAGTTTCCTTGTGGAGGAAGACAAGGATATTTCTATTAGCAGGACGTTTATGTGAGGTACCACTGCCAGAAACATCTGAGCTGGTGCATAGGTAGGTCATTGGCAGGGTGTTTTGCAAAGCATTCACAAACAATTACTTACCCAAGGCTGCGATAAAAGCAGTTGGGACGAGAGTACATTTTGCACTGGATTGAAGGTGTTGTTTACCTTGGTACCGCAGTAAGAGGGGATGTGCTTAGTGCAAGTTGCACGGGTGCACTCTTGTGGCTGAGAGGTGACACGCAGGGTATATATAGGTGGAGTTGAAATCACCTTCTGTTTGTTGGGAAATTGAATACTTTCACACAAATAAACGGAAGAGAAATGAGCCCTGCCAGAAAAAAAATCACTGCAGCATCACTATATTGTATTAGTTCCCAGGTTGTGGGAGCTTTGCTCTGCTGGAGGGTGCACTTGTACTCCTGTTTCTGTGAAGTTAAGGCCAGATGCTGTTTGGCATGCCTTGCTGTTCGCTCCCTTGTCAGCTATCCATAGCTGCATCCCGGACAGCTGTTGCTCTCTGTGTCTTATAGGAGGGGCGCTGTCAAAGGGCAAATATCAGTGGACACACAGCCAGCTGTCTCCCCGAGGCATGCTGCATGCTTAGTGAGCCTTGCAAACGGTGAGGCTCTTTCTCTGCTGCCTTTTCTCTGCAAACAATAGAAAAACCCCATGGCTGAAGCTGCACATGATTGTCTCTTACTCCTGCCTTGTGATACTTCCAAGGTTTAGTGCCCGGAGAGGTTGGCATGGGAAGGAGCTGGTGAACAAAGCACCTATGAAATATTAATGGTAACTACTGAGCAGCAAACTCAGAGCCAGGGAAAAGACAACAGAACCAAAACTGAACAAAACCAAAGCAAACAAAATGCATAACAACAACAACAAATAAACAAGCTCATGTCAGAGAAGTTGCCAAGGACCGCTGCAGGTTGGTTCACAGTCGTCTCTTTTGTTTTCTTTGTTCTTCTTCTGTAAGTCACAGGAGATTGTGTGCTTCTTTCCCACTGCTGTATCTGCCTTGTGTGTTCAGAATGATTCTTTTTTAACTGTTTGCTGGTGTGTGATGTAGCATGAGTCTCTCATCCTATTCCTGCCCCTGAAGGGCCCTGTGCTACAGATACACATCTACTGCAGGGCGGGGATGGTTGCAGGAGGTGTGTGTTAGGTAGTGCTGCCAAAAACACTGGAGCTGGTGCATAGGTAGGTCATCGGCAGGGTGTTTTCCAAACACTTCTGACCACGTTTTGCAAAAGAAAGAGTAGTCAAGTGACTAAAGCAGTGAGTAATGGAAAAAGTTAATACCAAATAAACGTAAAGAGTGTTGCAGCAATCTGCCAAGCAGTTGGCTTGATTATACTTATGACAGATGGATCCCAAGTACCAAAGCCAGTATCTGATGTATGGAGGAAAACAATCTGTTAACGCTGCCTGTGCTTGTCATTCAATCTCCTTCTGAAGGTAAGTGGCTCTGCCCAGCTCCCAGGAGACCCAAAGCTACCCTCACAGGGCTACTCTGAGCAGGACTTCCTCGCATAATCAGGAAGCATCATCTGAAAGTGATGATAGAGACACAGGTTTGATCTAGAGAGATCTGAGCGGTTTCCAGCATTCGTAGTTGAAAATAGGGGAAAAAATGAAACAAATGAAATATTAAAAGCAGGAAAAATGAATGACCGTCATTGCTTCTCCAAACCGTACGTTTTTCCCCTGTGGAAATGTGTCAGTTGAATCAAATGGAGTAGATTAGCTTCGGAACACTGATATGAACACATTTTCCTTTTACAGCTACAAATTGCAGCTATTGCCAATGGATCTGCACTGGAAGCTGTCTGTCAGACTGTCCTGTGCTGCACTCAGGTGGTGAAACTCTTCACCGCAGCTCGGGGTGGCTGTCACACAGAATTACTTCCCCGGCCCATGCAGGTCTGAGCCAAAGCAAATACTGGCAAACAGATGAAGACCCACAGGAAGAAAATACACATATATATTTCTAGATGCTTTTTCACAATATAAAAAATGTTATAGGTCTAAAGAAGAGTGAAATGATCAGGGGACTTCTAATCCCGTGCTGGAACTATTGTGTGTTTTTCCCAAGATGTTGAACAGGAAAATTGATGTGATTTTAAATTAATAGAATTAGTTGTCTAGAAACAGTACACTTTGCTTGAACTTTAGAGTTCAGTTTAATTCAGAATGCATTACCTGAATTAATCACTCTGGGAGGACAAAACCCGACCCTCTCCATGGCAACTCGTAAGGAATTGTCTTTGAAGGTCCGGATTTTCAGTCTCCCCTGGATGGATACAGACCCGTAGTAGCTGCAGTGATGTAATGAGAACTCTCCAGGTTTGCCTTGGAAGCTGCTCTGTGGCAGCCTCAGCTGCGGTCAGCAGATGATTTTCTTGGAAATATGCTCCTCTCACGCCATCTCCTGGTCAACTCCTTGGGATTAACTAACTGTACTTGGGGCTGAGTGATCCTCCTCCTCCTAACCCTTCCCTGGACTGCTTCCCACAGGAGGTGAATCAAGATGATTAGATGTCCTTTTTGGTGAGCTTATTACTGTGCCTTTTTCTTCTTGTTCCTGCTGCTTTCCTCTGGCTTTTGATGAACAGCAAACATGCTGACAGCGCTTCCTTAGGAATAAATGTGTTGGAGAAAGTTGTTTGTATTAAGCATTATCTGCTCCTAACTGCACAGGTCGTTCTGTGAGCTCCGTGTGGGTTCTTAGGTCTGCATGTGCTGGGTGGGCTCTTTCTTGAGGCAGGCTATATAGGTCATGCTGTGAGCTCCATTTGGGTACTTAGGTCTCTTTCTTGAGGTAGGCTTTTCTGTGAAGGGTGACAAACATTCACATCAAGGAGTTTAGCAAGGTAACTTTTCCATAATTGCTTCCACAGAAGTACTGTGTAGCTTCCTGTGACTCAGCTGTCAGATGCTGCCCGTTGGATTAGCCTGGTGCCTAGAGAAGCGTTTTGAGCTGCTGGGGGAGAAGGGTTGAAAGTATGGAGGAGTTCTGATCTTACCGCTGGGGACTGAAGAGCAGCGAGCCTGTAACTGGATTGAAACATCAAAAGCAGCACCCAAGATCTCAGTTATCAGTAACAGACTGGAGCAGTGAGAAACTAAAAACAAACTAAAAACACCTTCTTCTTCAACTAAATCCACCCTCTTCTACATCCTCCCCTGAAGCAGTGCAGGGGAACAGGGGGAATGGGGGCTGCAGTCATTCCCTAATGCTTCATCTCCACCAGTCCCTCACAGTCCCTCCCTGCCCCTGCTCCCCGTAGGGTCCCTCCCATGGGATGCCGTCCTTCCCCAGCTGAGCCTGCGGGGGCTGCCCACAGGCAGCAGCTCTTCAAGAACTGCTCCCACGTGGCTCCGTACCATGGGGTCCATCCCTAAGGAATGGATTGCTGCAGCATGGGGCCTGCGCAGTGGCAGCTCCTGCCACATCACCTGCCCCTCTGTGGGCTCCTCTCCATGAACTGCAGCTCCACCTGGACTCTGATCCTGCAGGGGCTCTCCGTGGGCTGCAGCCTCCTTCACGTTACACCTGTCTCCACCACAGGCTGCACCACATGGGTGCCTCCACAGGCTGCAGAGTAGAGATTTGCTTTGCTGTGGTACCCGACGGGCTGCAAGGGTACAGCCTGCTCCACCAGGGGCCTCCCCGTGGGCTGCAGGGGAGCTGCTGCTCCGGTGCCTGGAGGCCTCCTGCTGCACTGCCCTTGGGGGCTGCAGGGCTGGGTCTCTACATTTTCTCACTCCTCTCTCCCAGCTGCTGCTGTGCAGCAATTCTTTTCTTTCTTAAATCTGCTCTCAGGGAAGCTCATCCCATGTCACTTGTTGGCTCAGCTCGGTGACGGGTCCCTTTTTGGAGCTGGCTCTGCTCTGATGTGGGGCAGCTGCTGGGCTCTGCTCACAGAGGCCACCCCGCAGCCCTCCTGCTACTGAAACCTTGCCATGGAAACCTAATACAGCATTTCAGCATTGGACATGCTGAATTGCTTTTTTGCAGTTCTAGTTACATCAGCAGCAGACAGGAACAGGCAGATGAAAAGTTCTGTTTAGGTCAAGAAGAATTCATTGCCTAGCTCCTATGATAGGCTATAAGCATGTGATGATTGCTTCCGGTATCAAAAATATTTGTCTGTAGCTTCTCTGGTGCCTACATGGCACCCAGCATTATTGCCTGGTGCGTGGCTGGCTGCTGTTAACTTCCATTTGAGACCGCGCAGTTGCATTTTGAGCTGTGAAGTTCTCGTGTGATGTGCAGGCATCAGGTAAGGGTGACAGCCTTCAGAACGGCTATCTGCAGCGGCTAGAAAACCCGTGTCTCCAGAAAGTACCAAATATGTCGAATCAGAGTTGGATTCACAAAGGAGATCTGTGGATATGTGAGTCTGAAGTCCAAGCATTTGTTTCGTAGGAAGTTAACAACGCTTTTAAGAGTCTTTGCAGTTATCAGTTTGTAGTTGTTTTTGTTTTCCTTCTTGTTTTTTTTCTTTCTTGGGGCCAATGCCCAAAGCTCCAACCCCCTGAGAAATGTGTGCAGGCTTGTCTTCCACACAGTCCTTCCCCTGAAGCAGGGCAGGGAGAGGCTGACTGAGATTTGTTTCTCCTGGGTGTGCAGTGAAGACAGACATTGAGCGAGGTTTTGTGTGGCTACTGAGAATGTTTTTAATAATCCTAGAAAAGAGGACAAGAACCTGATGATGTATCACCACACCCTTTAAACAAGAATGAGGTTCTCCACTGCTCCTGTAGCACCCGGGCAATGCTGCTGAGACAGAGCAGGGACGTAAGAGACCCAGGTCGCAGTAAATGATGGCCAGGAGCTCAGTGTGGTGGCAAAACGGGCCCTTTTGATCACGTTCCTGAGACCGGTCACAGGCCTCCTGTCTGCTGCTGGAGACAGATGACTGTCTGTCAGTGCTCTTCTCCCATCCCTCTTGTAAGTTGTGCTCTGCCAAAGTAACTGCACATGCAGGCGCTGCCTAACCTAGTTCTGTCAGAATGATGCCGGTTACGTGAAGGTTTTTTATCTTTTTTTCATAGGGGATAAGTAGCCTCAAGGCCAGGTTCCCTCTCTCAGCTCTGATTACAGTAATAGCATGCGACGTCGCTATTCTGCTCTGCAGAAGTGTGTGTGATCGGCTCCCGATTGGACTCAATGCCTCCGTAAGTAAAAGAAACATGGAACAAAAAGCCAGGGATTTTATAAGCAAATAGTCTCTCAGAAATCTGCCCGTTCCTGGAAGAATTAACTCATTTAGAATGCTTTTTGTGAGACACATTGATGACATGGACGCGTTCGCAGCAGCTGTGGATGCTGCAGTAACAATGAGCGGAGGCAGTTTATCAGCACATCAATTACTTTGCTGGTATAAAAGGGAGCTTTAATTAGACTAATGATGATGGTCTCGATCTAATGTTGAAGCTATCTGGCCATCACAAAATTATCTTTCAGTGAGCTCATCTGTTTTGCAAGGAAGAAACTCATGATCTCCTAGGATGGAAGATACGCTGACTACTTATAGGCACTGATTTTATTTGTAAGGAGTATCTTGACTTCACAAGTGCAGTGCCACTTAGCTCCCTAGTAAAGCATTTATCTTCATGTAAAGGGAGTTGTTTGCTACGGAGCCAGCCCTGTGCTTAAAAGGGCCGTTGAACAAATCCGTGGCGCTGCCTCTCATTTGCCTGTAGAAGCAGGCGGTGGATCTGTGTGTCCTGAATGCGGAGCAGCCTGAGAGCCAGCCTGCTCTCCGAGAACGAGACAGTGAAAGCGAGAAGACAGTGCTCCTACAGACGTGGCTGTGACTGGCTGAGGTGAACACGAGCGTTGGGGCAGCTAGGAGAGCGCTGCAGCCAGCTGGCTGCGGGAGGCAGGGTTCCTCCTGCCCAGCTCAGGAGCAGGCTGCTCTTACTGCAGAAAGGGCAGGGGCAGAGGTCACTTCTCACGTGTTTCCTGCCTGGTTCCAAACCAGCTGCTCTGGGGTTAGCTGTTGGTATTAAGTGGTTTGGTTCTGCTTTCGGCACCTGCTCCCGCGGGATGGAAGCACCTTCCTGGTTATGTTTGTGGGGATTGCTGAGGCCCATGGAGCTAGCTGGAGACATCTCCCAGGGAGCAAACCTGCTAGCAGCTCGGGCAAAAGTGCCATTAGTGAATCAGAAAGCAGAGGTGGCAGAGGACGAGAGCAAAGAGGGCTCTGCAGAAGGGGATCATGGCACCTGCATTGCTGCTCTCTACCTGGCTCTTGGCTTCCTGCCTCGCAGCTGCAGTGTCCCTCAGCTGTCAGCAAGCTCCTGGGCTGCTGCTGGCCCTGAAAGGATAATGCGACCCTTAGTTTGACTTTATTTTTCCTCCTTGGAGTATGCAGGAATAGAGAGGGGAGCAACTCTCCCTTTTATGTGCTGTCTTTGCTCGCTTTCAGCCTGCTCTGCTGAGGCCTTCTCTTTCCGCCCCTGGGCTTGGTGATTGCACACAGATAAGCAGATTGGTGCACAAGGTACGTGCACGATAAGCTCTGACCGTGTCAGCTGAAAAGGCCAGATGTAAGTGTTCCTTTAAAGTGTAATCCTTCATGTCATATCACACTTGGTTGTCATAGAAACCGTGACATCACCAAGATTTACAGCTCTGATCCAGCAAAACAGTAGAACATTTGCTTTTAATATAAAGTATGTGCTTAAATCCCAGTTATTTCTGTGGCACTGGTTGTGCATCTTAGACCAAAGCCTACACTTCAGTTTTTTTCCTAGAGGAGAGTGATGTGGCCGTAGAACCCTCTGGCTGCTTTAGTTAAGTGAAATCTGCCTGCATGTGTCACAGTCATCAAAATTACAAATTCAGGACTGGTCTAAAGATAGTACGAATACAGGATTTTTTTAAGAGAATATGTTGGAAATTGAATGCTTGATTAGATTGCATCCCTGTCTCTGCTGCTGCAATCTGAAAAAGTGTTACAGAACCACAGAATCAGCTAGGGTGGAAGAGACCTCCAAGATCGCCCAGTCCAACCCCTGACCTAGCGCTAACAATCCTCCACCAAACCACATCACTAAGGAATTCCAATCACTTAGAATGATCTGAGTGATTTTCCTAACTACCTCCAATACTTAGGACATTGGACATTTCTTAGTTCTGTTGATTTTATGGAGAGAATACCTATTAGAAAACTCTAGAAAATGTGGAAATTCGGTTGTAATTTCAGTTTGACACAAACACTCATGCTTGCAAGTTAAATAACTTCAGATGTAGCTGCTCACAGGGTATTTTGTGCTTTTCTTTAGAGGCTCATTTTCTGGATTGTTTAAGAATTGCTGTTATTATTTTAAGGTATGTTTTATCACTCAAAGTAGCTGAGAAAAGTATGAAAACATTCTTCTGTCTTCAAGAAAATAAATACAAACCGAAGACAGCTTGTGCCAAGGAGACGCGCTGTTCTGCAGATCTTCGCTAGGTGAAGGTGGCAATAACCCCGCAGTGAGGTCGTGTGTTTGTGACTGCTGCTGCCAGCAGCAGAGCACAGAGATCCCAAAGGCATAGGCTGCTGTGGAAAAAAGGCAGGTTAATAAACGTGGCTGAGTCACAACTCACTTCCAGTTCAGAGGATGCCTGTAGACAGATCTCTGCTATTTACTGAGCTCCATCAGCTGGCAAATCACTGTGCTTCTGAAAGCTCCTCTTGCCAAAAGCTACATTTTTTGTGAATGGAAAAGGGACTTGGAAATGTACCTGCCTTATCGCCTTGCCTGGAGGGGAAGCTCTAAGCCTTTGTTGAACTACATGAGGGTAAACCAGTAAGTATGCTGTTAATTTTAGTGATTCCAGAGTACCTGGACAAAAAGACAATCTCACCTCTAAAAAAATGGCACTGAATAGTGTGGTTGATGTGAAGAATGAGTATTTATGGTCAGCTGGCTTGGCTCACACAGAGGGTTAATTCCCCAGGTTAGTTGTTTGGGCTAGAATTACTGCATAAACTTCCTTAATTTAAGCCCCGATCAGCCATCAAGAAGCTGAGGAAGAGCCAGGCAAAGGGCAGAGCAACCCACTTCTCTCTTACTTGGGGAACTCGGGGTCAGTTTGGACATAATGCAGCTGGGTTTAAGACCCGTGCAGGGTCTTAAATCCCTGCGGTACATTTTAGGCATCGGACACAACAGCACTGAGCGTCCTGAAGGCTCCGAAGCAATCTGAGAGCACCGGCACAGCCGCCGCCGCCCTGTGCGAGCAGCTCTCGGTGCGGCCTGGGCGCTGCTGGCCCTGCGGGGCGCTTCGGGCCGCCTGCTGCGGGCGCTGCGGGGCGCTGGGGGGCGGTGTCAGCCCGCTGCAGAGCACCCGGGCTGCCTGCACAGTCGGCGGCGATCCTCGCCAAGCGCAGGCCTTGCCAGGGCTGCTCGTGCTGTCAGAAGCTCGTCAGAAATTGAAACCGGGTTAGTCAGCGGTGTGGTGAGATTGGCTTTTGGCTGCGTCTGGCCAGAGCAGGTGTCTGAGCAGGCTCTAATGGACGTTTCTTGGCTACAGCTCGCCTTGTGCTGCTTCCCTTGCCACCCTGAAGCTGCAGCCTTTTCCTCTGGCCTTCCCCATCCGGCCCACCTCCATCCCCCCTTGTGGGCTGCTCTCAGGCAGCTCTGGCCCACTATGGCATTGCTTCCCAGGGATTTCGTCTCCCACATCACTGCACCAGGAAGTCTGGGCCAGCATTCAGGTTGTGTTTACTCCCTCCCATTTATTTTTCTTGCTTAAATCCCCAGTTGCCTCTCTGTATCAATGCTAAATAATTCCTGTCTTGTCTTAGTGCTCTCAGTGCTTGGAAGCCAGAACACAAACGCCGGGCTGTGCCTTACATACACTTTTAATTACGATCCAGTCTTGTGCTAGTGTGGGGAGGGGATGATAAAGATCCTTCAGCTGCTTCCATCCAGCCCCTTTGCTGTCCTCCTGTCCCTGTGGGAATGAGTATATCTCTGTTTAACTATCCTATAGCTGGAGTGTTTGTGTGAGGCTGGTTTTTGAGCCAGGTAGCTCTTTGTCAGACACTTAGGGGCATGTTAAGACTCTTGTCTAGAGAAGAAAATCATCCTGGTGAGCATACTGCCCCACTGTATGCTTCAGGTGTCACACAAATGCTGTGCTGTTTCAGGGTTGTTCTGTGCTGTGCCTGCAGCTAAGGTGAGAGCAAGCCAGATCCAGGATTGGAGTGTGTAAAAGAGGATCTTTGTCCCCAGCCGAGGAGCTAGCTCTGGTGTTTAGCCCTTTTAAGTCACCCTTCACAGGTCTGTCCTCCAAGTCCCCCCCCTTGCTCTGATTCTTGTTGATTTTCTGCTGAGATCACAGTGCGGTGTTCCAGGTACAGGTTTGTCTCCGCGTTTATCAAGGAGCTTTCCTTTCCTTATGCCATGGCACCGACAAGCACCACCTGGTGTTACACTGACCTTGCTCTTACTGCCTCTTGAACACGGTGGCCTGTTTAAACTGTATTTAATGTAAACATAGAATTAAAACCAAAAATGCCGTTCCCCAAACTTTCTAAAACTCAGTGACTGACTAGAGGAGAGAAGCCACTCCCCACCTGGGCAATAGCAGTAGGCGCTCGGTCTTGCCCTGTCCACAAAGCAGAGCTCACTGCAGGATCAAGATACTAGCCAAAAACATGGAATCTTATCCATAAATTGTTTTTTCATTAGACAGTTTGATGTAAATATGATAGGATATACATGGCAGGGTGGATTCTGAAACCAGCCACAGTATCTGCTCTGCCTCACCTAGCCAGAACTGATGGTGGAAGGAGGAGGAAATATGGGGAATCCTGTACAAAGTAAGAAGTGAGAGACATGGGAACGAACTGCGAAGGGATGCGGGGATTTACAGCACGACACCAAGCAAGATGCTGTGGTATGGTGGTATAAGAACAGAGATGTATAGGAAAGCAGGAGTCACTAGGTTTATGGCTTACAGATCAAGGGGTTGTTTTGGTTTTTACCATTTTTGATTTTTTTGCACCTCCTGGAATTATTTCCTTGTCTTCGTTTTATTCAGAATGCCTCTGTCATCTGATAATTTCATTAGCCATGGTCTCTTGTAGATCACTGTGAAAGCCTTGAGATCAGCTCTAACACAGCACTACCACGATCCATTCAAAAAACGATAAATACCTTTCCCTGCTCATTAATTTTCTATATTTATTCCTTGTTCACAATTGTTAAAGCAGTTCCCAAGCTATGTGGGTGCTGTACCAAACGAAAATTGAATCTGTGTTATTTATGGATTGTTGTGATGCAGTCTTTCAAAATTTTTTAAAAGCCCCATATGTAGGTTCTGCTACGTCCCTTTTATTCACTGATTCTGATTCACAGGCTTTAATTCTACGGGAAGTTCCGCTCTTCGTAAAGGGCAAGTAAAACTACTTGTGAGTCTTCTATCCTTCATCTGTTTTAGTGGCTTTTTGTGCTCATGATTTGTTCCTAGCGAGAAAAGAGTGAGGTTCACAGAATGGCAGTTGCTAGGATCGTTCTTTTCCGAGGTTTGTTCTTGCTTTTGTTTCTCTGAGACTTCTGGGTTTGTGACGTTTCTTTAGTAATCAGGTAACTCATGTTGCAGGCCATCTTTGTAATGGAGAAAAGAATCTCATCTTCTGTCCTTCTTTTACCTGTGAAGATAGGAGGATTACTTTTTAATGTGTACTTGGCCACTTTTTTTTTTTGATGCTGTATCACCAAGCTTGTATTGACATTTGAAGGTTACTAGGTGCAGAGTACGTAAAGGATCCCCTACCAGATCCTGGTAGGTCTTGACCTGTGCTCTCTGGGGCCCTGTGAACTCCAAAGAGGGGCTGAAGATCTCTGGCCTGGCTCACCAGCATTTTGATTCCTGTGGTTGCTGTATGACCGTGGTAAAGCATGGCCCATCCTGTTGGGATGACGGCAAGAAAAAAGTGTCGATGAGGTGCCCTTGGGAGCAACATAAGAACGGACGTTAAGCCCTTCCCATAAAAACCTTCAGCGTGAGCTCTCCACCCAGCATCCCCTGCCAGCTCTACGGCACTTCCCCTGCTCCCCTCAAGCAAGGAGGGTGCTAGGGTAGGACTGGATGTGGGCAGAGATGGTGCAGTTGTGACTGTTCCAGGTCTGAAGCAAGGCTGTGAACAAGGCTGCTGTGGCCCAGGCTCCAGGCTTAGGGTGCCCTGCCTCTTCTCAGACAGCTGGACTCTGCTGACGGACAGCATAAGCAGGACACGTCCCAGCACTGACACCAGCTCACTGCATAGCCTTGGGAAAGTCTTCCAAGGCTGGGTCAGAAATTAGCTGAGTTACTGCAGTGGTTAGGCTGTGGTCGGCTCCTAAGACTGTGTACCTGGTTCTGCAATGACCCTGCCTCCCGAAAGGTATTTGCCCTCAGTGAGGCAGGATCACATGCCTGCTTTGGTGGGATACCCATCGTGTTTGTGTTGGTGCAGCACTTTCGATGTTCTGGGGACAGCACTGCCATGGGCACTGCTTTGTTCCCCCAGATCTGAACTTATCTACAAAAAGTAGTAACAATAACTGAGAAGCCCTGCACGCTGTGTGTGTGGTTGCTGAGCTGTGCTTGATTTGTCTTTTTCAAAGTAAGTGATGCGGTGACATCTGTCTGTGCTTGCAGAGTCTGAAAGCAACAGCTCTGACCTGCCCCATTAATCTCAGTGCCTGCCAGCCTGGATGCCCTGTGCTGATCCTCTAAATATTGACCGAGTTAACTATTTTGCTGCCTATCAAAACAAGGAAAAGGAAAGGGGAAGGAGAAGTTGCACATTTAGCTATGGTTAAGATTGCATCTCAGCGCTGAGTCCTTGATCTGGAGATCTGTCCGTTTCCCTGTCTCCCCCTCCAGCCAAAGGTGTTCAGCAGGACTGAGCCTGCCATCTGACCTCTGCTCCTGTCCATCCCTTTTAAGCTTCTGTGATGACAAGGGAAGCTAAGCTTGCCGAGCCCTGTAAGGCTTAGGACTTTGTGGATCCCAAGAAGGGGTGTGAGTCCCAGGGAGTCCAGGGAAGGTGTGTTAGCGTGCTCTACACAGTGCTCCCTGCAGCCACCTCTTCTCTCACCCAGCTGGGCTTTGGAAATACAGTGTGGAGTTTTCCTTTTTTCCCCAGCTTGTTCTGTTCTGTTATTAAGTAGCATGCCTCAGATATGGCTGCGTGGTTCCTTACTGCCTTCATAGATGTGTTTTTAATCTGTTTTTAAGAAGCTACATGAGCCATAAAGAAGAACGCTAGCTGTGTTCCTTCACGGTGCATTTTTAAACACTTGCATGCAAAGAGTTTGGTTTCTGATGTGTTTGCACAGTGGATTTTAATCCCCATCTGCAGCACTGGATGACTGCGGTTAATATGGCTTTGCTTTGCAGGGGCACCTTTCTGCTAACAAATGAATTCCCACAACATTCATCTGGAACAAAAACATACCATTAACCCTGCTTTGCAGACGCTATTCAGCTTTTGACTGTTGTGGAATATACGCTGCTCGGGTATGTGTATGTGTATGTCCACAGCCAGAAGTACGAATCTACAAGCAGTAATGAAATCTCCACAGAAACATTATTGCTGTTTATATCTAGATTTACAAATGCTCTTCATCGGCTGAGCAAAAGCACTCTAAGGAGGGACATATTTGACTCAGTTACCAACAGCCATGGGGACGGACTCAGACTTGTGGCTGAAAACTCCTTAAAAGCCTCAAACCATCCTGCGTAAAGCTCTGCTCCGTTGTTGCTGGTTGGTTGCTCGGCTGGCTTATGTTAAGCTCCTGGCCCTGGTGTTTGGGTGCCTGGTGACAACTGCTTGCCACCTAGCCCTGAACATCGGGGCGACACTATCGCTGTTTGTCCAAAGCTGCCTCAGGCTTTTGCAATGCAATTCTGTAACTGTTGCAGTCTTTAAAAGTTAAGTGGGTATTTGAGGAGGTAAGCAATCTCAGGGTCCACTGTATACTGAGTTTCTTGAAACTGTATTGCCCATCAAATGCACTGACACCGTTTTTTCTAAAATGCTTTGAAAGTGACTTCATTACCGAAGCTATGACTTTGATGCTCTGAGCTCAGAAGCTGACATGAAGGCACAGCTATGGTGACCAAGACAGCTTGGATTGCATCTTGGAAAAGCAGGATCCTCTTGACTCACCGTCTTTCAGCCTGTGCCAAGGTTCCAGGTAAGGTTTCCTGCCTTGTGCTTCTCAGTGTGGGTGTATCAGCCATTATTTGTCTTTTCTGGTCTCATGTTCTGTTGCTGCCTGTGAAAACCTTAAAGTGTCTCTTCAATCCCAAGATCAGTTATCAACTTACCTAATAAATATCAGGGAAAAGAGGGAAAAGAAACAAAGAGGGTTATGAAGGTATGTTATCTTCATAGAGAGGTTTGGCCAAAGTGCAGAGCCCAGGAAGTGGAAATCTAGATGTATGACAGCGTGGAAACCACTCTCTATTTATCAAACATCTACGTGCAGGAAGAAAGGTAGAAAAAAAGTGGTGCTTGCAGGCAGTATAGATCAAGGGAACCAAAGAGCATCTGTAATTACTGCAATCTCATACAGTGCTCCTGAGGGTCTTTAAGGAGATTAATTTCTTTTATTACCCAGAGATGTCAGGTCTTTCCCCACATGCATTCATTTTGGTCTTTGGGAAATTCAGGATTTCCTGAGTCACCTTGTGACCAATGTAAGATTCACGCTATAGCCCTCCGGCAAGTCCCTGAAGGCAGAAATAGGAATGGATCAGACATGATGAACAGCTCTTTGCACCTCTGCAGCCGTTTCTGTATTCCAGACAGCGAGGCATCCCCGATGTGTTCTCACGGTCTTTAACACAGAAATGAATTCGGAGGCAGAGCTATACCCTCCCAGCTTGCACAATGCCTGCTAAACATGGAAAAGCGCAGCAGAATTTAGGGGAGTGGTGGCAGTGCAGCTGCATGTTGCTTCTTGAAGCCTGCAACAAAAAGGCAGGCTGAAGGAGCTGGGGAATGTTCTCTACCAGACTTAAGCAGCATATGGCTTGCAGGACGCACTTGGCCGGTGAAGCAGTTTGTTTGGCCTGCCAGATGGCCAGGAGACACCACGATGTTTGGATCTCTGGGTGACTGAGAGAGGTGGTTGTGCCTTCCACCAGCTGGCCCGGTGGCACAGCCATGGCAGCCTCCCTGCCCGCCAGCACACCCACACCCCGCCGCTGCCCAAACAGACGGGGGGTCGCAGGCAGAGGAGGGGCAGCACGGGAGAGAGGCAGGTGAGAATGCTGAAGGAGGACGAGGAGAATGGAAGCCCAGAGGTAGGGATGGACAGAGGCAGTTCTGGGGAGGGTACGACCAAAGGTGCAGTTTGAACTTGCTAAGCCTCCCTGCTGCAGTGAGGCATTCTAGGCCCAAATCCTATCGTCTGAGCGAAATAGGGCTGAGTCACCAAATTCATTTCTCTGCTGTTTCACGCATCACATCATGTAATGCCTAACAGAGGCTGGTTTGTTTGGTTTTGTTTCCAGTGTTCCTGTAGGAAGGCTCTTCCAGGCCTTCCCTTTTAATAGGTAGACTTGTAATTTTCTGCTGCTTATTTATAGAGTATTTGCCCTTTGCTTACATCTTCCCTTATCTCTCAAAGATCTTCACTTTGCCCGATGACGCATCAACAGACAGCTGTCATATCCACTCTCTGTCCTTGCTTTGCAGACTATAGAGTCTGAGCCAACAAGACAGTTCAGCCCTTCTAGGAAGGCTGAGGTGCACATGCTTTAAAATAGGCACCTTTCAAATGATACTTGGAAAAACAAAACAAAAAGCAGGTCTTTCAACTCTCTTTGGACTTTCTGATATCTTTCATTCAGAGTTTTTCACTAGTGTCAATCCTTCCTGGCTGTTTTTGCAGCAAAGTATGTTCTTTGCAGCTCTCTTTGCTGGAAGGATAGATTTCAAGCCCACAAATCAATAAGACTTCCATATGCTGCCATGTGGAGTTGGGCATGTGCATGAGTGTTTTGCTGGATCAAGATTAGAGTTCTCACCACTTGAAAAGGTTCAGTTTGTGGTTTGTGAAGTGCTGCCAGTTCCTCTGGAATTTAAAGATTTATATAAAATATCTTCTTTTTTTTTTTTTTTTAAAAAAAAAAAAGGAAGCCGTTCCCTATTCCAGCTTTGTGTGTGTGCATGTGGTACCACGTTAATTAAAACTGGTTGGGAAACACGGAGGACTCTGCAACAGAGCTCCCTGTAGCACGTAGTCCCTTGGTACTGTTTGAGGGTTGCTCCTTGTCCCCAAGTGCACAGCGGTCTGTGGACAAAGCAAGATGGAAAGTGACGAAGGCTGGGAGATGGGGTGACCCAAGGGACAGAAATATGGGCAGCATCGCTTGATCCCTGGACGCAGTGAGCATTCACTTGGCTCTGCTTTCAGGCTTCACTGTGCGTTTCTTTAGGTAAAACGTACAAGCTGTTCCAGAGGCACTGGGGAGCAACGCGAGCACTTCTAACGGGCTTCTGGTGCTACTTTGCAGCTCGCGAAGCTGGACCCCGCGCGGCTTTGTGCGCGGCCCTCGGAAACGTCGGGCCGGGGCCGCTGCCGATCGCTGGTAGGGCTGAGGGCAGCGGGGGCGAGCGGCGGGCCCCGAGCGCTGCGGGGCAGGAGGCGGAGCGGCCCAGGTGAGCACCGGGGGGCGAGGGCAGCGGCGGGGGCGGCCCCGGGGGAGGAGCGGGGCCCGGCCCGGCCCCGCCGCGGTCCCCGGGCAGCGGGAGGAGGCAGGGCCGGGCCGGGGCGGGGCGGCTGGCGGGGCCGGCCCAGCCCGCCGGGGAGGGAAGGAAGGAAGGGAAGGAAGGAAGCGAAGCGAAGCGAAGCGGGGGGAGCGGGCCGCGCTGTTGCCCTTTTAAGCGAGCGAGCGGGCGCCGCAGGCTGGTACAAAGGCAGCCGCGGCCGCGCTCGCCGTCTCCGCGCCGGCTGGGGCTGCCCCGGCCCCCCCGCCCGCCGCCATCTTCCGCCCCGCGGGCAGGGCCAGGGCCGGGGGCAGGGGCAGGGCAGGGCAGGGCCGGGGCAGGGGCAGGGCAGGGCCGGGGCCGGGGCCGGCCCGGGCAGAGCAGCCGCGGGGGCGAGGCGAAGCGGCGCAGGCCCGGGCCCGGAGCCGCAGCCGGAGATGAGGCCAGGATGTCGGTGTCAGGGCTCAAGGCCGAGCTGAAGTTCCTCGAGTCCATCTTCGACAAGGACCACGAGCGCTTCCGCATCGTCTCCTGGAAGCTGGACGAGCTCCACTGCCAGTTCGTGCTCCTGCCGCCGCCGCCGGGCTCCGGCCCGCAGCCGCCGCCGCCGCTCACCATCCACTGCAACATCACGGTGCGGGCCGGGCAGGGGAAGGGGCAGGGGCCGGGCCGGGCAGGGCAGGGGCCGCCCTCGCCATTGTCTGCGGGGCGCGGGCAGGGGGCGCGGGGGTGACTCAGCAGCTGGGGCCGGCCGGGGGCCTCCGCCCGCCCGGGGCCGCTTCCCCGGGGGGCTCCGCGTTCCCCTCCCCGCTCCCGGCCTCGCCACGGCGCGCACAAAAGTTGGGAGCGCCCCGGGCCCCGCTCCCCGCCCCGCCCCGCCGGGCTGCCCCGGGCCGCCGACCGAAGGGGGCAGGAGCCCGGCTGGCGGCGGGGCAGCCCTCCTCCGGGCCCCGGCGGGGCCAGCCCGGCAGGCAGGCGGGGGCCGGCGCTTTGCTGAGTGCGCCACACCGCCGCGGCCTGCGGCCCCGCGGCCCGCTCCGCCCCGGGCCGGGCGGGGAAACGCGGCTGGGGGCCGGGCTTCGCTTCGCTTCCCTTCCTTCCCCTTCCCTTCCCTCAGTTCTCAGTCCCTTTAGAAGTTTAATTCTCCGTGGCGGTTCGCACGGTCCCATTGCCCTAGCTTCCCTGCCCAGCAGTCGCCTTCTCATAATGGTGGTGGTTAAACTTGTGGGAGGCACGGGCAGCTCTCCCCAGGCCGAGGGACCCTGCTGTGTGCTTTGCTTTGGGCCTTCACTGTTTTTTTTTCCTCAAACTTAACTATAATGAGTCGGGGGAGTACGGGGGGCAGAATAAAGCGTCCAGTGTTGTTTGGTGTGGTAAAATCCTCTGGTGTTCAAAGTTACTGGTTAGGGCCTAAATCTGCCAAAGGCTTTGGGTGGGTTGGTATCTGTGACTCATAGACAGAAAAGCGCTGGAGTTTCGCTTTTGTTGTACTACCTCTACTTACAGGTGAGCTTAAATGCATCAGCTCTGCTCAGTTGAAAGCACTGAAAAGTTGTGACTGGGTGAAAATACAGTTAGTATGTTTGAGTTGCATAAGCTCTCAAGGCTCCTTTTGTCTGTAAGAGAACGAAAGTTTCAGACAGTGTGGGGGTGGAAGCATGTGTGTACGTCTACCTGAGGACTGAAAGATGAAAACATGCATACAAAGCAGGCAGAGCTCATAATCTTGGTAGGATCCTGACTTGCTGTACAGTAATAAATTGAAGGGGATGTGTTAAGAGAGCCATCTCATGACTAGCTGTGAAACCTAGAAGTCAGTCCTGTGGTCGTAGGACCGGTGTTTGTGTTAGCTGACTCTTCTGTGAGACATAAGATTTTGTTAATGGTAAAATGAGCAAGTTACTTTGGTGTTCTTGTTTTTGTGTGACATATCAGACACTAGGTTGTGTGACTTTCTTTAAATACTTATTCAATAGAGAGTGTTTCATTACTGAGCAGTCTGGTTGTCTGCCCCCCCAGCATGATCTATTTCATAAATATCTTTAAGAATTAAATGAAACACCTGATGATTGTACACCATCAGCAGGCAGTTGATTTCAGTGGGTCATATTGTCTTGTCAAGTGACAGCTAACAGGGGAGCCCACTAGTAAGGCCTGAGGTTTTGGTGCCTTGGATTTGTGCTGTCGTGTATTTCTGCTTCTGCTTTGTCATAAGTACTTCTGATGGTAATTCTTTCTTATTTTGCATCAAGATATGCCCACCTACTTGTAGGCCTTTGGTTGAGGTGTGCCAGAGCAAGCAATAAACAGGCTTAGGTCACGGTTGGTATTGGTCTGTGTTGTTGAGGAAAATGGGTCTGTAGTTGGCCACTACAGTTGCTTACCCTAAAAGTCAAGAGATCTTTTGTGTGCCATTAGAATTGTGGCATGCGTGCTTCCAAAAAGAACAGGAAAAGAGCTGTTTCAAACCTTAGAGCCAAGGCTTCTGCTTTGAGAAGAAGCTGTACCCGAGATTCTTGAAACTTCTGTCTCACAGTTGTCTGTGAGCAGCTTGGTTCTTTCCAATGTTGACTAATTTTTGGCTCTTTGAGGTAGGTGGTTATTTTTCCCTTCTGCTAAAAATATATGGGAGGGCAACTTGAGATACAGAGGATGGTTCTCTTGAAACAAGGGGGAAGCTCATGAGAGAGCCAAAAAGAGAGCTGGCCTCTGGACTTCTGTCCTAGTCTTTTGATACAAGTGTTAAAGCTCAAAGTGTGAAAGAAGTTCTGTTTGTTTTTCTCCTCCCCCAACCCCCTCTGAATTGAGTCTATTGGCTCTGACTCCTAATTGCCTCCAGTTCTTTTTTTTTTTTTTTTCTGTAGGTACTGTAAATGAGAAAGGTGTAAGTCTTGTTAACTGTGCTTCATTTGGTGTGCAGAGCTTCTGGAGAGCAGAATCAAGGTACTGTGGGAACTAGAACTTCAAGTGATGGTACTAAAATAAACTGGTAAGACTATAAAGATAGCAGTAAAGGTTTATTTGAGGAGACTCACTCTCTGTCTCAGAAGCAGTTGTCCTCATGCTCTGGGATTGTAGTGCAAATATGTAACTTTGGTTGTGTGCTGCTTCCAACCAGTTCAACCTCTACAATAATGATAAAGTCTTCAAGGATATTCCTCTTACTCAGCAAAAGCTTACATTAGCTTGAATGTCTGGACACTAAATAATGCTATTAAGGGGAAGAAAAAACACAAAGGTGAATAATTGCTCTTATTCTTGCTGGTTTTATTTGGGCGCCTTAATGTTCTAGCTGAAGTGAAAGCTGTCTAGCAGTATGTACAGGTGCTGAAGTTACTGGTGGAGAAAAGTCTGGTAGGGGAGGAAGCTTCTAGTAGCTTCTGCGCTAAGTCTGAAGAGATGTGATAACTAAGTTGCTCTGATCCTCACAATGGATCTCTTTCTTTTTTCCAATCTAGAGAGAGAGAGAGAAGGCAGAGGAAGGAGGAAACATTCTCCTGGAGAGGTGAGGGAGAATGTCTGCTTAGGAACTCTCTGGATCTCCACCAATGTCCTTGACTAAATTCCAAGGTTTGCTTAGAAGTCTGCCCTGGAATTTCTACAATATTCTGGTTGTCTGCATTTGAGTTTGCAGAACTGTCAAAGTTAAGCATTTGCTGCAGCATTCTAGGGCCAGTCTGCCTGTGGTACTGAGCAATGCCTCTCATTGAAGCGAGATACGCTTCGCTTTCTGTTTTATCAAGTGACAGGCAAGCGTTGTCTGGGTCTGTCCTTCCTTTTTCCTGGTTGTGATCTGTGTTGGAATTTACGTGGTTAATCTGATTATTTTAAGAGACACTGTAGGGTGGAGTCACCTCTGTCAGAAACATTGCTTCTTATGCCTCAGAACTATCTAATTATTGAACTTGTTCAGGCTGTGTACCTTCACATTCCCGTTCTGTTATGCCAACAGCGGTGTCTCCATTCTGGAGGTACATTTCTGTTTTTCTCAGGCTTCCTTTTCATTCGTGTAACAGCAGTATTCCAATTAATCGAGTTCCATAAACTGGTGTTCTTTACCAAGTATTTTTATTTATCCTGGTCGTGCATGTTTTTTGAATTAGTGTCAAATCAGTGGCTTTACTCAGAGTAGTGTGTTCTTGATTATTTAGTTAAGTGGACTCTTTTTGGTACCTTATCAAACTTATATACCAGTATTCCAATCTCCCTGTTACTGGGGGGGCGGATGAAGGAAGGGGGAAGACCACTTTGGACTCTAAAAAGTATGCTTTAGGGAGGGGGAATGTACTCCTCCTTCACTTTTTATTCTGTGGAGAAGTTTGATGATAGCATCTCCCCACTCATGCACAGAATTTCCATTGAATTGTGTGTCCTTATGTACCACTTGCAAGGTAGGGAAGGGTTTGTGCCAGTTCTGTGTAGGAGCAGATTTTGCCCAAACAGATGCAGGGTTCTGATGTGTAATGATATCCCTTGTACATCTACAATTCAATCCACGTGATATGCCTGACCCGGTATGCTCCTGCTTCCCTGCTGGAAAGAAGTATCTTCTGCTTTCACTGAAAAATGCCCTGCTGCTAAATCAGAGCTGAAGGCCCTAAGAAAGACTTGAAAAGGGTGCTGACTACAGATAACTGCAGTTGGTGGGAGGAGACTGTTTTCCCTTCTAAACCAGAATGGGTGAAAACATCTTACCTTTGAAGCTTTTGACAAGTTGGGTAGATTTAGAAAGTGCGTCTATTAGAACATAAGATAGTTCTTCAAAGGCGTAAGATTTTAATATCAAACACACTCATAGCTAATGCCTAGACAGCTGATAAACTTTTATAAAGGCTGTTTATTTGTACACGGAACAAACCACGTAATGAATGAGGCTTCCTGTTCAAGCCGCAGGTTTTTTTTTTAATATCACCAGATGTTCTGTAGTGAGGTTGAGAACTTTGTCTTGCAGACTGTGGATACAGGGATTAAGTAAAAGCATGCAGAGCTCTACTTTCATAATGCACGCTTTTCTGACTAATTAGGTATGCTCTCAGTTTTAAAAAAGGCACTTGAGTAACTTCTCCAAGATAACACTTAAGCAACAGAAGTTGAGAAGTTCAGTCTTGTTTTATTTATCAAAACAAAATTAAATAAAATGTGAAGAGTGAGGATGCTAACTTCTGTCTGTCCCAAGACTATGATTGGAAAAGGGACGTTGTGAGGAGGAGAAATCCTTAATCTCTGGAAGATATAGGACCTTAGTGTCTTGCCACAGCTTACTTGTGCTATGTGTGAAAAGCTGTAGCTAGCTCTTAAGATCTTTGCAGGTCAGTTGTGCTCTTCCCTCTCTAACGTGTCAAGTGCTCCTAAAAATATCCTAGAAAGCCCCAGCGGTGAGCTTCAAATATAAATGCTAGCATATGTTAAGGCTTTAATCTACAGGAAATTGCCCTTACTACAGATGGGTTGCTTACTGGAATTACATTATTGTTTCAGAACTGGGACCATTTGTGGTCCTCACGAGAGTTCTCCCTGCCTTTTGATAATTAAGTTACATAAAAGAACCATATTCTCTTTATTCGGCATGTGCTTTAACTGTTCTAGGTTTTTGTCCAAGATTGAAAGATGCCTGGTGACTTTTCTTGATATTCAGTAACTTTAACAAAACTAAAACTGCAGGTGGGGTTACTTCATTGACTTCACAACAGTCATTTGATGTTTTGTGATTGTTGTGTCTGATTTGTGTCATCAACAGTATTTGTCAAAATCAGTAGTTGGCATTACCTTTCTTAACCTATAGGAAGGAGGCATACGCTTTAGCTTTTTTTCTTAATTGGGAGGGGAAGGTAAAATTCTGGCTCTTCTGTCAAAGCTTTCTGTCTGTGAAATAGGAATAAGGGAGTAGTATATGAGGTGTGTCCTGTTCTCCAAATCAGGCTGCACTTCCAAATTCGCTGTTGCAGTCTATCTGCAGTGGGACACTGTAAGATCAGAAGTTATTAATGGAGTTGATCACTTGTGCTTGCATAAAGTTAACTTCATTCTGTTGGACTTAAACTAGAATGAACCTGCAGGCATTTGGTCTGTTGTATGCCTGTGATATTGGTTACTGATGACGTGTTGGTACCCTCAAACGTATATTAAAAATTAGGGTTGATAGGAAGAACAGAGTATGATTGGGTCCGGTGTGCTCCGTAATCCTGCTGATCCCATAACAGCAAAGGCTGTGTGCCTTGTGAGGTGGCCAGAATTGATTTTACTGGATTAAGGACCTGGCTGGCACATAAAAATTCTTTACTGGGTCGTTGTTAATCTGGATCACTTCCCAGTCTGGTTCTGCATGTGGCTGCACAGACAGCTGTACCAGCACAACAGAGGGCAAAGGAATGAGTGAATGCTGGGGAACAGAGCTGCTTGCCAAGCGCTGTCTGAGTCCTCGGTGGTACTTGGGATCGATCCTGTGTGGGAAACCTGAGCTGGTGTCAATCCAGTGGCTTTACACGGTTGTCTGGTCTGTGACAACGATGCCTAAATTGAGAGATCCAGACTCTAATGGTTGAACTGGAATTAGAGTTTACCTGTAAAATCAAATTGATTTCAGGAGAATAGAAGATGGAGACAGTTCTCTGGGTAGTGTTTGAACTGTTTTAAAAATGGCAACAAGAGTTAAAACTTGTGAATAGGAACAAATATTGGTAGAGGCTGATGAACAGGAAGAACTGCCTTTAGTTATGCCTCTGGAGTACTGTGCAGTGCTGTCAGGTTCTTTGCCTCCATATAGTTCTGAAAGGTTAATAAAACCCTGAATTCCTGGCTGAAGCTGATTTGTTTTATACTATGAATGGGAATACGTCATTTGAAGAGACATGATTGCTTATTATTTAATAAGCACTCCACTGTAGTTCTTCAGCTGTTAGCTCTGTAGAAGTGAAAATGACCTGTCACCAGCTCATGGAAGACACCTGGAGAACTAAATGACTGATTACAGTAAGGAGATGCTATTTAATGTTCAGATATTATGTCAGCCTGCCTGTATGCAGTGCAGTTGAAGCTAACAGGAACAGAAGAGTTCTCAGTTGCACTTCGCTGTAAGTGAGCATTCAGCATATGTTATGCTGGTTTCCTGTTTCCAGCTGTTATCTGTGTGGTACTAAAGTCATGATATTACATGTTACGTGTTTTGTTTCTTCTTTATCTCGTGCATACAAGACATCCTGGTGTTTTAAGTAAGCGTAGAGAAGTTGGTGTGTGATTTCTTGAGATTTAGTTCGGGCTATATTCTCCTTTCTCCCAGATCTCTTAACTTCTTAACCCCTCTGAGTGGGAGTATGTTGCATTTGCAGATTTTCCGATAGCTTCTTCACTGCGTATTCAGAAAGACCGTTTGTAAAGGGAGAGGGGAAAGAGGCAAGTGGTCGAGTTGTGAGAGGGGCAAAGGCACCGTGTCTCCGATGGGATGGGGGTGAGCTATTTGGGCACTTGAAAGGCCTAGATTCTCTGAAGGTAAAGAGAGTGGAGAGCAGGGAGGGAAAGCCTGTATTTTTGGGTGACAGCAGAAGTGACGTCAGACTTCACATTGAGGATAACTGTCTTAAGTGTTAAAGGCAAGAGCACGTCTACTGGGGAAATTTTTCATCTGAAGTTAGATGGGGGAAGAGTATGGTGTGTTAGAACTGCTTCTAGCCTTACAAGAAGCCATTCTTGGCTACTCCAGCTTTGTGAGGCTCATGTTGATGATTCCTAGAAATACATTCAGAAAAGGTGTAGTTACAGAAATAGGTGGTTAATAGCTCTTGATGGTTATAAGAAATCGATATGTTTCAAGAAACTGGAATTCCCTTCAGTGACTTTCTACAAAAGAACCTGCTAATGACGAAGGAAGAATATTGAAGAACCTGATTTGCAGAGTAACTTTCTTTAGCATGTATTTAGCAACTTACTAGGTAAACCATTACCTAGTAACTGCCAGCTTGAATGCCTATATAATGCGTGCATTGAAGAAAAGAACCTGTGGTGGCTGAGAGCTCTAAACCAGCCATGCTCTGACTGTCAGGGTGAGAGACCAAGCACACAATGGTTGTTTTTTGTGTGTGTGAGAGAAGCGAGATGGGTTGATCTGACTGCTGTGAGATGGTGTGTTTAAAAAAACAAACAAACAAACAAAAAAAACAAACAAAAAAAACCCACTGGATTTGAGTCTTGGCTCTGTAACCTTCTTCCTGATAAGCAAGTTACCTAATGTTAAATGATAATGCATTCTCTGCTTAATTTTCACTGCAGATTATCTGTAGCTTTTTTTTGCTGTTAATTGTGCTGGAGAAGGAATGTTACTTAGCTCACTTAACTGGGCTGGTTCTCAACAACAGCTTTAATTTTTGGAGGCTACACGCTGCTCTTGAACAACTGTTGCTTGCTATGTTGTTAGCTAAGTCGTGTTTAGTGTTAATGCTTAGAGCTGTATTTGAGCAGCGGTACATTATCGTTTGGTGGATTTTGCTTGGGGTCCTTACAGAAATGTTGAGTGTCCGTCTTTTCTGCAAATTTCTTTTAATGGATTGTTAGGTGGCATTTTGCATTATGATGGTGACCTGGAGAATAAAATGTGGCTTCACGATGAAGATAAATAACTTGGCTTCTGTCAGAAAAGTGACACTTTTGTATTTAAGCTTACAGCTGGTATTTTAATTCTGTGCAGTTAGGGTATACTTGACAATGTGCACCCCCCTGCCTTTATTTGATAAGGTAAGTGGATGAAGATGTGACAACTGATAAGGCAGTCTGGTAAAGCTCTTTTTCAAATGTATTGTGAAGTTTCATGCATCAGAATTGATGGGTGGGGCATTTCTTGTAGGCTAAGGAGTAGGAAGAATTGACTGACTGTGAAGACTTGACCCTAAGAAGAATAAGAACCATAATGTCACATCTGCGTTCATATTTATGACCATTTAAAGTGAGGTTTTGTGCATTTTCTACTTGGCTTGTGTGTGTTGTGGCTTCTTCTAGGGTAATGGTGCTTGTCTGAGCTGCAAGAGACCACCTGTGTACCTGGATAGAAACGTGGATGTAAATAACCTAAGTGTGGCTTAGGTTACTTCACAAACTTGGAGAGTACTGGCCTCTTGGATGAGCCTGTTTGAAAGCAGCATTTGGTTAAGTCTTCTGGGAATCTTTTTTTTCCCTTCTTGCTTTCCTCAGAATGTCACTTTCTCCTTTATGTTTTCAAAGTTAAAAAGATAAGGATTCTGCAGTAGTTTCAGGAGAATTCCTAGGGCCTGAGTTGAACAAAAGAACTTGTGCAGATGAGTCTGCAAGTTACAAGAATATTGCTTCTTGAAATAATTCTTGCACAAGTGAGTTACAATTGAAATACTGATCCTCTTTTTATTTAGCTGTGCTGTGGTCACTATCGTATGAATGTTGGCAGTTTCAACTGAATATGTGTGTTGTATATATGTGGGCTTCCAGTTCAATTAAAAATTCAATTAAAAATGTGCTGTAGTTCATGTGTGTTTGTACAGAACGTGGCTGTGCGAGACGCCAAGCAGCAGACCGTTGCACACCTGTTCGTAAGAGTCTGGTGAGACAGGAGCGAGGGGAACTGCTCTGCTCTGCCCTGCCCGGGAGGCCATCTGTTGTGCAGGCTGAAGTTGTGTCTGTAACCATTCTGCATGCTCTTAGTGGAAACGTTTCCTTATGGTTACTTCTGTGGTAGCCTTCTACAATCAGTAGGACGTGTTTGTACAGAGAAGTAATTTATTTTTGCTTGGAACAATTTGTGATTGCAGAGTGAAGTTTACAGGCACCTAAAGAGGTGCGGTTTGTTGTGGTCTTTCTGTTCTCTGAGGCACCTGCCTTTGACCCTGCCATCTCTAACGTGGCTGTATTTAATAACATAAACAGTTCTAGAGGAAGAAATGCTGCTCGTTCCCTGGAGACTGTGTGGGAGAGGAAAACCACGGCTGTGTTAGTTGCGTTGTTTTAATGTGCTCCTGAAGGTATTCGGCTGTGTAGCAATGAGCGTGTTAGCAGAACCCACACGGAACAGGATGACGGGATCCTTTCACCTGCCTCCTGTGAAGTCAAGAGCTGATTAATCTCTTGCAGTCCCTAGGGGTCTAACCGAAGCATGCAGCTTCATCTTGGACTGTCTTGTAGTGCAGGCTGTCAATGCCAAGACAGTCGCTGAACTTGAGGGTAGGATCGCAATAATTTTCTAAGTTCAAAAGCTGGATGTATTGTAGTCAAGTGAACTAGGTTCCTTACCAATTGTGGGTCCGCTAGCAAGTATTCGTACTGAACTGAGCGGGTTAGGCTTTGACTTCAGGAAGATTGTAGGGAAATTAAAACTAATATAATCTTGCTTTCTGTGGTGTAGTAGCATCTAAAGATCTCTGTTAACTCAACTCTAGTGAATAAAGTATATCCTGCTGTTTATCTGCATTCAGCAAGCAATAGTGTGTTGTATACAGACTTAACATCCAGAAAGAAAAGTGGAAGTGTTCCCCTTACTCAGTAGGGGCATGTAAAATTGACGTTCTCTCCACAACCACCGTCCATTAAATTTGATTTTTAATGCCCCCCCAATGCATATAAGTGTTGCTCTGAAAATGAGTTTTGTTTAGTTGTAGCTGATGTAAAAACAATGGAACTAGCCTCTGTCGGTGATGGAGATCTTGCAAAATCTTAGAAAAGGGAATCCAATTAGAAATCCAATTCGCTATATTTTGTTTAGCTGGTGTACTAAAGAGATAAAAAAAAACGGGGGGGGGGGGAATAAGACAATCTGTTTATTTGAAAATTGAAAAACTGTCATTGTGTAATTGGCATTTTAAACCACAACCCTGCAGATGTGTTTTCTGACAATTGGTCATGATTAAAGGGCTCTGTTATGTGCAAGGAGATTTGGATTACTCTGTTGCCTCGTAGCAAACATCATATGCAGGTTGTTCTAATCTTACGAAGGTGAGCAAGATGTTTTTTTTTTTTGGGGGGGGGGGGGGGGGGTTGTGTTTTTTTTTTTTAATAATTTCTCCCTTTAAACAGTATTGTTAAAATTTAGGAATAGCTCATTCATTCAAGTCCTTTTACTAACATCAAAGCAGTGTTGCTGTAGATCTATAAAGCAAGTTAAAGATTATGTAACATGGCAAGTAGAACAGCCTTACTGCTGAGCACCTCTCGTTAAGAATGAGAAAGCTTAGATAGATGTACGAAGATGACATCTGTCTACCCAGGAGAAGCAAAATTAGTACAATGTGAGTAGACCATCTTAGAGAAGATGGAACAGAGTATCTGAACAGTGAGATCCTGTGTGTCTTCTGTTAATAAGCTGTGGTTTATTAGATGCCTTGATAGGTTTTTGAATTGTTCCAGTGGCAGGAGCATGGAGCTTTTTTATTTTGTGTGCTTGTTAGTAAGCTAAATTCTTTTGCTGTATTCTGCAACAGAAGCACCCGAAGTGTTTGTGCTGAAAAAGCTGCCAGCCTGTCCTGCTGTTACACAAAGACTCTCTGGAAGTGATGATCCCATGCATTGTAATTATCTCTAGGTTGCTGTAAACATTCAGCCTTTGTCCTCAGGCCTCAGTACACGCTAGGTGTGAGGTCATCCCCGCGTGTCACGGCCTACTGAGCGATCGCACTGCGCTTGCAAGCTGTACGGCATGCGTTAGCTTAGGAAAGCTGCCCAAATTGGAGCATGCAGCCTTTGTCTCTTGTGAGGAATTTTTGCTTTTGCTTGTGGAGAGCAGGAACATGTTATGTTAAAGCAATTGCATAAAACAGCTCAGCCGTTTGGTACAGATTGTGTCTGTGCAGATAAACTAGACGCAGTGTCACCCAAGGTCAGCTATGTAGTAATAGGTCCAAAATCATGTTGTTTTTAGCTGCTGAGAAATAATAATTAGCATTTTGAGCAGCAGGCATCTAGTATTGTGAAAGAATTGCTATTCTAGAGCTCCTTTTATGAAATGTCAACTTTTTCTTTTCAATTTGTGTTTCTTATGTAATATAACTTAAATCCATCTGTCCTCTCTACAGAATGCAGGTACAGAAGAAAAGGCTGACTTCATTCTTTCAAGACAATTAGCTCTTGTGAAGTTCAGTTGTTTGACCTCACAAACCACAAGCTTAGTTCTTCATTGCACACTGTGGTATTACAAACTCATGAGCTTGTTTATATCTCAGGATCAGAATGTTTGAAGTTTGTGTGTGAATTCTGTATTTCAAAATATAGTGACTCATATCCGCGTGAAACTCAGCTGTTCCAAAAATACAGATTTCTTGATCTAGAAAAACTTGGTGCCGGTTACGTTTTTAAGTTAAAAAGAACATAATTGTTGGTAAGTCTGAAGAATCGAAAAGTGTTGCAATTAGTTGAAAGGTAGACTAACTTGCATTTTGCTATTACTATTAAGCGTCTCCTAAAAAGCTGGAATATGAAATGAAATATCCACATTCCAGAATTCCAAAAATTCTGTCTTTTCTGCTACAGATGAGTGAATGTGCTTACACAGTGTTTAAGAAAAGCCTTTCTGATAAATGTATGCTTCCCATTCATGTTTCAGAAGCTAAAGCAGACTGAAAATAGAAAGTCTAATGCATTTGGGGGGGTACAGAAATTTATATGTGCTGTACATTCACAAGGCAGGCAGTATCAAATGCTAGTATGTTTTCTCTTACGCGGCAGGACTTGGCATTCATTATAGAAAATGGGATGAATTGAAATGAGAGCAGAGAATGAGGAAAGGATTTGTCATTCAATGCAAAAGGCATCAGCATGTTCAAATAGCTGCTGTAATGTCTTAAAACACATCATCAGTCCTGTGCTACCAGTCTGATGAAAGATATGCTGCACGTTTTTTGGAGGAGATTATTCTATAGCCCTACAGACTGGGAATAAGGACTGAATGCAAACCATAAACGGCTTATTCTAGGTTTGTCCATGGTCTTGTTTTGGTGGAGAAAGGAGCAACAAGCGTCTTCCTAGCACCTTTTGAAGGGCTGTCTGCTTGCCACCTCAGTAAAAACCATTTGTCATGGATCGTGTGAGTGGTTGTTGGGCCATATCTGTTCCGTGGTTCTGTGTGCTCTGACCATAGTTTATTCTGGAAAATCAGGTACACTTCTAATCCTGTGAAACCACTTGATCTCACTGTTGTTAGGATTGGTGCGTGCCAAACAACTGTAGGAATCTACCGATGAAAGAAAGGTCTCTTCTGTAACCTTTCATGATAGGGTTGCGTGCATTGTATTATTTGAGAAATCCTTCAGCGAAGGTTAGTCCTTCATGAGCCTTGTTAGTACAAAGGTAGAACACTTCTTGGCATTGTGATCTGCCTGTAACTTGTCCTCCAAGGCAGGAGATTTGAACTGTGTTGCTTCAATCTGAGAGCTAATGTTCAAATAGTTTGAGTAATCCCAATTAAGGAGGAAATAAGAAGATTTCAGGTTTTGTTGCTTTCACAGATACTGTTTGGAACAATCAGTATTTTCATGAGAAAAATGGGGTGGTTATAATTTTATTCTTGGACATGTACTACTTGTGATTTTCTTTTTGTAGTAACCATTTGTACTGAGTTTCTGAATGTCGTCCTCCTGCTCCACCTGCCCTCAGGGCTTTAAACTTTTTAGTACTGTCTTATGTATGTCCATTGTCTGATCAAAATGAAAATAGAACATAATACTAGGAGAACCTGTTAGCTTGGATTTCTTTCAACTTCTTTTGAGTTGTCTAAAATTACTGTGTTGCTTTTATTCCATGTTACCTGGCTTAGAGTAGGATGAGGTGATGTTACTGTGTTGTGAAATTGTTGGTGTGACTGAGCTTTAAAAGCTTTGTGGTTTTTATTTTGTTGTTGTTTTTTAAACAGGAGTCTTACCCCTCTTCATCGCCAATATGGTTTGTAGAATCAGATGACCCAAACCTGACTTCAGTCTTGGAGCGTTTAGAAGATATTAAGAAGAGCAATACTCTGGTGAGCAAGTGTCCTGGTTGCTTTGGATATTATTTTTTTCAGTTCAGCTTTGTCATGTTAATGAGCAACTAAATTAGGTCATTTCAGGGGATGTTTTAGGGCCTTTTAAACATAAGTTTCCTCTTTAAAAAACCACATGTTCCAAAAGTAATTGTAAAGATTTGAAGCAAGGAGGGAAAGATGACTTAAAAATGCTTGTTCTCTCACAGAAGTTTCATCCCCAGTAAGTTTAAGGCTTTCTGAAAATAACCAGTGAAATTCATGAGAACTTAACTACTTGTATAACAACACTTTTAGTGTTTTCTTCGCACAGAGATCAACTACAGAGGTGAGAGGACATTTAGAGGAATGTTAAATATAGATCTTAGTCTGTGACCTCTAGCCAAGAAGACACAGCACAGCAGTAGAACATGTGGCCAAATGAGCTGTCTTTGAAAATGTATTTTTTCAGAATGTTCTCCAGATTGCAGCTGCTGTGACTAGTAGCTTCAGACTAAAACAAAGTTTTAGATAAGATGTTTCCTACTCTTAACTACCTACAGGTTTGCTTGCATTAGGGTGGAAAGCTTTATCATAAACACATGTGGGACTTGCTGTACTGAATTGCATGAGGACGTAGACTACTTCTGTTTGTTGTAAGAACATCTGATATCAAGATTGTACTTGCCTATGTAAATACTGATGAGTTGATGTAAGACACCTGTGGATGGCCCATTGTCTTCTCAGGAATCCACCCCACATCACATAATGCCAAAAGTGAAGACAGGAGTAATTGAAGAGACAAATACTTACACTCCAAAATCTGACTTGTTTTGTCTGAAAGGCTTGAGTTTGTGGGTACGTTTTGTACCTACAGCTTTCCCCCTTACAACACCCCCATTCAAGGGAGTTGGAGTGACTTGCACACACCCTTCTTGTAGTGGGGTAGAAGGGACAAGGAACTACTTGCAGAAATGAATTCCAGAGTCTTGTGATTTATCTCCTAAAAATTAATTGAGTTCAACTTAGTTGTTTTTAAGTTTCAAACCAGTTTCCACTTAAGTTATTGCAGCTAAAGGACCATTTGTCCCATGTTGCTCTGAAGTCATATTAGAAATATTACTGAAACAGTAAAATTTTGAATGGGAAACTGCATTGGGCTCTCCAGGAGCTCAAGTCAGCACAGCAGATACTGTAACAGGCATTTATCCTGGTCTCTGAAATCCTTTGGTATTGCTCTGTTCTTTCTGCTTGCTTTGTAACTTTTGGTGGATATCAGTTGTTTGGGCAACAGAAGAGTGTGCTCTTCGTGTGTAAAAGTTAGGCAGGTATGCAAAAGCCTCTCATTTGACATGGTAGAAAGAAAACTGTTTTACCTATGTTAAAATCATGCAAATGTTTTCTGGAAAATCTGTTGGTCTGAAGCTGATACTTATCTGGGTATCAGCAAGGTACTTCTTTCTATGAAAATTCCCCAGAACAAAAAAAGATTGAAACGTTATTAAGAAGGTAGTGAGCACAGATAGCAGTGGCTTTGGAAGCTTCAGCTGTCTAACTGGCTGTTCATAGTGAACAAGATCCAGCCAGCAGATGAAGGGGCAATAGGGTCTTTCTGACCCCTGGTGTCTCCTGAGTTCATTATCAGATCCTGCAAATGAGCATTGCTTTAGTCTTGACAGGTAGTTGAAACTGACAGCCACCTTCCTGTGGTTGTGCCATGCAAAAGATAACTCCTGCCTCAACTTCATTGTTCTGTTAAATATAAGGAATATTACAGTTCCAGTAGGGCTTAAATACATGTGAAGATTAAAGCTGCCCACAATCTCTAAATCTTGACGGCTTAAGTACAGAATGCCTGGTATAAGTATGCATACAGCTTGTCCAAGTTGTTGTCACTAGGACACTACTTCTGCATTAAGAACATAGATTTAGTCCCACCTGCTGGCATGTCAGGTGAGCTTTCAAACCAGCAGAGCAGCAGCAGGTATTATGTATCAAGTCGTAGACACAAAAGAGGCAGAAAGTAAAGTTCCCTTTTGAAACTGCCCAAGGCTGCTAAAGGCGTGTGGAACCAGTCCTGTCACAGATAAATTGATAGCAAAGTAGTGGACGTGCTCGAAGTGACACTTCTTCCCTCTCTTTCCTCACGTATCCTTCTTCAGCAGTTCTGTTCAGTGGTAGGCTAAGATTTGTGTGTATACATACACATATATATATACTTGTGTAATTATATAGATACACATAGAAGAGGGTGTGTATAATTACACTGTACTTGTACTCCATGTTTTCTTGGTAATCAGAAGACAAGGTGCTTGATAATGAACCCAGCAGCACTCTCATATCTTTAAAGGTATCCTAAAGTTACTAATGCTTTCCTACTGCATTAGAAAGATCTCTTCACATATCAGAAGGCTTCCTGATGTATGATAGGTTTCAGAACAAATGTTCTAAACTGTTTTCAGTTTTTTAAGTTAACACAGGCAAGAAAAAAAAAATCAAGAGATGTTCCAATAATCAAAATCAGCATTGTGGTGTCCATAAGAGCTGCTGCAAGTTGAATTTCTGCAAGTACTGTTAAAAAAATCACAACAAAATATAACATATATTAATTATAATGTGTATATACAATTATTTATAAATTAGTTATTGTGTATAGTTATTTGAGCATTTTCATTATTAATCATACAGACTTTTTTTTTTACACTGCACCTTTGATACCCTGTGGGTTATGCATTTCGGTTTCTGTTTAGTTTCTGCTTTAGGCAGTTAATGTTCCAGGGAACCTATTGGTATCCTGATGGCCCACTTTTCTTAAGTAGCAGCAAAGCTTATGCGTTAAGCATTTATTTTCCATTACTCAAGCACATGAAGTTAGCCAGGAAAAGCATTTAAATTATTCATACATGGCAGAAATCTGCTATTCCTTTTGATTCAGTCTCTTTGCGTACCACTAACACACACCAAATCATGCTAGGCCCTGCTTAGAGCACGAGGTTGGATTGGATGACTTCCAGATGTGCCTTCTGGCCCAAATTATCCTATAATTTTTCATACATATGAGCAGAGCATAAAGGATAATGGTGAAGGTGATCCATGGCAGTAGGGGCAAGGGTATGAAAGTAATTCCTTCAGGGGAAAAATATTAAAATATTAGCAGTAACAAAGACTGAAAAAACTGGCATCAACTGCTTTGCTATAAAAATGAAATTGCACTTTGACAGTTGCATTAAACTAACCCTGAATTATAGACTGCTGCTAAGGAAGGGGATCCCTCCTCTCAGATGCATGTTCCTGCCTTGTCCTTTATGGTGAAACTGGGGCTTTAGTGCTGAAGCACATTGGGAATTGATCTGTGTAGAAGCTTGTAAGTTGCTGCATGGCTGGGTGATTGCTGCTGCCAATGTTTCTAGTCTTGTTTCTAGTGTGCTGCACTGCTGTACTCTGAAAAGGGATTCTTGATGTGGGATGAGGCTGTTCCTTCTCGCAGTTTAAGACTTTACTCTTCAAACTGGGAAACTGGAATGCGCTAGCATGTCTTAAAAAATACGACCATTTGATTATTCCCTAGGGATTTGTGGCTCTGTGCCTGGGGTAGATGATGTTGCCCATACAGATTATTTTTTTGCTTATTACTTTCTCCACTTGACGTGAGGGAATCTTCTTTGTCTTGCCTTGTCCTTGGTTTCCCATTATGATAACTACAGAGAAAAATGTGTCTCTGTTCTAGTACCTGCAGACTTAAATGCTGGGAGACTGCATTGCCTCCCGGTGACTGGGAGTTTATATCAACATGTGAAGAAACTTCAAAATACACCGTTCTGTGGTTTGGTTTAAATAGATGTTTCCATGTCTTTTCTTGTTATAGCTTCTTCAGCAACTGAAGCGACTAATATGTGACCTCTGCAGATTGTATAATCTTCCTCAGCATCCAGATGTTGAAATGTTAGATCAGCCATTACCAGCTGGACAGGTAATTTGAAATTCTGTGAATACCTTCCTATGGAAATACTCTTCTTTCAAGTTTAAGAAAGTAGATGGTGAGAATGATTAAAGCTTTTGTGTAAGCCAGAACTTAGATATGATGCAGTGTTGCTTTATGGTGACCTCACTCAGTATTTTGTTTATAGAATCCATTTCAAGTTGTAATTCTGAGGTTATGTGATATTCCACAATTTTACATGGAGTCTGTCTCACTGAAAGGTGTCTCTGTAATACTAGCGCTGTTAGTTTAATTGCCTTCTAAATCCTGTTCAAGCCAACTACTGCGCATTCCTAATGCTTCCCAAATTCATTTTTTTTCCAAAACATAAATACAGTAAGGCACTGACCATTTCTCCTTGAAGAGAATACATTTTATGGCGTACTCTTGGATGAATTTACTACTGATAAATTCCTTCCTTTCCAATCCCTTGCAGAGATATAGGATATCAAGACCATATGCCACTTTGGGCAGGGAGTATCTGTTTGGGGTGCCTTGTTTACATTTTGTGCACTTGACAAATGAAGAGTTGTGAAGGTCTGTTAAATGTTCTGGTTAGCTGAAATGTCTTGTGCTGAAAACAGAACTGGTAACTGACAGTGAGCATGTTCTTTTTTTTTTTTAGTATTTTAATAGGATTATGATATCTGCTTTTGCTTATACATGTTAAGATGACACGATTTCTAAAAACTTTTAGCGTAACAGATGGTTTCCTGTGGTGACCATACTATCGTAATGACAAATAATTTGCTTAATTTTGGTCATGTGCCAAAGGGTAATCCTAGATCTCTTCTGCCCCAGCCACCCACGTAGCTGTGCAACTACAAGGCAATAGGTCTGGAGCATTAGGAAGTAGCCTCACTGAAGAGTCTTGTTTGTGTTCTGAAACTCAGAAACGAACTCAAGGAAGGTTTTCTTAGCCAGAAATGTTGGATAGTTTGCAAATTAAGTAAGAGCAGGCCTAGTAAGTCAGATGAAAGATTGAGCTAGTACACTATGCTGCATTGTCTACAGCAGTGGCATTCCTCACTTGACAGAGTAAGCAGAAGAGAAGTGTCTGTCACTGTTTCAAAATAGGATATCCTTATCTGGATCTTGATTTCCACCTAGAACATAATGTGAAATTAATTGTGACATTCTGCTTATCTTCGGTTCATGCAATTATTTCTTCACTGTTAAATTCCAGGAAAACATTTTTGTGTATCCTTCCCATTAAACTTCAGTCCTTTGCAGACCTCGATAAGTGTGACTTTCATATTTGCTGGTCTCTGTTTGATAGTAGACTTCCTGACTTTTGAAAGAAAGGAGCATACGCGATTTATGCAGAAACCTTATTGTTGTATTGCAGAATGGAACAACAGAAGAAGTTACATCAGAGGAGGAGGAGGAGGAAGATATGGGTGAAGTATGTGTACATACAATATTGTTGTTCTAATCTAGCATTTTGCTCTGTGGTGACAGGTTAATTATTAAGCCAAAACTGTAAAATGTAATCTTCCCTAGAGTTCCACAGAAAAGATGATTTAAAAAAAAGTGTTTACCTTAATGTCAATTTTCACGTAAACCATCAGAACTAGTGATTTTTTTTCTTAAACCTAGACCTCAGCTGTGAGCTACTTGAATATAGGAATTGGACATCTGTTTGTGCTTTAGTCAAACAATACATAACATTGTATGCCAAATCGGTAGGCTTGAATTGTAAACTCCTATTTCAATCAGTGTTTGAACTTGCTCTGACATGATTGAAAGTGCCTGGAAGCAGACAAACAGAGTAAATCAGTTTGCTGATTTATTGGGCAGCTGAGCTATTTTTTTTAAACCATAATACATTGAGGGAAAAGGAAGGACATCTGCAATTGGCCCTCTAAACTTTAAGGGTCTTATGTCAATGTCTGGCTCTTTTAATGAGCTCTTCACTGTGTGATAACCACCCCTTCTAATTAATTCTGCTACATTTTAGAATAGCTCCAGGATGCTTGGTTTTTAAAGCACTGTAAAGAGCTCTATTATAGGAGAGCTGTTTTGACTTCTTCAGATTTAGACTTTTTAAATGTAGAAAGTATGTTGGAAGAATAAACAACTCATTATTTGACTAGAATGTCTTCCTTCAGAAAAGATCTAAGTATTACCCATTCTCTGGAATGAATTTGAAGCAGCCTTCCTTATACCCTATTTGGCTTAATCCGGACCATGTTGGTTAGAGCCTGAGTCTTTGTAAAGGTAGTACGAACACTTCCATATCCTGTTGCCACAAGGCTCTTTTTGCTTGCAGACTTGTAACCTTTTGCACTCTGTTCAGATGACTTTAGACAAAAAGATTGTCATATCTGTCATTGTTTATAAGCAGTCGAATGTGGCACTGATTTCTTCAACTCTTAATTCCAGTCCAATTGCTAAATTGAAAAGCAGTTTAGGGTTTTTTAGGGCTATAGCATAATTTTGAGAAATGTGAGCACCTTAACAGACTCCAGATGAAGTATTCTTTACAGTTGGAGGAAACAGCATTGTCAAAGGCACCGAGTAGGTATGTTCCTTTATATAAGACATCCTTGAATTTGCATCGATGGCCAGGCTTTCCTGCCGTGCAAACAGATGGCACTTAAGAGTAGCCTCAGCTGTGGTGGAGCATTCTGCACATTGGAGCATAGCTGATAGTTTCGTACTTGTAGATTGCTGGTGTGGCTGCTGCAGTGCTTCCTTTTTCATCTTAACTAATTAACATCTGTCTCCTCCGTTCCTCAGATAGCACTGGAATTGCCATGTAGGCAATTGTCTTAATTTTTTAGAGTGTTTCTTGGCAATAGGATAACCTCTGTTTCAGAATACAGGGTGGAAGAATTTTTAGTATCTTAGTGTAGAACTCAGAACTGAGATGTGGGCTCATGTGCTCAGCGTACTTGACCACATCATTTTGTCTGGTCTCGCAATTCTAAAACTGCTGCGTCTAATCACTGGTCAGAATGTTCACCTTGAATAAAACACATGCTGCTTTAAAATATTTAACTTTCTTGGAGGGTTGCTGTAGCCCTGCCAGGTATGTTAATCACTGTTTGCCAGAAGTGTAAAATAGTGAGGCTTCTAACAAGAAAAAAAAGTCTGCTTTTAGAAAAATCTTAGAGCTGCCCTAAGTCTGTGTACTTTTGGATTCTTGATCCCTGTTCAAAATGCCTTAACTTCCTGTTTTCTGTCTACCTGTTTTAACAGGCTAATTTACTACAGCCTTCACTTCGCACAGAGGTTTAGTTAGTGCTTGTTTCTGTGACCAGAAACAGGTTGTGAATTTGCCTCTCATTTGTATTGAGGGCTCCCTACGCTTTCATTGAATACTGTTGGTTCAGTAAGTGAAGTCTGAGTGAAACAGAAATGGCACACAGCAACCCCTAATACTTGGTGCCGTGCATTATGCTGACTGTATTTGTAAATGCCCTGAAAGAGTTTTTTTGAGCAAAGAACATAAAGGTGTTTACAGTGAATCTTCCTCTATCCTACAGGACATTGAAGATCTGGATCACTATGATATGAAGGAGGAGGAACCAGTTGATGGGAAGAAATCTGAGGATGAAGGCATTGAGAAAGAGAACCTTGCAATCTTAGAAAAAATCAGAAAAAATCAAAGGCAAGATCACTTAAATGTGAGTTAACAAGATTTTTTTTTTCATTTACAGTCCTTTTGGCTTTAAAATAGAAATGGATTTCAGTGAGTAGAAACTTTTGCTACACGCCTAAAGATAAAATCAACCTATAGCTGACTTCCAAAAATGTATAGGACAAAATGAGACCTGTATAGCTCTTCATCAACATATTTAGTATATGAAGTTAGTTATCAGTCAACAACTTCACTTTTAATGCTGGATGTGCACCTAATAGCATTTTCCCTACATGTTTATAACTAGATCTCCTTTAGTTAGCAGAAACTTGACTTTTTTTTGTTATTAATTACTTACCATAAATAACTTCATGTAGTATAGAAAAGACTTGTTCATCTCTTACTGACACTTAAACATGGAGAAGAGATTGAGTTTGTAGCCATCTGCTTTGCAAAGGAAATAAACCAGAAATGCTTCTCTCAGAGCTCTTCTGCTGATCTAATAGGACTTGATGCAAACTTGTCAAAAAACAAAACAAAAACAACAGAATTATGTTCTGCTAAAATAGGCTCTGTGTCAGCTCACTAGAGGAGAGACTGCTCTTTGATTTGTGTAGGAATTCAATATTTATCAAGTTGTTTGAATAGAAGTGTACATACAGTAATAGTCATCTCTTTCAAAAACCAAACCCCATACCTCATCAGCATTTCAGTATTTAAAAACAGGTAGATACAAGACTCCATACTTCTTGCTGTATAAAACTGTTCTAAGGCTTGACTGACCATAAGCAGAATGGACACTTAATGTTTTTGTTTAGACTTAGATGTCTCTTCAGGGTTTGAGACTGCCTACTGAGGTTGTGTACATTTCTGTATTTATAACTCGGACCTAATGGTAAGGGCTTCTTAATCACTAACGGAAACCTCTTGCAGCCTGAAAGGCACGGTTTGCTTTCTGTCATCTAAATTGCACTAAAACGGAAGAAGGTTTTTGCGGTGTCAGTGTTCTTCAGTGTAGAAAGCCCCTTAAAACTGCAGATTTTCTTTTGCTATTTCTGCTTTCCCATTTGGCAAACTGTACCTTTCGTTTTGCTTTTTTCCCTCCACATCTAGTGGAGTTGAGATGAACCCTGCTGTTTTTTTTTTGTTTGTTTGACAACAGCAGATTCAACTTACATAATAGCTGTTTCTCATGCCAAGACACTCTCGTTGATGCTGGTGCATAAACAAGGTCAGCTGAGTACAGGGAACAGGGTATTCAGCTGCTGCTGAGGAACTGGTAATTTTGTGGGTCACCAGAAATAGCTGCTCTGGTTGAATAATTCCTCAATGGACTTGTGAGGTTTTACCCTTAGCACTTGAGAGCTGAAAGCGCTAGTTGTACTACTGACCCAGGAAAGAACTAACCTAGTAGCACTTAAATGCACTTTACTGCTGCCAAAATGGGGAACTTATAACAGAATAGTCTCTAAGATAGCAGCAGTTTGGTCGGCATCCTAAGGTAAAGCAAAGTTTAAATCTCTACAGCCCTTCAGTGGGTTTTCTTAAAGGACAGCATCATTTTCAGGGACTGAAGTGTACTACCAAAACAGTCTGTTTTTCACTCACACTACAGCTCTTTTAGTATACCTCAGTTTTTCAGCAGAGGGAAGTAAGCTAAAACCCATGCCACTTACATGCTTTTGGTGGAAGAGAGAATGTGAAGCCTAGTGTAGGGCTTTGACTAATGCCAAATGCAACCAGAAGACTGAAATTTCTTTACGTGTTCTTTGGCCCAAGTCCCTGGGTTGTCTTCTCACCTTGGGTAAAGAGAAGGTTGAAATAAGCAATCCTACGAAGAATTTCCAGAGGAGAGGAGTGCATGCAGTCCCGATTTTGCACCCTCCTAATAGGTTAAAGACATGGTAATCTTTTTCTTATGTTTTTTTTTAGGGTTTGTGTCTTTTATGTAAGTTTAGAAGAATATGCATTTGCTGATTTTGTAAATGTGTTCTTTTCCTTGTGTTATTCTTGCCAGTATCAGGAAATAACCTTTAATTTGACTTGAAGTACAGTATGTAACACGGAGCAAGATTTAACCCTCCTCTTGACAGTGTAATACCTTTAAAGAACCACTTGCTTACTGGGAATTAAAAAAGGTCTTTGAACTGGAATCATTAACTCAAATATTTAATGACTTGCTGCTGCTTGCTTTTCAGAGTTCTCTCCTCACTTAGTCATTTAGAGATTAATGTTTTTCTTATTTAGATAATGCTGTTAGCTTTTGTGATTTCCTTCTGAGGAGTTTATGCACTTTCCTTTAAAAGTCTCAAATGCCTGTACTTTAATCTTTGGGCTTTATGAATTCTAAGGTGTCACTTCCATTTTCAGCGTAATCCTTGAAATATGAACCTGCTTTAACTTCCAGGAGTTAATGTAGTTCTGCACAAACACAGAGAATGTCAAGTAATGCTAGAGGAGACTTGTCTTCCAAAGCTCTTTTGGCTTCATTATTTTGTGGGAATTTCCTTTTTTTGTTTGCTTGGTTTTTGTTTGTTTTTATCAAGTAACTTTTGGTATTGCAGCTGAGTTATCTGAAATGTATTGAGTAAGGCATTTTACTGCGCTGTTCTGAGGTGTGCAATGTATTTCTGATCAGACAGAAAACAGGCAATCTGGTATTTGGGTTTAACACTGCAGTGAATTGCACCTTGTGCCTTGGATAACTCGAGCAACAGACTGGTTGTGTTTTGGGGGAGGGAAGGGACAAAAAGGAATGTGCAAAGCAGAAGAACTGAGGCTGCAAAATGCATCACTAGACTAAATGCAGCAGACAGCTAAAGCAGTGGCATGTGCAGTGATTTCTGCATAGTTAGGTGAGCACTACTGACCTGTGAATGCTCATCTGAAGCCCTAGCTTTTTTGGAGTTGCTTACCTGTTTTAAGAGTTTTAGTCAAATGCACTAGTGAAGATTAGAAGCAATTCTGAAAAAAGTAATGCTTATATTGGCTCGAATGAAAGATTCTAATTTCCAATGGTGGCAGAAGCACATTCCTTTAGGGGGAAGAGTTCGAGAACAGGGCAAGCTTGTAGTGGTGCATCTAATGGGTATTTTTCATGGAATTCTTGCACCAGGTGTATCTATCATACACAACCCTCAGCAAATGGAATGTTGTCCATGTAAATGTTTAGTCCCTTTAGCAAGGATTTCTCCAGTTATTTACCTGCTGTTCTGTAGAACCACCTCATAGGCAGTGTGCTTGCACAGGACAGGATGATTGTGTGAGACTTTCTGTGCATGTTCTTTTACTTTGCAGGAAAAAAAGTCACTTGGGAGCTTATCCAGTAGTTCTTTGAAACTTTCAGCTTACAGATCAAATGGCTGTGCTTTTCTGCTCTTGTCTCTTGGTACTTCTTATCTCTTGGCACCAATTCCACATGGACAGATACCTGTCATGTCCTGTGGCTGACCAGTTATTTCTAGGGCAATTGTAAATCTTTCTCTCACAACTGGAGAAATGGGAGTTCCCTCTCGCTTGAAAAGGAAGTCACTTTTCCAGAAGGATACTCATTTCTATCTGAATTCAGTCTTTGAGATTGTAACTTGCACTTAAGAAGTTACTGAAAGATAATGTTTTAAATTTTAATATCATTACAGTTGAAGCTTCATTCACTGCTCTACTATAACTTGCAATGGTGTGATGCAGGTAGTTCTCTTCTAAACAGCAGTTTGATATTAGTTATAAAAATTCCATCAAAATTGTCACTATAACGAGGACTCTTTCACAGCAGCGGCGTTTAGCGTTAATGCTACTATCAGGTATAACAGTTAATCTCCCTAGGCTCCTTCTTTAGTGTCCTCCCAGAGTAGTTCAGAGCACGTGAATTAAGCTCCTATGCTAAACTTTTTTGGTTAAGCTTCCTAGACTCCTACTTGATCACATATTACTGATCTGCAGTGTATGGATTCATCAGAGGGTCAAGCCTGACTTTAATATTGCTTTATTAAGATGTGGGCAGCCCAACAGGAAACTCCTGGGAAAAAGGGTGGAGAAACTCTTACAAAGTCAACTGAGGCTTGCTTAGGCATGCAGGCAGGTGCTTCAGCAAATGGAGAAATGATTTCTCTTGAGCCCTGTCTTTACTTGGGCTTTATTTAATCAGTTGAAAGGAGTTGGCTGTTATTTGCATACTTAATTACAAAGCTCATTCTTCATATCTATCCATTAAGAAAATGAGTGGAATTTCAGCGATCTGTATAATAACATCCAGTGTAACATGAAAATGAATAGCCTAAAAGAGGAGTCTGCAGGTTATGGTGTGAAGCTAAGCGTATTGTATGATGCTGCTCAACAGAGAAGACAAAGGAGCATGTGGCGGCTTTAGTTTAAAGTAACTGGCTGTAGTATCAAGTAACAATTATTGATCTTTAATCCTTATCAAGAAATAAGTTGATCATACAGTTGTGGAATATGTAGTATACTTTTGATTGCAGGCAAACAGGGATGGCATTTCAGGTATAAGGCAATGGTCCTGTCTAATTCAGATTCCTCCCTAGTGGAGTAGTATCTCTCTGACACTTCTGTCCAAATTGGATCTGTCTGTGGATGTTCATAGTATCTGAAAGGAAATGGAGGGAACCAATCTCTTTGGATTTTTGGAGCGGAAAAATAGATTTAAACTAATCACTCAGGACTTCATGGAGAGAGGCTGAACTTAACTTTATTCTAGTTTTCTTTTATACTTTTTTAACGTGAAACTGTGCTGATGAGCCATATGTATTAGCTTGCATTTCAGTGGAAGTGACTGAAGTCTAAGCAGCAGCAGAGAACTACGTGAATCTCAGGAAATAATTGTTCTTTGGAAAACCTACTTCCAGTGAAAGCCAAGAAAAACAAGTGATTTTCAAGTTTCACTGGGTCAGGGTTGATAGCTCCTTTACCTTATCTGGAGTCCTCATGCATCTTCCATGTTTTAAGTCTTGTAATGCTAATTTTTTGTCCTGCCATTGTCCAAAAATCTAGAATGTTAACTGGTATTTCAAGTGGAATATATAAGGGGAGTCATTAGGTAACATCTAAGGTTTAGTATAAAAAAATTTCCCACTAGCTTTGAAATTGAGTTGAAAAAGAGGAGAGAATACTGACCTCCCCTCAAAGCTCATAGAGCTGAGACAAGATGGTTAGTATTCTGGTCACAGAGCTGTCAGCATTGGTTACATGTGCAGAATGTATGCAATCCAGCATTTGGCCGTATTAGTAGACATCAGTTACTTGATAACTGGTGTGTTCGTTAACTGGTGAATTACTGGTGGTTTTTAGAGCCTGTCATATTTTGTATGCCTGTCACTAAAGGTGGTTTTTGCTTTTGGCACACTGCATCTCAGGCTGAAATACCAGGGTCAGAAATTGTATGCTCAGTTCTCAGCAAGTCTGAGATACTAAAAAATCCGGTACTAAGCTCTAAAAGAACAGAAGAGATTTCTGCTATTGTTGCATAAACTGCAAGAACTGTGACAAATCGTGACAATGTATTAGGTACTTAAAGCTTGCTTACCGTAGTCTTCCTCTATATAGGTGTTGACTGCTTTTCTCTCTATTGCAAATAAGCGTTGGTTTTGTTTGGCGTTTTCTGAATATATGGGTTGGTCTTGCCTCTTCCAGAAGCTGGTGTTCTCTAGGGAAACTTTCCAGCTCCTGTGTCTTGTTCCCTAGCCACGTAAAAACACGCTTCTGAGAAAATAGTAAAACCTTTACGTGCAGAAGCTTATACTTAGCAATAATCTAAGCTTTTTTTCCTTCAGTGTGTAAGAGCAGAAGCTAAAAGTGAATCTCATGTTAGAAATGTATTGCAGATCCCTCTTGAAAGTCAAAATGCCTGAGATTGAATTCCTTTATGGAAAAATACACCTGCCATTGTTCCTTGTTAGAAATTTGTATGGTATCACCTATACCATGTAGTGGTATATATTAAGGAGTTGCTGTTGAGAGAGCATCTTGTTTCTTTGCTCACTAGAATATGTAACTTCTCAAAAATCTAATGCTAATACAGAAATTAAAATATTCTTAATACACTCAAGATGTAATGAAGATTAATCATCTTAATACACAAGTTTGTCATGAAAATTAAGCTGTTTTTCAATCTTTTTGCTTATTTGGAGTCTTTCTTGTTTGTTTCAGGGTGCAGTCTCTGGGTCAGTTCAGGCTTCAGATCGACTTATGAAAGAACTCAGGGATATATATAGATCACAGAGTTATAAAACAGGTAACACGCTTCAGATTTCCCTTCTTAAAATGCACTTTAAAATAATTCTCATGGAAATACTTCCTGTAATCCTTCTGTGTTTTGTGGTTGTGTGTATATGTGTATATATTTGTAGATATGAAAATGCATAGATATGTTACGTATAACCTAACTATATATAACAGTGTATTTATGGAGAAAAAGGAAGTCAGGATACGTATCTTCTGAAATGTTCTTTGTTTTTGTTACGTAAACCTTCATATCAGAATTAACAGGATTGATATAACTATGGGAATGCTCTTGGGGTAGATGACTACAAAGAACAACAACTGATGACTACTGTGGGAGTTCTTGAGTTTTCAGAACTGCCTGAAATTCAGCTCTCCAGGTACAGGGCAAAAGCTGTGAGCATGTCCTCATGGGTGGCACTCTAACAAAGAGTATGCTTGCTGTGGAGGAATTTGTGTTCAACAGCAGAAGATTTTGCTTTTACGCAAAATTTAACCTTGATTACCCTCCTCTTAGTTGTATTATTTTCTCATGATACTAATCTGATCCTGAGCTCCATGTATTCTTCGGAATAAGGATACAAATGACAAGGGAAAAGAAGTTTGTCTTTCAAATTTGTTTGGTTAACAAGCATTGACTAGCTTTCTGGAGGTAGGTGGTTGGCTGTTCTCTTCGACCATATAAGGGCTATGTCTAAACGAGCTCAGCAAAGGAAACAGCATATTGAATTATATGAGATTAATTGTGCAAGAAGCAGAAGTTACATACATTTCAGGCAAGTTGTATTCCTGTAGGTCAGCCCAATAGCCAACTCCATCACTGCAGCCAGGAATGAGAACCTGCTGGTGCAGGCCAGGATGTGAACAGGAGGAGTGCCGGATTAGAAAGTCAGTCTAAACTTTAATCCTCTATCTTGTACTTGTCTGAATTACTCCCCTAGTTTGTTTCTAGTGGGTTTAAGTCTTGTTTGGTGGCTATGGGATTTTAATTTCTGTGTAGAAAGACAGTTAAAGAAGCAATAGGCTTCTGTTTTGATTTATGTTTACCTTTTGGGTAAATAGTTTTATGTGCTTAAATACTGTGGACAGTGATAAAATGTTTGAAGTATAAATTTGATTTACTGTTGATCTAATGTGGCCTCATACTTTCAGGTTTTATCTCAACTGAGTCCTTGCCAGTATACTCTAATCATCTTCTATTTGATAGAGAATGGATGAGTAGGATTAAGGAAGAGCCTAGAAATAGTTCTGCAGTAAGTCTTGGGGGATGCTTTACTGCCCGTATGTGATCGTGGCTTGCTTATATGGACAGAACAGGGATTGAGTATAAAAATCTGTTTGACGATGAAAAACTGTACGGTTCATAATGACAGATACTGCCAAAGGGACAGCCAGGAGCCCCTGTAACAGGTGTTTTGAGGTGAGGATTCATGTTGCTTAAATAATGTCATTTCTGGGCTTTAGATCAATTGCAGGTGTTAAGTAGTTACAGGAGACTAAACCACTCATGTTAGAAAGCACACTCCAAATGATGAGGAAAAGAACATCTTGCTCAACTGCAAAGAAAGCTGAGATACTGAAAGATGATTATGGTAACTTATTATTAGCTTATGACTCAGGAATATCTAAACAGACTGCAATTGGACACCCTGTGTGGAGTCCTGAAAAGTGCTAAAGAAGTCAAGTGAGAGAATTGCGAAGTCCAAGGAACTACCCTAGCTTTCTAGATAAAACGCCAGTTGTGGATCCTTCAAACAGTTTGGGTGGTGTTTTGAATCACTTCCTGAACTATTTTATTCTGTTCTATTTTTTTATTATAATCTATAGGAATTTGATGTTCCTTATGGAAAGAAGTATTACTGCCATCTCTGGCAAAAACCTATGCATTTTTAAGGAGCTAAATGTCATACTCTTTAATGTAACACAATACAATCCCTTGCCACTTCCTAGCAGTCTCACAGAACAAAGTGAGGCTATCTTGTAACCTCAGTCTCTCCTAGTCAAGGAGCTGTCTTGTTTACCATGAGTTTTGTAACTCCTCTTCTTCAAATCTCCCTGTATAAATAGATGTCTGATAAGAGCAGTTTCCCTTCTTAAACTGGAAATCTCCAACTGAGATGGAGGTTGATGCTATAAAATGGATGGTGTTTCAAAGCAGGATCACTATCCTACTGATCCGCTTATTAAATTGTCAGTAAACGATGCTGCTTCTTATGAAAGACACCTGGATTCATTCCTCCTGGTTCACTTAGTCGTAGGGCTTCAGTGAATTAAGTATCAGCTCCTCTCCTTTGCAAACAACTCTTGTTTTTATAGCCTGGTGCTGTGTTTTGCTGTCAGACAGCTGTCACCATGTGAGCAGGGGCATGATAGATAATGAATTCGCCTCTCACCACGGGGTTTTGATCTGAGTGCTTTCTTCCAGGTCATTTTTCCCGTAGTTTGAAGTTCTTTCTGTGGGTACACAAAGGGATTCACTGTGATACATTAAGGTTGTGGTAACTGTTGCAAGCTAATTTAGTTTTTGTAATACAAGCCAGAAAATCAAAGGTTGCATAGGGATCATTTTCTTTATCGTCTCTGAGGTTACATACTTCCAGGATTGTCAGGGAATGTGGCGATTAGACAAGGAGTATTGGTTTTAAACTAAAAAAGGGTAGAGTTAGGTTAGATATTAGGAAGAAATTCATCATGATGATAATGATGAGGCCCTGGGCCAGGCTGCCCAGGGAAGCTGTGGCTGCCCCATCCCTGGCAGTGCCTGAGGCCAGGCTGGATGGGGCTGGGGGCAGCCTGGGCTGGTGGGAGGTGTCCCTGCCCATGGCAGAGGGGTGGAATTAGATGATCTTTAAGGTCCCTTCCAACCCAAACCATTCTGTCATTGACAGTAGGGCAGCACTGGGACTTCTAAAACAAGTAATACGTTTAGTACTAGTTCTTTAAAATTTTCTGCTCTGTTCAACTGTTCTAAAAAGTAGCATAAGGATAGAATGAAATTGCCTAAAAGACAGTGTTGAAAATAAACCCAGGGCACAGGATGAGAGGTGGAGGCAGTCCCCATGGCTGAGGGGCAGCCTTTTTCTCTGGCAAGCCAAATGGCCTGGGGGAGCCAGTCCGAGAAAAGGGGCCCTCAGCCCCCCCCCCCAACCTCCTCCTCTTCCACATGAGGACATCTTCCAGGCTGCTTCCAACACAGCTGCCTTTGGCCACACATGGGCCACTCCATCACAGAGGCTTGCTGAGGCCACAGCGGCCACCACTGCCCTGCCTTTGCTGCGGGACCTATAAAACAGGCCCCCTGCAGCTGAGGCCACCTGAGCAGAATGAGATGTGTCGTGGGCGGTGGGATAGTGCTGGTGGCACAAGAGACACCAGTGTCCCAGGGACCTCTGGCGCCCAGCACACAGACAGGGACAGGTGATACCATTGGTACCACGACGATGCAGGGAACAGGCCGGCCCCTCAAACACCCAGCAACCAGGGGCCTGGGCCTTACCATAGGAGCAACGGTGACGTGGGGCAAAGGTGGGAGCAGAAGCATGCCCATGGTCCAGAGCACAGTGCGGGACCCAGTAATGGCCGTAAACCAGACGGCGCCGTCAGATCCATGCATGAAAATCAAGCAGACAGTGACGTGAGACCGAGGTGTGGAACTGGATGACCCCCTGGTTTGACACCCTGGCCTGAGAACATGCTGGACAGAAGGCATCCCGTTTGGGCAGTCCCAGGCAAGGACTGGCTTAGCCTTCTGCCCAACACCACAGAGCCCATGGAGCTGGATCCACCAGCTGTGGAGGAACGGATGGAAGTGGATCCACCACGGGGAGAAGAGAGCTGGGACTACTGTGGCATGTCTTTGTGCTCTGCCATCCGAGAGCACCAACAGCATGGCAGGAGTGCCCGGCAAGCCCCCCACTCGTTGCTCAGGCTCCATTGCAAGCATTAGCTTGGAGCCACCGAACACCATGCACATCTTGCCTGCAAGATGTCCCGGCAATAAACAGCTCTTGCCGATTCCCAGGGGTTGTGCGAGTGCTTCTTTTTTTTTGGGGGGGGGGGGGGGGGGGGAGAGGGATTGGGCTTAAGTTGTGCCGGGGAGGTTTAGGTTGGATATTAGAAAGAACCTCCTTATGGAAAGGGTTGTTAAGCATTGGAACGGGCTGCCCAGAGAAGTGGTTGAGTCACCATCCCTGGAGGTCTTGAAAAGATGTTTAGATGTAGAGGTTAGGGATATGGTTTAGTGGAGGACTTGTTAGTGTTAGGTCAGCGGTTGGACTCGGTGATCTTGGAGGTCTCTTCCAACCTAGGTGATTCTGTGATCTTCAGCTAAGGGTGTGTTCAAGATAGTATCCATTTTAAAACCAAAGTTTCTTCAGTGATTTAAATAGTGCTGTTGGAGCCCAAGCAAAAGCAAAATATGGCTACAGGCTTGCTGGCAACAGGAGAGTTGCTGACCTATCTGTAAAATGTAGCTGAAGAGCTACCCTTAAAATCAGAGAACCCTTCTCTCATAAATCTCACGTAGACTAACACAAGCAAAAAATATTCCAGCAAATTAAATGATTCTGCTGTAAGTTAAACAGAATTTCATTAACCTTCTGGATAATGGGAATCGCAGGTTCTCCAAAGTAAGAATTATCTGTTTCCAAATACAAAATTAGAAATTTGGTTAGTTCATTTAGAAAAATTCTTAAAGATCTTAACTTATTTTGGGAGGATGGGGAGGGAGGAAAAATAATCACTTTATATTTAAGCGAAATAATATCTATTTGTGTCTTTAGTGGCTCTGTTGTTCATATCATTACTTGTATCCAAATACTCTGTGCTCTCTGTGCTTTATTTTTAGTTACGTTAAGGTTGCTGTAAGGAAGAATTGGTGTCTGTTCCCGAGGGGTTGTTTTTCATACTAGCTTTTTATCTCCTAATTTCTGGCTTGCTTTGTGGTTCTGTTGTGTTCCTTTTTTTAAAAAACTTTCTCTCCTCTATGGATAGCCTCTTAGAGGAATAAAACAAACCACCACTATCACCACCAGAACCCACTTCCCTTGTGTTAAGAGAACCCACCTTGATTCCCTTCCCCACTTTGAGGATCTATCAGGAACCAGTATGTAAATGTTTAGCAGAAATACTTCTTGAGAGTAACTCTTTCCTGTATTTTTTTCCTCAATTAAGAAAAAAACACCTGAGATGGTTCCAAATAACATCTCTTGACTATTTAAAAACAAAACAGCAACAACAACAGAAACCAACTATGGATAGTGCTGATAAAAAGTTTCCATATCAAAACAGTGAGGAACCCCCTGCTGCTGTTCAGGAGGACTTAAAGTACTGCTCAGGTCAATGTTTGGGTGCTTGGAAGGTTGATTAAGTATCTTACTCCTGTATTAAGGCTGCATTCTCATCAGTCCTGAACGGCGTGCGTCTCTGAAGAGCTGTTTTACAGCTTCAGGTTTAAGCACAACACAACTGTGTAGGACCAGCAGAAGTTCCATCAGAGAAGCAGCTAGTGAAACACAGGGCACCTGGTCACCCGTAGAGTTGAAGGACTAGCACACAAATTGTGGGTGACAGTCGGGCAGCTGTTGTTTTGATGTATCTTTGAAGTTTTCTGGCTTGTCTGGTCATCTGTTGGAAATATTTCATCCAATGCAGTTTTGTCCTCTTGGGCCCCCACTCCATACCGTTTGTGTCCTGTCCTGGTCTGCCGGTAGTGGAGAGAACCTGCGCTTGGACGGCATGTGAAGTGTGTCAGAAGTGGGCTGGTCATTTACTGGGTGCAACATTTATACCAAGTACTAAGCAGTTATAGCTATGTAAAATATGAAAGGGAACTGGGATGGGGAAAAGAGTTTAGAAGCCAGAAAAGCATTCTGATACACGTGGACTTTTTAATACGTAAGTGACAGAACTTTTTTCCCTTGTAATTGCTCGGAAGGGCTTCTGCTGTTGGAGAAAGGATGTGCCTCAGTATCTTACCTGTTGTTTACATCTACTGATAGTATTTGCACTTAAAAGCAAGGAATAGTTTATGCTAACTGTTGCCTTTTTAAAACGTTAGTGCATAGCTAATCCTATCTAATGTTTCCACAGGGATATATTCAGTGGAACTGGTAAATGACAGCTTGTATGAATGGCATGTTAAGCTTCTAAAGTAAGTTCTTGAACTTCTTTCATGTTCTGAAGAATCCATTTTAATATTGCTGTGGAAATCTGGTTCTGATGAATGAGAATCTCTAGCCAAAGACTAAAAAGTAGTGTGCAGCTGCAGTTCTGCTATACCGAAATGCATTCAGAGATGGAAGCTGGTAATTGAGCTGGTAAGAGAAAACAACTACCAAAAAAAAACCCACCACCAACAAAACAAAACACTTTGCACAGTCAGCTCTATGTGTATCACCATAATGTTTATTGCTGTCCAATTCTCCTAAAATTACTCCAAAATAGGAAACCTCAAGTAGTGAAGTTCTTTGTCTGCAGCTTTTTTTTTTTTTTTTTTTTTTTTTTTTTAAGAAAATGCAAGTTGTAGTTTCTTATAAGACATAGGAAGGAACAGAGCTGATTCTGTTTATTTCTGCAGTTGAGCAGGCACATAGGGCTCTCACCTGGTCAGGTGAGGGATGTCCCTGCTTATTGCAGGGGCCTGAAACCAGGTGATCCTGAAGATCCCTTCCAACCCAAGGCCTTGTATGATTCTATAACGTTATGAAGAATTATATTTCTTCATCCCAGCGAAAAGTGTCTGGAAACAAATGGTCTACCTACAGTCTAATGGAGGGGTAACTATCAGAGAGAAAAGAGCCTTTCAGCCTACAGAACGCTCTTGTCACTAGAACAAGTAATTCTGAACTGGCCTGCTGCTGGCTATGGCTGGAAGTGGTAGGCTTCTAAGCACAGAGATTTTTTATTTTTATTTTTTTCTGACACAGCTTTTCAGCTGTGGGTTGGGGACAAACTAAACTGCTCAAGTAACTCTGCTGTGGTTTGCAAGCTTCACCTATAGTAGAGGATTGGACTCCTGTGGTCCCTTTAACTAATCTTTTAGCTTGGTACAGGCATTTTTGACTACTCTCTTTTTAAAAGTATATGGGGGGTCAGTGTCTGGGTTGGATTAACCCAGTAGTGCCTGAATTAATGTTCAGGGTGCTTGCCACCAGCATTTTTTAACAATTGTTGAAATTCTGCTGAGAGCAGGAAGTGCCAGCTTTAGTACTTCTGCAGATGCAGATTACGTTTAACATCTGATCCAGACCTCTGATCACAGACTCCATAGAGGATTCACTAACTCTGCACTGAAAACTAGATCACTATAGACTTTTTCTTAAATATTTTTTCTCTTGGGCCATACATTTCCAGTGAGTTGAAGATAATTAAAATTACTGATGTAAAATTAACAGATTTTTTTTCTTAGTTATCAATGTTCAAATAACATTGGATAGTGGTGGGAATGTAGTGCATTGCAGTAAGCTTCCAGGGTGATCTCATGGCAGAGTGTTTACTTTGTAAATGGAGCAAGTATTTTCTACAATTAACTTCAAATTACAAGTTGTAATCTACACATACGGAGAGAGTGATTGTTATTTACAGGTAGTCAAAATACTGACTTCATCCAGGCTCTCCCTGCCTCTTTTATAGGGTTGATCCTGACAGCCCACTGCATAGTGATCTTCAGGTCTTAAAAGAAAAAGAAGGTGTAGAATACATTTTACTCAACTTCTCTTTTAAGGTATGTGTCTACGGGAATAAATGGGGGGGGGAGGGAGCAAAAATTGTACCTAACTGTAGAAGGTGACTTAAAATACCTTAAAATGTACTTAAAATGGGTAAAGATGGAGGTACAATGTTTTTTATTTTTAAGTTCAACTGTAAGTGTGGAACTAAAGCTTCCCAAAGATTGCTTTTGAACCAGTACGGTGGAAAAGTGGTTATTACAGAACCGAAAAATGTTAATGTTTTAAATCTTATTTGCCAAATAAGGCTCTTGAAGTATCTCCTGTTAGGAACACAGTGTCACGGTATAGTTCTTAAATTTTTTTTTTTTTTTTTTTTTTTGCTTTTCAGGATAATTTCCCTTTTGATCCTCCCTTTGTACGAGTGGTATCTCCTGTGCTCACAGGAGGGTAGGTTGGAGTCTTTTTATGGAAATCTTACTTTGTGGTAAAAATGTTACAAGTGGAGATTGGTCGGCTGGGTTTGCAGAGAACTTTTTGAGATTACCAAGTAGACTTGAAGATGTTTTCCCTAAATATCCAGCAATGAGCTGCTCCAGTCCTCGAGTTTGGTGAAAGGCTCAAAGTGTGATATGAGGTGTGCTTCTCAAGGGTTATAAATGATAGCAGACAAACAGCTGGGTGCTCTTTCCAGCTGGGTACAATTCCTTAGTTTGATTAGGATTGCTTAATTTGTGTCCACTTCGGAAAGGCTGTGTCTGCCATAATGTTTAAGAACTGGTTTCTTTGTGGACTGTTAACATCACTGGTACTTCTGTTGTTCCAAATAGAAATGTGTTTCAAGTTCTTGCTGAAGGATCCTGTTGCTTTAAACTTGCTGCACAGTATTAATTGTGTGTTTTTTTTCTGGTAACACTGCTGTAAATTTTTTTTAGATAAAAGTTCCTCTAATGCTAATCAAAAAGCATTTAATCTAATCAACACTGTGCTCTGAAAGTTATCAGAAGTTATCTAAAACTCGGTTGAAACATTGCACAGAGCATGGAAGCTTATGTATATATCAATGGAGAGAAGATTAAATTCACCTTCCAAGGCTTTTGTGCATCTCCTGCTGACAGGAAGTTACAGCTCTGTGTTTGGAAATGCAGTCTGACAGCTGGTGCTGAGTCTAGTTTAAATTGCTGCCTGTCTGTTCATTTCCTTATGAAAGATGTATAGATGGTCATTGTTTAAATGCACTGATCGCTGGGGAGGCTACACTTGGGGAGTGGCGAATTCTCCCTTCTCAGTCCAGGTTTTGTGATGGCCAGTAACTGTGTCAGCATGCCCGTGGTGTAGCAGCAAAAAGCAGCATTCCTTTCCGTGGTCTGGGGACAGTTGGGTAAGCGTTTGTACACACCAGCTGCATCACTGATTTCAACTAAGCGTATGTAGCAAAGGAAAGCAGTTTCTTTTGTCTTACAGTCCCAGTTAATCTCCTCTACAGAAGCATGATGTGGCTAGCTAATTACAACATTACTGGCCAAAGGGCGCTTCAGCTTTGTGTGGACAAAAACATTAACTAGCCTGAGAGAGCTCAAAGCACTTTGAACAGTTTCATATTTTGCTAACTGCTGATGTCAAATATAATTTTGTTCTCACGTTTATTTCTAGGTATGTCCTAGGTGGAGGTGCGTTATGCATGGAACTTCTTACTAAACAGGTGAATGCAGACTCTTCCTCTCACTGCTGAAGTGCCATGAGTAAAGGTGCATTTTTTTCAGTAAAAAGGCACTTGATGGTAGTAGCTTTTATCCAGATTAAGTAAGCATTCTTGAAAATAAAAATAGGCATTTCCCCTGAGTTTGAGTCCCTGTGTGTAAAAATAAATATCCATGCTCCAAAGGGAAAGTGGTGGAAGAAACTTCAGTCCCACAATACTAGTCGTGCTCCTTTTGTGCAAGATCTTCATTTCCACCTTGAATGGGTTACAGGAGGTCTGAGAAAGGAGCCAGGAGTGAGAGCACTTCAGTTTTGAGCTCTCAGAATTTCTTGGAGGAGGCAAGTGTAAAGAATGAGTTGTGAGGAGCAAGACGCGTTCTTTCCAGAAGCCTCTGCTACTGCACAAAGTCAGTTTTGGAGAAGTGAGGAATGTAGAAGATCCTTGTGTAGACACAGTGATCAGTTTTCTCTCTGAAGTGTAAACGAGTGGAGTAACTAGTTGCAGGCTCTGGCAGAAGCTTCTGTGAACCCTGGAAGGTAAAACAATGCCAGAGAGAAACTGCACTTTTGAGAGTAAAATCACCTTAGTGGCTTCGTTAGATAGCGGTCTTTTGTGCTTACAACAAAGAGTGTAATTTCTGTTGTGAAGTTGCTGACAATGTGTAAGTGCTGTAACCTGTTCTTGTTTCTGTCTTGCTGTACTCTGGGAATGTGTGATTCAGCCTATTAATTTTTCCTACACGTTCTTGGTACTAATACTGTATATCAATTGCCATTTTTATCTGGGCAGTCACAGCTGTTAATAGAAAATGAGTAGTCAAAAACTGAAAGGTGGCTTACTGGAGTGCAGTAAAAGAAAAGAACAACCACTGTGCACACAAAGAAAAAAAAATAAAGTAAAAAAAAAAAGGCACAACAAAACACAAATTCCAAAACAGATCTGGGAGGTGAGCACAAGAAGTATGTGTTACATAGAAATGTTTTCTTTCTCCTCCAGGGCTGGAGCAGTGCCTATTCAATAGAATCAGTCATCATGCAGATCAATGCCACTTTAGTCAAAGGAAAAGCCAGAGTACAGTTTGGAGCCAATAAGGTAAGTGCACTGTGTACATTAGTTAAAACAAATTATTGGTAGGCTGCTTCTGTTTCTTCACTGGCTTGCACAGATGATGCTAACGCTGAGTTTAAGGCAAGATGAATGTTTGAAGAGGACAAAACTGTTGGATGGGCAGGGTGTGTAAGTAGGGAGATGTGATGGGAGGAAGGAGGACTCAATTAGAAATGAGGACAATTCGGAAGGAATCCACAGAAACGTTTTTGATCACAGTTGTGTCTAGCCTGGTAACTGGTCAGCTGAACAAGGCAGAATCTGGGGGGAAGGAAGGGTGTGCCTGAAGCGCTGCTGCTTGGGGCAGCTAGCACGTGGTTCTGAGCCCTCTGATAGAGGGGCATGTGCAGCAGCAGGGCTATGCCAGTCCGTGTCGTCATGATCGAGGCAAAATGAGAAATTAAGGGTATTTGTTCTGAAAATCTTGTACTTGAAAGCCAGGAACATCGTACGTTGTTTTGATTTGGAAGTCCACCATAGAGTTTCTTTCTAACACTCTATGAGGTCTTGCATGTTTAGATGCAGGTTCTCTCATGCTGTTTTATTTTTTCCTTTCAGAATCAATATAATCTAGCAAGAGCACAGCAGTCCTATAAGTCACTAGTACAAATACATGAGAAAAATGGTAAGTGTCTCTGGAATTTTTGTTTCTCGTCTGCACACTATCCTGGAATTTGATATTTGGCAGTGATAAAACTTGTCTGGAAGTGGTGTTTCTGTTACCTTCAAGTGTTGTCTCTCTTGTTCAGGTAACTTGACTAACAGTCAAGTCTGTCTGTCCACTCTTAATACAGAAAGTCCAAGGGAAGTGCTCTGGCTGGGAAACCACAACTGATAGGAGAGAGGAGCTTCCCCCCCCCCCCCCCCCCCCATTTAAAGTCAGTTATTGGTCTCTCAGCTGATTAAAACAAGTACGAAAGGGCTTGAGGTATAATTGCATTCACTGTGGCAGGATGAGAACGCAACAAATGACCTGAGGCTTTAGAAAGGTGTGAGTGACTCAGGTTGTCAGCAGAAGTGGTACCTGGTCTCGTGATGAGGGATTTAGTCCTGGATTTAATCCCAGTTCCCGTCTCAGTCACCCTCTTTGACTCAAGGTGGACACAGTGTTCTTTGTGAATCATGTTGCTATGAACACGAGAGCGTATTTCAGTATGAGTGTAGTGAGCACCTCTAAATGAGCACCTCTAAAATGAACATAATGCCTTTGGTACTCTTAAGATGATGATTTTAAAATGCTTTCCATTTTTGTGATTTATTGATCTTGCCATTAACCAAGTCTTCTGCTTTTATAGTTTGCCACAAAAGGCAGCATGGCTGTTAATTTCTAGCCACGTGCTAGACTTGACTACAGTGCTTGCTGCAACAGGAGCTCTGCACAAAGCATTCACAGCAGATTTATTGCTGCTGCAGAGTTGTCTTTATTAATTTCTAGCTGCTACCAGTTCTCTGGTACAACATAAGTAGGCCTGGTACCCACCATACAAACACTGAGGAATCGTTACCATAGTGGCTGGGAGTATTAATATTGGAGATCATTGGTGGCCAGGAAGAGCTTGGCCAGGAAGAGCCCACTTGTGATACGATTCAACTGCTAAACAGGCCAAATCCTAGCAGGAGGCAGAGTTACTCAGCTGACATTTCTAAGCCCATTCCTACAGCAAGACTTGCACAAGTGGGATAAACTGTGCAAACGCTTGTGCACACCGAACTCTTCCACACACAAGATAAGAGGTGTATATAAATAACCCAGTGCAGTCATGTTTGTATGCCTAGACATTAAATGCCTGGAAGACATGTTTTGTTTTGCTTGTTTGTTTTTACCAGTATTCCATCTGTTTTTGTTATGGCAATGTTTCTCCTTCAACAGCTTCTTCTGTTCATGCCCAACTTGTCCAACTAAAGATAGCTGCTATTACAAAACAAAAAACAAATACACCACCACCAAAGAAAGGACCCATGAAAATACTGAGTTTTCACACACATGCTGTGTCTGACCCTGGAACATGCCACATGCTCTGTGTCCTGTTGGAGACGACTAAGGCCTAGGGCGCTGGGTCTCACGGAGCTGGCTCCTTTGGCAGGGAAGGAAGGGAGCCCGTCGAGGCTTCCGCCTCCCACAAATGCAAAATGGGCTGGTAAGATCATCTTAACCTCACAGTGTCGGTACCTAACATGTGTCTCTGTTCTCCGTAGGCTGGTACACTCCTCCAAAAGAAGATGGTTAATACTGCGGACTGTTGTATACCTGGACCAATGTCAACAAAACAAGCTCTTTTTTATGTTTTCCAACACACAGACTCAAGCTACGAGTGCCCCCTATAACAGCCGTACTGAAGACTTTAGCTATTAGATAAGTTAGTGGATAATCTGTCAACTGACACGTAAAGTATGTTACAGCCTTACCATTCCGCTCTTCTTAGGTATCTCGGACTGAGCAATTTGGGCCTTTACTGTATTTGTTCTTTATGGATTGCGCATATTTGGGCCACTCCCTCCCTTCTCCCTTTTTTTTTTTTAATTTTATTTGGAAGTGTAAGTTCCCTACGGCAGGCTATCAAGTTACTAAGGATCATTCAATAGGAGTTGTTCACACACTTTTTTTTTGTGTATTTCTTAACTTTGGCAGAATGCAGACTGCAGACTTGCGTTGTATTGTTTCATTTAAAGCCAGGAACTTGGATACGTTGTTTAATACTGTTCTAGGCAATGTCAGATCTTGCAAATCACAGTAGTTTTTCTGGTCTGAAATGACAGCGTTTGTAGTATTTCCAAATTAATGATATAGGAAAAGCACATGTATGTTAAGTCATTAAACATTTTTCATGGCCGTATGAGAATATGAACTGTTTCTTGGAAAAGACGCTTTTTAGTTTTTTTTTTTCCTTGAGGAGAGCAAGGCTGTGCCTGTGAGAACTTCCCTAACTGACCCCCGGGGCTGCGGCCTGCTGCCACGGCTCCCCCTGCGTACCGAGAGGAGCCGCGGCACGCAGCTGGAGTTACGTGAGGTACTCGGAGAAACCAAGCCTCTGCAGGTGTTGCCTCTTACTGACGGGTTGGTGCAATCATTTGTAAACTAATGAACTCATAAAGCGATTGGAACCAGCGCGACGCAGTCCGTGGATGGCGTTTTTTATACGGAGGTTACAATAAAGTGCGGAAACCGCTGCGACGCCTTGCTGGGGAGCTGCGCCCCGCGCTCCCTGTCCGAGCTGCCGGGCACCGCGCCCGGCCCGTCCGAGGCCGCCTCGCCGCCGGAGGGTCCGTGGGCGGTACGGGGAGCGGCGCCCCGCCTCGTGCCGCCGGAAGCGGAAGCGTGCGTGCGGCCGGGCCCGTCGCCGTGCGCGTGACGCAGCGTCCCGGCACCGCCGCTGCCATGGAGGCGAGCGGCAGGGCCGCCTTCGTGCTCAGCAACCTGGCCGAGGTGGTGGAGCGCGTCCTCGGCTTCCTGCCCACCAAGGCGCTGCTGCGCGCCGCGTGGTGAGGAGCTGCGGGGGGCGGCGGGGAGCGGCGGGCGGGCGGGCGGGGGGCGCCGGTTCTCAGGGGCCGGGGGCGGGGCGGCGGCGGCAGCAGCAGCAGCCGCAGCCTCCCGGTGTACGCGCGGTGTGTGCCTTGCAGCGTGTGCCGCCTCTGGAGGGAGTGCGCCCGGCGGACCCTGCGCACGCGGCAGCGCCTCGCCTGGGTGTCGGCGCTGGAGCCGGGGCCCGCCGACAGCCACGCGCTGGTGCGCGCGCTCGCCCGGGAGCTCGAGGTGGGTGCGCGCGCCGGGAGGAGGGGGGGGAAGGGGGGGCGAGCGCGGCTTCCAATGGCAGAGGCGGCGCGCGGGAACCAACGGTCGGTCAGAGCTCCAACGGTCGGTCAGAGCCCCAACGGTCAGTCAGAGAGCCCCAACGGTCAGTCAGAGCTCCAACGGTCGGCCCCGCGTGGCTGCCGCCCCTCCTGTCAGGGCTCCGGTGGACGTGAGGGAAGGGCCGAGGCGGATCTGCTGCCTTCTGTCAGGCCCGCCCAGACCTCTCCTTCCGAGCCTGGCTGATGCCTCCGGGAAAGGGATGGTGCGGGGAGCCGTGAAACAGCACAACCTGCCCCTTTCCTCCAGCAGAAAGTGCACGTGCTGCCCCAAACCGTGCTCTACATAGCGGATGCAGAAACGTTCAGCGGCCACGAGGAATGCCATGACCAAAAGAAAGGTAACTGCTCAACTCTTGCTCCGAGGGAGCCGGCAGTTAGGTCCAACGTGGAAAGGAAACATCACCTACCGAGGCATTCTCTTACTTTGAATTTCAAAGCAGAGTAATCTTTTGAAAAAATGTGACCATTTACCCCATTTGTGTTGTGAAACACAGCCCTCAGGTGTTTGCTGTTTTACACAGACATGTGTTATGCAGAGGAAAGGACAGCAATTTATTTTCTCATCCCCTTGACAAGGCTGATTCTATTCCATATACTGTTAGTTCTGCTCACTTACGGATAGTACAGGTTTTTGTTTGTAATGTTGATAAAAGAGGGTGGGATTACTGCAGTGCTTGTTCTAGTCCTGTTCAGAACAGCTCACCTCTACTTCTCTGTAGTTACTCTTTTTTCTTTTTTAACAGCCAGAAAAAGAAACAGTAAAGAAACAGCAATTGCACTTGAAAAACTGTTGCCAAAACGATGTCAAGTTCTTGGACTGGTCACTCCAGGGATCGTAGGTAGGAGTCTTCTTTTACTGCTTTAGTTTTTTATTATTAGCAATTTCTTTCTCCTTTCTCACATTAAATTCTTTTTCTACAGGGTACTAGGGTGTATTTTTCTGCTCATCTCTGTGATCGTAGAGGATAGTTTATGCCCTGTACATTAGCAGCAAGCTCTCATATATCAAACAGCGTAGCAGGAGTCAGCTTAGTACGATTGCTTTCATTTTCTGTCACCAGTCTTGACAACATGTGTCAGGAAATGGCAGCACAGGCCTCTAATGTGAAGGAGTAAGGAGTTGCTTGGGCAACTTTTTGAGGTCATCTCTAGCCATAAATACTTGTGATTCTGCTCCTACTAAAGACTGTTTAAGTACTTCTGTTTAAGGCAACTAGATTATTGCTCTCTTCTGTTGTCAGCAGGACAGTCACCAGGTGGCTTATCTTTGCAGTGTGGGTACAGAGGATACACCAGTGCTTTTTCATCAGCTTGTGCTTGTCTCGATGGAATTAGCTAACCTGGTGGATTTTTTTATTTTTTTTCCTCACGTTGATGCTCAGTTCCCCTGAGATCAAATGGCATTGAAAAGCTTTTTAGGATTTCCAAGTGAGGGCACCTATTGCATAGTTCAAATCCAGGTTCTCTGTCACTTGACCCAGATCTCTGGAGTGGTGCCATCTGTTCCATTTATCCTCCCCTAGTCCCCAGGTTGGTCCACGGTGTTGTAGTATTGCTCTGCCTTGATTGTGGTGATTGATTCTTGTCAGCAGCATAATCCAATAACGGGGTCCCAATATTTGTATCAGTTTGCTTTATACTGTCATCACACGCTTGTACAACACTGTTCCCTGTTTTGTAGGTAGTTCTTAAAAATCTGAGTATCCTTGTGTAGCCACAGAAGTTGGCTGGGAGGCTGTTGTATTGCACAATGCTTGTTTCCCATTTGATTTTAATTTGGTGTGGCTGGGGGAAATTTCCAAATTGTCTCCTCCTGCAAAGTGACTTCAGCATCATCTGTAGCAAGGGGTCTCTTACATGTTTCATCTTTCCAAAACAACAACAAAATTCACACCAGCTACCTTTACATACGTATGGAAATGAGCTGTCATGTTTTATGTCACGTATGCTGCTCTGCCTCTTTTAATCTACATCGCGGTGTAGACAAAAAATGTTAGAATCACTGAACGTGAGGTGCCTTTTTTCGTGTCATTGTAGTTACCCCTATGGGTTCAAGCAGCAATCAACCTCAAGAAATTGAAGATGGTGAAGCTGGGTTTGCTCTGCTGTTTCCCAAAATTGATGGTGTAAAAATACAAACCTTTCATTTTCCTAAAGACTTGAAGAACAGGGTCTTCGATGAAAGTAAATTTGCTGAAGCAGGTAAGTCCCTGTTCACCCTTGGATCTGGGCTTTTGTAAAGTATTGTCTAGCTCTTCTAGGCTGCAGCGTGGAATTACACGAACTAACAGCTTCCGTGCTAATTGTGTTCACAGAGCGCTCTGGGGCTCTGTAGGGCTGCTGCTGGTAACTATCGATCTCTGTTCCCCTTTTTGTCTGGTGTACTGAGGGTAAATTATCCTGAGTACTGCTTGCAGATTTCTTTAGGGCTGCTAAGAGGGAGCTGCTATGTTTTAAGCAACCCTCTAACTGGTTAAAAGTAATGATAAGTGAGTTTGTGTCACTGGGAATCATTCTTAACCACCACAGTCTAGAATTGGGTGGGGAGGAGCTGCTGCTTTTCTTCTCCAAGATAACTTTCCTTTTAGATCCTAAGTCAGGTATTGTAGCAAGGAAAGGCAGAAGAAAAGACAGTAGATTACAATAAATACAGTTTACATCCTTTATGTTGTGTTCTTAGCAGGACACAACAGATCATTTACGAAGAGTAATAGAAGGGTTTTGTGAGTATTTTTGTTCTGCAGACTTGGCAATTTCTGTCTTGGGTTAAGCACCTGACTGATGTATGCAATTTATTAAATTTTTCAAGTAAAGTTATTTCCTGCACTGTGGTTCTTGTTGAATAACTTGTATGCTCAATTCCTATCTGTAAAAGGACAATTAAGGATGTCAAGTAAAACCCAGAAACTGTGCTGTGGTAAAACAAATGCTCTGTGAAAGAAGCTGAAAGCTGGAGAACGCAGATACAGTCTTCATCGCCAAGTTTTTTCAGATATTCTTACGTAGGTAGAGAACACAGCCCAGCTCCTGTGTCTTGTTTTTCAGTTGCAGCAATGGAAAGCCATTAGTAAAGGCACTAAGCATTATTTAAGGAGAGAGTGAAGAGTGTATATGGGATACCTGAACTTCTGGGGAAGTCAAAAATAAGGGGACTTATGCTTGTGTTTTTACTTGCAGGTCTGAAGAATAATCCAGATCTCCGTGTGGTTCTTCTATTTGGCTACAACTCCTGGAAGTCTGGAGCTACTCGATTTCTTCATCAAATAGTCAATCCTTTGAATGAAAAAAGTATCATCCTAGCTGGGGGACAAGTGGAGAGCTTTACATCGCTGACCTCTGAGAAGTAGGTATCTTTTTCAAGGTAAATTGTGAATATGATTTAAAATAGGGAAAACACTGCAGCAGCTGTAGCATTTTAGCTGTGTCCTATTGGAAATACCCCTTAGTGGTAGTAGAATGGTATTATTTTTTTTTTTTAAGAGAACAAAGTACAACTGCTACACCATGATTCAGCAAGAAGAGCTAGAAGCTTTGACTGTTACAATTTGGGTTCTGGAAACCCGGCTAGGAGAGAACTGTGAACGTTTCCAGCTTCAGAAACACTGTATGCGTTTATTGCAGTCTGTGCTTACTCTCTGGCTTGCAGATACATTAGCACTCATTGTGACAGAGATCATTTCGGTGACTATTCTGGTTCTCTGTCAGCCTCATCTCGGTTCACATCACAGAGAAGTAGCTGAACATGCAGCCAGGACTCTTCCCAGGAGCACACTTAATGTGCTGCAGCTCTGCAAGGACACGGCACTCACAGGAACAGGCTTGATGTGATCCAAGTTAAACCCTGTTCCTCTACCATGATCCCTGCATGGCAGATCTGGGCTCCTTCGCTCCAGCTGCTCAGCTGTACAAGGATTGCTGCTGGCGCCTTCTGACTTGCTGGTGCCAGTGCATCTTCCCTGGAGCAGCCTGTGCTGGGGCGTGTGGTGCAGACATGTGTGGGCTTCTCCTGCCAGTGTAGGTCTGGACTCGGTAATGGTACAGATAGGTTTCTTGCATGTGAGTTACACCAGCTGCACTGTTATTCCGGAGAGCTGACCATGTTAAATTATTGCTCATAAGCCATCAATATATAACTATCAAACCAGTGCATTCTGGCCAGCCAGGGAGACATGAAGCACTAGGAATCTCAAGTTGTTCCTGACTGCTGCTGCTCTGGCTTGACATGTAAATGCTGAGTATCTTTGCTCAAGCTGAACTTATAGCTCATTTGGACTTACAGAGCTGTGACATATGCAGAGTGTTAAACGTGGCTAGTATTTGAGAGGTAGGCTTATGATTAATTCCAGGTATTGATGTGAAAGGTTTTCCGTGTGAAAGGTTGCTGTTAAAAGAGGATAAAAATATTGGAAGCTTTTTTGTTGTTTGTTTGTTTTTTAACTAAGGCAGCTTTCAGAATCACCAGGATGTTGGTCTGTTTTGTATCTTCATTCTGCAGCAGCAGATTATTCAGTTGTGAAGTGGTCTTCCTGAAATGTTCTCTAACTAAGGCCTATTGCCTTTCAGTAACAACGCCCAGCCCAGCGATGCCTGTGGTGTGGTTGGACTGGCTTTCAGTGGTCCCCAGATCCAGAGTGCGACAGTTTTGTTAGACCAGGATGTAGCTGATGAGAGGACAGCAGAAGCCGCCATGCAGCGTCTCAAAGCAGCAAACATCCCTGAGCGTAACACCATTGGCTTCATGTTTGCATGTGTTGGCAGAGGATATCGGCATTATAAAACCAAAAGAAATATGGAAGCAGATGCATTCAGGAAGTTTTTTCCAAACGTTCCCCTCTTTGGCTTTTTTGGACATGGCGAAATAGGATGTGATCGAATAGTTACTGGGAATTTCGTGTTAAGAGAATGTAACGATGTAAAGGATGACCTGCTTCACGGTTATACTACCGTAATGACTCTTATTCATCTTGGTTCAACGAAAACAAACCAAGTGTAAATATGTTTTTAATGCATCAGTGACCTGTTTCTTTCATTACAGAAAACAGAAAAGTCTGGCAGAGTGTACATCTTGCAGTCAAAGCACCTTCCAAAGCATAAACATCATTCTTGTAATATTATCCAGTCCTGTAGGTGGAATAGAGTTTATTATAATAGCTGTGGGAAAGCTTTGCATTGGGTGTAATCCCATGTACACATCAAAATTGCAGGGAAATGGTATTTAATGGAATTCTGCAATTGAAGAAAGACTCTTTTTTTCTTCTAAAATGAGAATGGTTTGCACAAATGGCAGTTGGAGTCTAAGTGATCAGCATGTAGAAATAAACAGTACTTTGATGTGCTCTATTTATGTATGCAAAACAGTCTGGAAAAACTACTGATGTGTACTGAAATACTGATGCATAAAATCCACCATTTCCTGGATTTTATTTTGAGAAATGCACAACCTGCCCAGATTTGAGTCCTAGTTACAACACTGAATGGGTTTACTAGGTAAAAGGAAAAAATATCTTTAGAAAAAAATAACAAGTGCTCATTAAATAAAAATGAAATTATATAGAAGAAGCATCTGGCCTGCCGTTCTTAGAGGAAAAGCTCTGATTTAGTGAGATGCTCTCAAGTTAAAAGCTCAACTCGTTAGTTTCACCATCTTGAACTCAATTTGGGTTGTCTTAAATATTTGGTTTAGAATAATATCTGATAGTTGGTACGTGCAAGCAATTTTAGTCTTGGTGTGTATCAGTTTTCACAGTCAAAATGCAGTAGTTACCCTTCCTTTTGGATTCTCTTATAGTATGATGCTTGCTATTACAAACTTTTAAATCCAAAGCACAAAATATGAAGACTTCATCTGGTATCTTTAAGTTCCTTTAAAAATTTGTTTTTTAATTTGAATTTATGGGCCACACAAGATCTGGCTAAGTTATTTCTGTATAGAGCCTTTAAGACTTGTGTTTCTGCATGTTTTCCCATGCTTTTGTGAGCCAAAGCTTTTGCATCAGTCACGTATTTGGAGTGCTGCAGCTGGAATGCCATATTGTGATGTTCAAATAAGTACACTCAGAATAATTTCAAGTGTAGCTCATAATATGTTTGCTCACTTTTAAATTCTTTCCTCCCTTTTTCTTTCATTTAGTAATAGAATGACAAGAAAATAGGATCTATTTAGCTACATTTCAGTACACTTCCAATTGCCTCATCAGGTAACTGGCCTGTCCGGTTTAGTAAAAAATAAAATAGTTTGCTGTATGTTGTACTATATCGTACTAAATGGCCTATAACTATATTTTGCTTTAAATGTAACAACCAAGACTACAGTTGCCATCTTCTTGCTGATGTCTAGATGAAACTTTTCACTGACAGTAGTCTAACAGGCTAAGGAAGGAGCATATCTCTCCTGGGAATCAAACTAGTGGTCTCACTGGGTGCTGAGCACTGACAGTACTTTATTTATCATGGCTCCATTGGTGATTTTTTTTTTTTTTCTTAATTCACAGACAGTGGATGGGCTGTGAACTCCCACTGGCCTCCTAGGGATAGGAGATGAGCTGCTGCATTTGGAAGAGAAAGTAGCTGGGAATTCAGTACTCTTGAATTTTAAAAGAAGCATCAGGGCGGGCGGGGAGGGGTTCATGTTTTCAGCATAACTGCAAAGTCAGGTTTGGTCCTTTCTGATTATGTAATGTTACACATTTAACAGTAGGCAAAGAAAACGTTTGTTTCATTTCTGTAATAAAGACAGGTCTCCTGTAACACAGTCAGTATGAGTTAGGCCTGGTTACCAGCGTGGCTGTTAGCATAAGCCTGTGAACTTTACCCAGCTTCTTGCTGTAGTAGAAGTAAATGAATTACAATCAACCACGTGTCTGGAACAGCAATGCAAACATGTCCAGAAGCGTCTGAAGAAGCAGATTGTGAGCTTCAACAATGGCACAGCAAAACAGAAACTGAGAATGCAGTTTGAAGGAGGTAATCATCAGCAATTTATTCTCTGCCCAGTCCTGTAACTAAGGGTGCTTACACATCCTGGAGGTAACCACAGTGCAAAAAAGCTTCTGGTAAGGGAATCCCAAGAGCTTGCACCAGACTCAGAATCATCTCCAACACTGGGGAATGGGGAATAGCCCAGGGGACCCCAGACACATGCCCTGCCTGGCTGGAATGGCTGTGCTGTCTCTCCTGGACTGCATCGTCTCTCTGCTGTGCCAGGGAAGTCGTGTAATTCATTACACTGCGACGTGTGTGATTAAAGAGTTTTGGTATCCAGATTCGTTTTGCCTCCACACTATCATTTACTCTAAAACCACAACAGCTCCTGAGTTAGTCCCAAGTATATTTAAGGCAGCATGTGCCACCTGTCTAGTTCACTGCACAAAAAGGCAGTGCATGTTCTTTGCTGACAGAAAGCTTTGCAGCGCAGTAACTTGTACCTATGTCATTCAAAAGTGATCAAGTGGACAAAGTTAGTCAAAGGACTGCTCGGCAACTGAGGCAAAGTGAGGCAAATGTGAATAGCAGTGCTTGTCACAGAGTGCATGAGAACACAAGACAGACAATAATAATTATCTGCAGTTACCATAGTGATGGTCATGTTTCCTGCAAGAGTATGTAAATCCTAAGTGACTACAACAGGATTTTGTTTTGCTGAAGGAAGAAAGAAAATCTTAAGTCACAAGACCTGCAGAGAAGAGTGGTGATTTTGCTGACACAAGGTAAAAGACATTCTTTTTCCCCATGTTTTGAATAGGAGTAATGTTTCATTGCATGTTTCTTCTTAATGCATCTTCCAGTTAGGTGAACTGTAGGTATCAGAAGTATAAAAAGTAATAGGCAAGTGTATGAGGCAAGTGTATGATGTCTAATCTCTTATTTGCACAACCAAAACAGCATTTACAAAATGTAAAACTATTACAGGAATTTTTATTTTGAAATTAGTAATTCAAAAATCCCCTCTATAGAATTTTTCTATAATTTGCCATGGTAAGAAAGCAAGAATAAATCAGTAAAAGCGGTGGCAAATCGTCACAAGTGTATGTTCAGAAAGCAGTTTCAGTTAAAAACTGCAGAAAACTTTTTTACTGTATAAGGCTTTGGTGAATCCTCATAATAGTTCCCACCTTAATACAGCAATTGTAACTGATGCACGTGAAAGCAGTTCAAGATGAGCGTTAGACTCCAATTCTCAAATCTCTCCCTTGAAATTTTTCCTGTTCCTAAGCCCGTTTCTCAGCCAGATGCAGGCTCCGAAAGAGGCTGCTGTTTTGGAAGAGGCTGCGGGCTAGCCTCAAGGGTGTTCTGCCTAGGAACACGCCTCCTGGTCTAGAGGCTCAAAGGTGTGCAGCAAGGTAAACAGCTCATTTCTGGGGTGGTGTGCCTGGGTCCTGTACCACAGTTTTAGATGAAATAAATACAAGTTCAAACGTTGCAGGACCCTTGCACTGATTACTGTGCACCTACCAGCAGTTCATAACAATGTGGGGTATTTTTCTAAACAGTAACACAATTAGTGGGAAAAAATTTGGATTATTTGGAAATATTACCTGGATATGTGTGTTAGAATTATTAACAGAGAAATAGCTATTTGGAAAATAGCTTTGATAATTTAGGAACAAAAATTTGTTCCTAAATCAATGGGATTTATGCTTCTAAACTGTTTAAACACTTTAAAAAATAAATAAATTGCCATCATTAAATTTCACAGCTAGATCCTCACTGAGATGAGCAAGTAGCACTGACTTCTTAAAATAACTCTTTCAGAGTGATTCTTATTGCTGCATCAGTGGCAGTCATGTCACCTTCTCAAGGTAATTTTTCACAACTCTATGAGTTAGAAACAGCTTTTTTTAAAATTAAGCTCATCTTAGTTGAGCAGACAGTGTGGCAACAGTGAGAGCGAACACTAGGCCCCTGAAAACAGGAACTCCAGAACCAGTGAAAATGACTGAATAGTTTGAAACAGCAGTTTGTTGTTGTGGGGGAGAAAAAAAGAATAGAAATGTGCAACATTGATTCAGATTATGGAGCCCTGTTAAAAATGCCAGTGGATGGTCAGCTACAGTTTTACAGCCCACCGTTTGCCTGTACAAAAGTAGTAGTGCAAACACCATTATTTATACTCGGAGTGTAACTTGAAACCAGTCTCTTGTAATGCTGACTGAGAACATTCACATGTTCTCAAACTGACACAGAGCTGAATCTGAGTGTTAGAAATTGTATTTAGTGTTCATTTGGGGGATGAAAACAGCACTATCTTGATGTTATTTCAGGTTCTGTCTATGCAGTCTTACTTAGCTGTAGGAAAAATTGCTGGTGAAAGGCTTTTTGGAGTATCGCTCCCAAATACGCAACTGAGCTGCAACCTGCCTGTAAGTACTTCAGTACTTCATTTCTATTTGGTACTTTGCTGTCAAGAAATTGCTCTTAGACATTAGAATATGGGTTATGTTGAACAGGTTAAAAGTACAAAAAAACACAAGAAGAACAGACTTGGAATAAGCACAAGCAAGTAATATTACATACAATAATGATTATTTTGTTAACATCTTTAGGCAAACACGTTTTTGTTTGTTTGTTTTCCCCTAAAGTGCAGAAAATACTGCAGTACTTGCTTAACAAAGAATCTTTTTCACTTATCTTAACAACAACAAAAAAAACCCACAACAATTTATGTCTAGGTTCTTCTGGTTGTTCAGTATAATCAGAAATACAGTAATGTTCCATCTCTTCATTAACGTGCATACATGTCAACAGAAGACATTACATATAGAGAGAGACAATGAACATTTGCATCCTGGTAATGTAAATAACATTGCCAGAGAATCATAACCAGTTTAGCTCTAGTTCCCCCCGACTCACACAGATACGCCTTCAGTAATACTCCTGGGTTTGAATATGGTCGTAGTACAAGTGAAAACTTCTACCCAAACTAATCCTCAGTTCTGTCAGTTTTTATCTTAAATAGCTTGGTATCATTTAAAGCTGAAAAGAAGCCAAATACCAGTGGAACTTTATTGAGGGGTGTGGGCTTGTCTTTTAGTGTAGAATATGTGGTTGTCCCATGTTCCATCCATAACCACCTTGAATAAAAGCTCTCCCTCCCTGGGCAGCCCCTTCTAGGTACATATCTCCTGATACAGAATTTGCTGAACACATAGCAGGAAATTTTAGCTTATTAGCTATGATCACTGCTTTAACTTTCTGCTTGGATTCTGGTCAGTTGGTAGTTCCCACAGTCACAACACTTAAAACAGAAAGCAGTGGCACAGATGGAATGTCTATTGTGGTAAGTTCTCTCCCCCGTTTATTTCCTGCTGTCCATTTTGAAATAACTAAGTCATACTGTCAGAGCTTCTCTACTGTTCATTCAACATGCAGGGCCAGGAGGAAAATATATATATATATATAT
>CM021740.1:8080659-8103094 GCA_011075105.1 Heteronetta atricapilla
TATATATATATATATATATATATATATATATATATATATATATATATTTGTGCAGTAAATTGTGAAGAGGTGGCATAATATTGAAGGTACTGTTAGAATGGGCAGTGCTAGCAAATGCATTGCCCATTGGTCTTCCCACATAATATTTAATGATATAAATCCAAAGACTGCAGCACAGAAAAATCTTCATTTTCCTTGAACAGGTATTTGAAAAAATACGGGAGAGACTGAACGACATATAAGCAGCCTCTTATTTAGGTCTCTAAAGAGATTTCCTGTTAGTGGTGGTTGGCATTTTGTTCTGCAAATGATCAGAAGGATTCACTAACACAGTAAGAAGAGCCCTTTACTATGAGGAAGGAAAGGAAGGAAAACATGATCCTCAAGTATAAGAGAATTTTTGCTGTAACAAATCAATTGGTGTGTAATTGTATTAGTGTAGGCTCCTAGGAAACTAGTCTTTTCCCTTTCTCTTCCCCCTGTAACCTTTAAACTGGCGGAGGGGTAATTTCAAAGACAGGAGATTTTATGTTTCATGAAAACTGGAGTCAAGCAGAGAAGAGGCTATGACTCATCCCCGTGTATACACGTAACACTTTTTACGCTCCAGTGACTCCAGGCTCAAGATCAGATCCATTGGAACCTGTGTTTCTGTAGCTTTCTTGCTCACAGGACTACTTGCTTAATTTTGTAAGCAAGTATTGCACAATTCTATTAAATTGGATGTAATGTTGGCTACCCTGCACCTTCTGTGGCATTTGGCCAGATGAAAATTAATTTGTAGCCTAATCTCCTTTTGACCTGAAAGACAAATTCCCCAAACTTGTGAGTTGAAATAAATAATTTTAGGAGCTGAAATGTTCTCAGTTGCAATGGATTAGAAGGAACCTGAATTGCTAATAGGATTTCATTCAAAGATAACATTGTTTCATAAATCAATTTGTTTGCATTTAAACATGGTTTTGGTTTATTCATTCTCACTTTTTGTATAAATTGTTTCCTGGATAAGCCAAACGTGATTGGTAATACTGAGTAACTATTCCATGTTTGTCTGGAAAGCTGAGAGGGTTGTAAGAGGTTATAGCGTACAACTTGAGTCCATTTATTTTTCACATCTTCTATTAGTATTTCCTTTCTGAATTTCCATTTAAGATGACCATAAGCCTTTTCTTCTTTCAATGAAAATAGTGTGCTGAAGTTTACTAAGTCTGAATGTCTCATGATCAATAACACATGGAAATTATTTAACAGTTGTCTTCTGTGACTAATTTCCACTGAGGCTATGCAAAGTATTTTAAGTAACACGGGTTTTAATGTAGCTGTCAGTATTGCTGCACATCTAAACTCTGCATTTAACACTGGTACGTCCATATGTGATGAAAAACCACTTTCATCTTTCCTAGCCTTTAAAACAACATTATCAGCTTCCTCATGAGTATCTGCTAAGGGTCTGAAGTCCAAGAAATAACATCTAAGTTCAGTTAATTTGGGGAGAAACTTATCTTTCAGTGATTTATATAACTTAGTAAGGAACTTCTCTGGATCAGGGCCCCTACTTGCTTTGATGCTTTCAGATTTTCCCCGTAGATACCGAGCTTTAACTTGGGCTGCAACTTCTCTGAAATGAGTCCTCAGAAAGTAATGTATTTTTCTGTAGTGTTTTCTAATAGTTTTTATCTTATGGTTTTCTCCTTGACTTCTTACCTTATACACTGTAGCACTATGCCTTTTCTTCTCTGTCTTGCTGTGCTTTCGTCTACGTTGATATAAAATACACAGTATTTTTTCTGACAAAAGAGCATGCCGTAGATACCCTAGGAACTGAAGCTTGTTCAAATTTTTCTTTGCACCTACATTTTTATACACCTCCGGTTTTTTTATTTCAGAGATGAGAAATCTACATTCAGCATTTTCTCCCCTTCGAAATCCTGAAATTTTCTCAATAAACTTTCTCTTCAAAACAACATTATAAATGCCACAGAGTGAACTGCTAGGTAATGTGCCGTTATGGCAATAGGTGTGTTTTTTCCTAGTTGCCACCTCCAGTGATAGAAATGAGTTGAAAATAAAATTGTTCAATTCACATTTTCTGTGCCGCTGACTACCCATCTGGTCTCTTTGTGTCATCAAGGCAGAAAGAAAGACCATGTCATTTGACTCTCTTTGCCAGAGTAAGGGAATCCTGTGAGGAACCAGATAGCGATATATATATTGGCGTGATCAGCAAATGGTTATGTGAGTAAAACAAAGGGATCCTTAGAGAGGGCAGTGCTTGTCCAACCAACACACCTGGCTGGATAAAGTATTGTTTCAGGAATGGACCTGATGAATACACTTCCTGACTTCTAGGGTCTGAAATATCAACTGTAAAACTTAAGGTAAGACTTAGATCAGTAGTGAGAATTTTAGAAGAAGGCAAGACAAACATAAAAGCATCTAAGGAAGGTACATTGCTTAATATTAGGGACATATACCAAGCAAAGGGTAAATACTCTACCCAGTAGACTACTTCTAACCATTACCAACCTCTTATCTTAGTATTTTCGTTTAATTTGAATTAAAATGTTGTGCTGGAAAGCTGACCAATACACTAGCAGTGGTATCTCACCCTCATATCTTACTATTAATAAAAACAAACAAACAGTATTAGCTGAAGAAAGGTACTTCTTTTCTCCTACATCTGGTAAGTGTATTCTGAAACAAGCCAAATCTGTGACATATTTCACAAGTATAAATTTTGAAGCTACTGAATGAAGAGAGTCCTCAACTCCTTTGGGACAATCGTATCAAAAGTTCATGGTATTACCTTGTGCTAAAAAGTCCTGTGATTATCTCACATTCTCTTTGTAGTGAAAAAAGATTTCATATTTCTCATGCAATAAGAAACAAAATTATATCATGCTTTTATCTGTTCATCGTTGAAAATGGTATCTCACAAAATTCAAACATAGGTTATAGTGATTTCTGTATAATTTGATACACCTTTAAAATACATAAAACTCTGCTAAATGCAACTGTTTATGTATTAATTGCAGTTTTCTCTAACACAGAAGTAGGCCTCCTCTTACAGCCTACTTTCTTTACTTAACCCCCTTACCATTTCAACCACTACAACTTTTATGGTTGCTCTGCATGTCGTTTTCTCACCATTCTTCCATGCTAATGCTTTACTCTGTTATTATTTCTGAAAAACAAACAAAACATGAGTTTCACTAATGAAAGCTTCCTCCCCAGCTTTTGTCACAGGGTCCAATCATTTCATTTCAAGTGTACTCACTGTTGCAGCCATTGCTGCTTGTGGTCTCAACCAGGTTGGCCCCACACTCTGCTGAACTTGTTCTGGGAATGGATGCTTTCCTGACCGTAAGAAACAAAAAAAAAGACATCAGGGACGAATAAATAAATAACACAGAGAACAAGAAGAAGTTATCAGACAAGACACAAATTAATTGACTCTTCTACCAGGGGAGAGTAACACAGGTCTTCTGCAATTACTGCCTAATTAATACTCATCATTTCTGAGAAGCATGTATTTGAAGGAGAACAACAGAGATCAGAGGCAGGAGCAGCACTTGGAACTAGACAGCTTCTCTCCTGAAGTTAATGCTCCTGTTCCAGTCTGATTTCTCAGGTCTTTACTTTATTAAACAATGAGTAGATACCACAAAATTATTTATCAGTAACTCTCTTAGTATTTGGAAGTGAAATGTCAATAGTGTGATATTTTCCACACTTTCTTGAGGAGAAGCAGATCCTTTAGATAGAACTGATCACTTGTTTCTTTCCCTCTTCCTTTTAATAGTAATTAGACATCTGCGCTCTTGAGAAAAGTCAAGAGCTATTCTCTTTTCTGTCCAGTTTGCGTCCTGTGGTGGTATAACTCCTCCACAAAATCTGTTGTCTTGGATAGCTCAAATGGCTGCATGCCTAGTCCCTGTTGCTTTGGCTGGCTGAGTTCCCATTCATCAATACAAGCTTATCATACAGGATATTTGGCATTTCAATATGACTTGCAATAAAGTATAGCAATGAATTGCGCATTTTAGTTTTCCCTAGGGTTTTCTCTACCCCTCTGGGCTGTGTGCATGGCACTCTGCACTATGGTTTTTTAAAAATGCTGTGTTATGTGAAATCTGGCTAATCAGCTACCTTTCTAAGTTGTCTTCCAGTAAGCCTTGTACAGTATGTTTCTGGAGTAGAAAGGCCAGGTGAACCTCTACTGACACCTGAATTGCTTGTAGCAAAACGTGCCATTTGTTCCCTCAGTAATAGCAGGGATTTTGAATGCTTTCTTGTTTTCCTCAGAGGACAACTGTAGACTTCATCAGTGCTGTTTACAGGCAGGGTGCTATGTGTGTCTGAGAGCAGCTTGATCTGGTTTTGCTCTACTTCCACGTACTGGATTGTGTACTTCCATCTGCTCACAGGTTATGCAGCACCTAAAAAGGTGCTGCACCCATACTCCAAGACTTCTTTTAAATTATTATTAAATAGTAAATCACCTCTACAACACCAGTTCTGATTTAAAATGTGTATATGTGTGTATATTATATATCTGGATATATTTTACATTCACAATCTTTGCTAAAAACACAGTTGTTGGCATGATGTCCCTTTCCTAGAAGTGTTCAAAGTCAGGTTGGATGGGGCTTTGCACAGCCTAATCTATTGTGTCCTACCTAGTACGTGTCTAGATGTCCCTATCCAATAGCTAGACACAGCAACATGCTGAGCTTTGAGAGGAATGCAGCAAGCAGAAGTGAGCATGCTCTTCAAAGATTGGGAGTCCCCCTTTGACAGAGAACTGACATTTATTGCCTATGAAACAGCACAGTCCTGGAAATAAATAGGAAGCTAAAGTGCTGAACTTGTTTCCACATTACTTTTAGGTGTGGACAGCACTGTTCTTACGGTGATACAAAATTGTTCTACGAGAGTCATTTTGATGAGGCATAAAAACAGTCTTTTCTTTGCAACTGTTAAAGATTCTTCATCATTTTTCATAAAAGGAAAGTAAACCAACTCACTACTACCTAAATGATTGTATTATATTTACCTGAAACTCACAGTTCTGAAGTAGCCATTCCTTCAGCAAGTTCCAGCAACAGTAGGAGGTTTAATCTAGACAACTGTTTATACTTCCCAGGTATAAGCTGTTTTTTTCATCATCCGTCCTTCAGCACTCAGAATTCCCTCTTCCTTCCCTACATTCTCTGCTGTTTCTTTCACTCAGACCTTCATTCCCCTTCCTCTATTGTTTTTTTACTCTACTTTGCATCATTCTCACCCTCCAGCCATTTCAAATACTGTTTCTTCATTATCTTTGATTCTCTCTCCTTCACCTTTTCCTTGTAGGTTTGATTTCTTAAACTATATCATTGTGAGGAATTCTTGTATATAATCAAATACAGCATGAAATCAGCCTAACAGCAGATTGAAAAAAGTAAATCCTTGACTGATAAAAATATGATGAGTCAGCTAAATATAAAAGGAGAGTTGTTTCCCAACGTTCACCCTGAGCTTTTCCTATGCAGCCCTTCTCTTTTACAGGCTACTTTCACCATTACATACGAGTTTTATAAGCAGAGCAATGATACCCTTTCTACTATCCTTGTATGCTGCATGAATTTGTTTGTGGGGAGCATTAAATGGATGCACACATGCCTGGTCCTGAAATCTGCCACAAGCAGCCTGAGAGGAAGAAAACATGGAAAGGAGGGCAGATGCAAGTGATGACAGTGACAAAAAAATACAGCATCGATTTCCTAAATTCTAAAAGAGCTGATGTATCATTGTAAGGAATAAGTTTTTCTGTAACAAGTTGCAATTAATGTGTCCTCTTCTGCATTCTCTCAGATCACATTATGTACTAAAAACACAGTAGAATCCTCTGCTTAAAGTACCACAGAAATGCTTACACGCATATAATATGGGGGAAGAAACTCTGCTTTCTCCTTTTGGATCAAACATATTTGTTGGCAAAGTGTAGTAGTGGAAACTTGATAGCATAATATATTTCTCTAAAACCTAGATGCAATATATCCTGTCAAAGAGGACAAAGTCAGTGACAACACAAACTTTCAGCTAACCCTTACAGGCCTCAGTTCCACTATCTTCTAATATGTTCTGATACAGCTGGTAGGGCAAAACTAAATATAATAATGACAGCTGCTAGCAATTATCTTTGTTTGTACATCTGAGGAGAGGAGAACAGATTTAAGTAGCTAGCTAAGACTCCTCTGATACATTGGTTACATCAGTCAAGAGATAAGGACTTTTAGAAGTAAAGTGTTTCTTTTATAGAAGAGTTCCCTAGAGTATGATGATTGTGTTACACCCGCCTTCTGGAGTGTTCAAGGTGAGATAAGTCAGTTTTTAGAGAGTAATGTTCTTTTCTGTACTTCAAAGAAATTAATTGTGATTTTTATGAGATTTCCTACGTTAACCTGGTATGTAAGCTAGATTTAAGGGCAACGGTGTTAAGGTTGAGTTGCTGCCCTTGTTTCTGTATTAAAGAGGCTCTACTTGTTCTGCCAGTTAAATACAGACTGAGTAAATTGATCCTGTTAGTAAATAGGGTTTGTGGCTCACCTTACAACTATGTAAGAGAGGATTTGTGTAGGCCTGCAACTTTTAAGCTTGTGTACTCTGTTATGCAAGGCTCTTTGACTGTAAAACTCAGTAGGCTGTCTCACCTAAGCCTTCACCTTATTTTACTGTATGCAATACAAAAGGGTTTCCTGAATTGATTAGTCTCTGAATTCTCTGCTCTCTGAAGCCTTTTTTCCTCTTTTCAGAGACAAGATCTGCCTCTAAAGAAACAAGAAGTTATAGTGAGACTTGCATAAATTTTTCTAAGAAGTTACTTAAAACTATATTCTGTTCTGGTAACTTTACAGTAATCTGCAAATACTCTTGCTAACTACTAATCTGTGGCTGCACTGCTGATAAGACAGGATTAATTCAATTAAAGTGCCTAAGGTAAGGGGTATCCTTACCTTAGGGGCATGGATCAGAGAGGTTGATTTGGCAATATGATTATGTAAGAGCAAAGAACAGAACTGCAAGAACCTTAGGATATCATAACTAAGGAGAAATGCAGAAGAGCAGCAACAGAAAGAGGCTGAAAGCAAATGATCGCTAATAATTACAGGGGCTAGCAAGCTGTCTCATAAATACGTGTTGACAGCATAAGGGAAAGTAAGCTCTCGCAAAAAGCACTGTACCCTAAAAACAAGGGAGGATATAGGAGATGAAGTTGTCTACTCAGATGCAGAGGGTAAGTCTGTTTGGGTTTGGTGCAAGTCTACTGATAAGTGTATTTAGTGTTATAACATCAAATAGATTGAGTTATTTAATCCTAATAACTGTTTACACGTTTTCATTGGGAGTCCTAATATGCCTAAAACGCTACTAAAAGAGAACCTGTGGCACTTGCTGTATAGCACCGATTTTTTCATGCTACTCTAGTGTGATTGATCCTGGGTAGGTGAGTTAGCCCTCTGATGTGTTCTAAATTTCTAACTGTATTAGTTAATGAATATCTGTCTGGGATGGTTCTTGATTTTGATTCTTTACTTACAACTTTCCTCATTAAACTAGGATCTGTAAAGGCATCAGTTAGTTTGGCTGCCAACTCAATGCAGTGAAACAGTTTCTAATCACTTTGGTAATTTGCTTCTACTTCAAAATCTTTGGACAACGTAAGGGTTGACCTATATTTGAAAATAATAATTCTAACTCTAGGTATACTGTAAAATGTCTCTGAAAATAGTCTACTAGATGGTTTTTTATTATTATTTTTACAAAGCAACTAAAAGTAATAGCTTAGAAAAGTCATTTAGAAGGAAGTAAAATACCATAAGCAACAAGTTGAGACATCCACATTAATTATGCTGAATAACCACACAAACCTTATGGATAATTCATTACATACTTTTATATTCAAATAATTAGTACATGATTACCAGAAGAAATTTCTACTTGATTAAATAGCTTCAACACTCTGAAGCACTTTTACCTGCAAAGGAAGTAGAATGTTCCAGTTAAAAGAACTCCTAGCAGCAGTAGTGAAGCCAAGAGAACGGCAAACAGGTCACCTTTTGTTTGAGACTTGATGCTGGGCAGCAGAACTTCTTCACAACGGGCTCCTGTGTAGTTCTCAATACACCTGGAAAACCAAATTTTATACAGATTAGAGCGTATCTTGTATGCGAAGTCTAAAGGCTGCTTTTTGCACTTAAGTGGTGTAAGAGTAGGGAGAGGTTTATATTAGTTTCAGAGCACAATTTCATATAGAAATTGCACTTGCTTCTTATTTTTGCTATAAAGGTAATTGGGCATGTTGGGCATTAAGTTTGTATTCTAAACCATGCTGCTTTCTTATGTTAAAATGTTAAACTATATCTTCCGTTATACGTTCATTGAATGAGCAATATATTTTGCAGTTAAGTTTGCCTTCTTCACAGGCAAAACTGAATTAAATCCACCTTTGCAGTGTTAACTGTGTTATCCCACTGGTTCTCATCTTGTGTGCAGTAGTCATGCTTTTTTCTTTTGGTGTAACTTTTTATTGCTCTTTGCTAACAAGCTGGAACTGTCAGCTGCACAGATAAAGGAAATGAGCATTCGTTGAGGCCAAGTGCACCTAAGACACTTAACTGGCAAAGGTAGCTTGTGAAGTGAAATAATTTATGCAGGGAAATGTTACATGCTTGGGGAACGACCCTCTCATTCATTGAGAGAACTACCTAAAGGATTTCCCTACTATGTTTATTTTACATATTGAGCTTCTGAGAATTTTTTCCAAAGATGATTCAAAATACATCAGGAGCTGCAGAAGAAGCAAAAATTCCCACTGCTTTACTAAGTATTGCACAAAGTGCAGAAAAACGTATTGGACGCTTATACGTCATCCAGACTGGACTCAATTGCATGTACAGGCAGTCAGGTGAAAACTCTAAGGAATGAGGCTTCTGAAAAGCTGGAATGAGCTAACTGAAACTGAAGCTAAATTATTCTTTATTTGTCTTATTTTTTGCACTTACTCTGCAAAATTTTCTTGGAATTTATTGCATCACAGAAAATGGAAAGCAATTCAACAACTACGTTCTGCATGTATTTTTCTTGTATGTATATTTGCTCCTTTCTATTTGAATTACTTAAGATCTTGCTCCTTCTTGCTATTTTTGGCACTGAAGTCGTAATAATCTGTACCGTAAGCAATTTCGGGCTCTAGCTGAGGAAAGTGGGCCCAACTCCTTAATGTTCTTAGTGTTCTCCATTGGTAGTGGTAAGGTATAACTTCAGATGAGGGATTAAAAAGTTGAAGGGGGGAGGAGCAGACAAGATGTCTAGCTTATTTAAATCTACCAAGTGTATTACTATTAGTGTACCACCATGCGTGCCTGGGATGGCTCCCAGCACCAATTTGCTGTAGCTTATGGACTACTATTTCAGTACTACTGGTCTAAAGTATTACACAAGGAATTACTACCATTTCTTTTAATTCTTAGCTTTTGAAAACCAAATGGAAGATTTGTACAGATCACAGGGAGAGTGATCTGGGCCAGGGTGGGAACAGGTATCCTTATCATGTATTAAAGCTGTGCTGCGGATCAAACGGCCCCTGTTTAATAAGGACAACGTGAGACTATTCAAAGTTACCACATCTGAATGCTGGGAGAAGGAAAGATAGGCAGGCTGCCCTGATTGCTTGAGACAATATTCCAGATACTTACTGTAAGTGTAGTGGCACTTCAGTAGCCTATTCCTGTACTATAGAATGCTTTAAGAATAGAAATGTAGTTTGAGTGGGGCATTGTTCTCTAGCAAGGGAGAGAAATGCTTTGTATAGCTGAATAGAATAACAGGAATAGAAAATGGAATGTAATATTCATACAAGTATTCTTGAATACCAATGACACCTGGAGAATAACTCAAGGCTAAAATGATACAGGAAGAAAAAAAAAAATAGGCTTTGGCATCAAATGAAGGCTTGTAGAAAAGTTCTACAGAATGAGTATAAAATGAAGCAGGAGGAAGAAAAGATGGTCCTTCTAGCTAAAAAGAGCTGCACAGGTAGGGTTAGGTTAAAATGTCACGGTTAGAGAACTGTTGTGCTAAGGTAGACTGACCTTTCATGAACAGTCCATGGAAGCCACATTTAACATATGTTAAAAAAATCGGAAACACAATGCCAGTGTAGCAAAAAGGTTGCTGAGATATTAGCCACATTGTACTAAATAGAAAGCAGAACCAGATGTTTAAGGCAGTCCGAAGCCCAAAAGAAGCAAAGGAGCTTGACAGCCTTGCATCAGTTTCTATAGGAGGCCTTAAATACCCTCATGGTTTATAAAGTGCTGAGCATACATCTTAAAGCATGTTCTGTGTTCTACTCTGCAAAAAGTGGAGTATAAAGAGGGAGGGAACAACAACAACAACAAAAAAAACAACAACAAAAAAGCAGCATGCAACCTGTATCTTGTCTGAAATAAAAAGATGGCTCTCAGCCATCTTTCAAGTAAGAGCACAGTATCAGAACTTCACCTCAGGCAATGAAACCTTAATTCTGCACTGTGTTAATTAACGATTCTGGGACAGCTGCGTATCAGGTGCTGAGGCAAACATCTTTCAGCCCTGTGTTTGATGATACACCTGAGGCAGCTGCTTTTACGGCCTCCTCTGTTCTGCCGCCTCTTTGTTTATGTAGTACAATTGAGTATTCCCAGGTTTGAAGCTCATCTTGTCTATGGTGACAGCTGTGCCCTTTGCTGCTAAGGTCATTAACTCAGTGCTAGAAAAGGAACAAAAGAAGATGGCAGCTGAGCAACTTCATGTTTTAACATACATCAGCTGTATTTAAAAGCTGCTTTCTTGCACTGGGGGCGGGGGGAAGGTCAACTAATGTTTTATTTCTATTAAATATCTTCTATGTATGTATATCAATTTCTTAATAGTATAAATAATTGAAATCTCCAAAAGTAAACAGTGGCTCTTAATTTGTTAGCATGCTACAAAATATGTGTTTCTAAAGACTGATGCAATTTTCCCACTTACGTTGTGGAATTACTTCCAATGGCATTGCATCAGGTGATGCAGACTATGTTGAGCACAACACATTTGTCTAAATAAATAGAATGCCAATGCAAATGTGTTTTAAGATACTTTTACATTTTGCTGGTACATTCCTACTGCATTTGCCCCTTCTAATCAGTGTTTCACAAACAGTGATGGCAGCCTTTGATTCTAAAATTCTGATTCAATTGTGTTGGTGGGAGGTGATCATTTGAGAGCACCTGGAAGCTTTAGGTGGGATCTGCAAGAAGCCTGTGTCATAGAAACTTTGAATAACTGTGATGATGCCAGTCTTGAAGATCCAGAATGCCAAATATTTTTCTGAATTCTGCTGAATAGCAATGCATTTTTTCCTGTTGTTTCTATTCACATCACTGCTGATTACTAAGATATCTGTGTGTAAACAAAACCTTTCTCATCTATAATTAGCCTCCTCTGACTGATTAAGGAACACGCTTAGCATGAGGACATACTTAAATAGAAGCATTCTATTTAAACCCATATAACTTCATAATCAACCATTAGATACAGAGGAAAAGTACTTGATAATTTAAATGCTATAGGATTGCCAGAGTATAACAGAAATGCTCTTATAATGGTACTTTTCTGCTTCAGAAGATTATAAAATCTTCTAGTACCTGAATTACAAATGACTTCATTTGGAGCTCTTTTAAAATAAAGTTATCTATGCTGATTGACTTGTGCTCCTGAAGATCGAGTTTATTTGAATACTTGTTACTTCATCAGATACACCTTTTTTGTTATGTAGTCCAGCAACAGTTGAGGATGGGTGCTTTGAAATCTTATCACCGATGCTGTTTAGTCTATTTTTTTCTATTTAAGCATTTTAATATCAATAATAAGGGATTTCTTCTTGGAAAAAAAAGCATGCATATATCAACATGCATGAAATGCACATTTTACTTTGTGTGCACATAGTATATATTTTACATCACAGAAGTTTGAGGTTTATCAGAATAAATCATTTCAATGCAGCACTCCCATGTTTTATTCTCATTTCTGGATCTGATTTATTATATGACAATGATATTCTGTGTATACTTTTAAATGAACATTTACCACAAAATTACTTTATCACCTACTAGATGAGTTTATGTACCTGAGTTTGTTTAGATTGAACTGTCCCATATAAAACAAAAGAAATATTTGAATTAGACACCTTAGAAAAGACCGTTTCCTTTGTCTGCTTCACCCTATTATTGTCCATTATAGCTCCTGATTGGAGATGGAGCAGATGCTGCCATAGGGAGGAAAAAAGGTATATGCAGTAGGTGTCTGAATGTCTATTATTATGTTAACTTGTTAAATTATTATGTAAACTTGTTAAATTAACCATAATTTATCTTGAGAAACAATAGCTAAGAATTAGTAAATACAGAACCACGACAAACTAAAATTTATTTTGGCATAGTCTTCTGTCTTTGTTTAAAAAAAAAAAAAAAAAAGACAGGGCAAAGACAGGGCTGTATTTATGCAGGAAACAAATATACATGTAAAAGCAGGAAATGTTCCTTTTTCCAGTGTGCAACCTGAGCTTCAAAGGGAAAAATGGCCCCATAAACTAACGGCCTAAGAAGCATCTATATGTGCTGTCTAGATGTTTCTTTAGCAAGTGGTCTGTCACTGTAAATATTGCCCTTCAAGTGATTCTGTGAGATTCAGAGAACACAGTAAGTCTTGAGTTAAGTGGTTCATTTATTTTTTCTCCCTTAAAGGATCATATTCCTTTCTGCATGCCTCCTCCTTTTGTTCAGGTCAGGCCATTTTTATGTTATCAGAATTTTTGCAATATAATTCATCTGGAAGAAAAGCTGGCAAGGTACTTTGCCATTCTGAGTGCCTTTCCTACAGCTTATTCTCCATTAGGCAAAGGGTATTTTGTTCCTTTCTATATTGTAATGAGGGGAGGAAACATGGCCCTAAATATAGATATCATTCTGAATGCATACATAACTGAGTACCATTGCATCCATCCGACAAGTATATTCCAAGTACATGATTGTTTTTCCCTCGTTGTCATCTCTCTGTGGGCTAGGTAAGTAATCTGAGTGTGAATTACTGAATTTGGGATAGCCAATGGGTGTTTTCTTTCATGGTAATGGTTTAACAGTACATTCTTAAAGAAGCAAAATGGAGAAAGTTTTTAGACAGCTACAGTCCAATATTTAAAAATACAAGTTTTAGTGTCACTAACCTGCAGAATGGACTGGATACAGTAGGAATCATATAACAAATTCCTCCATTTAGACAAAAAGATCCATAACTGGTGCCACAGAGTTCTTCATGATCTTCAAAATAAGACCAAAATAAACACAGTGAAAAATAGAGATTTCTGGATTTTTATCAATAATTATATCTTTTTTTTTTTGGGGGGGGGGGGTTAGTGAGGAGAACAGCTTCATTTTAAGAAAAACAAACTAGAACAACAAAAAACACCACGCTAGCACTACACTAGGAACAAACATGGAATCAGTCTTGCCTTCCAGGCTAGCAGTGTATGGCATTATCCATCTTGCAGAATTGTTTTATGTAATTACATACAAAAAGATCAGAAATCTGTCACTGTATCAGATAGAGAACAGTAAGATTATGAATAAATTTTAAAAGCTTATCCTGTAGGGACAGGAACGTTTGAATTTTCCATTACCTCATTTGCCTTTTGTGACCACAAACCATACAAAATAAAGGGTAAGTCTAATATGAAGTCCAGTTTGTCCTGTTACATTGGCATAAACCATTTTGAGCTTAACTAGTTCCTATGAGAAGATCAGAGTCAGCACAGATAATCCCAGAATATTCCCAGCTGTGGCCCAGGACATTTTAAAGCCTCTTCAGGCTGTATTAAGAACTGAATCATAGCAGTTGGACACCACCTGTTTTTCTCACCCTAATTAATGAAGTACCTAGCCTGTGAAGTGTCACATACATAGAAGACTGTTAAAATGCAATTTCCACAGATCTCAAAAATGCCTTTTTTTTTTTTTAATGCACTTCATGCAAGAAGCTTAAGTTATGTTTTAAACACAACTAGGCATTCTAATGCAATGTCCAGGACACTGATGCTGGCACTTAGATAAGCAATTGCCCATTATATGATAAGTAGAGTATCTGACTGTAATTGCACTCTTGTTGACAGCAGTCTAAATTTGGAAGTTGGACTGCATATATTTAATGTGTCAGTAACTCATTTTATATATATGCATATATATTTATACTTTCAGTCTTATGAAACCACGATATCTCAATCAAAAGTAAAATATAGAACAGTCTTCTGACATCACAAGCCTGAGAATCATGTGTTACCTCACGCTTCAGGTGTTGTTTTTGCTGTTATTTCTCCCAGAAGTTCTGAAAATCAGAACTCTGCTGTGTCGCTATTTATGCATGGAAGACATGCTCTATACAAAAGACAGTGTTGTTTACAAGGAATCGGGATTTTAATTTTCTTATTTGTTTCTCAGAAAACAAATAGTTTTGGTTCCTCTTTACTCCTGCAGGAAAAAGGAGGAAGTGTGGTCATAAGACATTCTTCCTTAAAGGGAGCTTCCATGGCTTTGTGCATAGAATAAATCCGACCTTTCAGAGCAGTAGAAAAGCTTAGCCAACCCTTACCCAGTGCAACAAACACATCATGTACCCTGGTAGGTACTGGGCCATCTTTAGTAATTCTACTGTCTGTCTTTTCACATGTTTTTCCATTTCTGCAATGTCATATTGACACAGGAGTGTGGATGATGTCCATGTATTGTTTTAAGACCAAGGCAGTTCTATCACAGAGATCAACAGGAATTCAGTTTCATGTTTGTGCTATCAAAGTGTTAACATTCAAATGGTAATTAGACCTTTTAGCGTATGTTCAGATAAATTAGAGAGCTGGAGGACAGATATAAGGCTGGAAAGATTGTTGATGTTTGACCTTATTGCACTGGTTCAGGATTTGGCATAACAGATACGTGTGCTTCACCTACATTACTAGGAGGTAAATGGAAAGGCTCTAAGGCTTTCTGTGCTTGGCTACTGGCAAATCATTTACTGCAAGTTCACTGTAAAAGACTTAATATTATTTTGCATGAGTAACAGTATAACTACAATTAGAATAAAATGGCATCGGAAAAAAAGTAGATTTTTGAACAAATGATTAGATTTTAGATGTTTTGAACATAACAGTAGAACTTCCGTGGCAGTGTAATTGAATTGAAGGCGATATCCTTCCTTAAATGAAAAGAGAGGATACTGAATGCAAGAACACTGTATCAGGATACCTATGCAATTATAGGAACTACAAGAAAAAGCAAAACTCTCAACTTTGACCTGGTCTCAACTCCATTAAGTGTCTGAGGGAATCAAATGTTGTTGACATTCTACCAGACAGAGAAGTGACATAGTAGAAGGTAGGCCCCACAGAAAAAGGTCTTCAGACAGCTCAGAGAAGCCGTAAAAGAGCTTCTTGTGAGAACTTGATAACTTTCTTAAAATTCTGCCTTATGCCTTTTCCTCATTTTTATGCAGAAATGTACCTGTTTTACTTTTTTATAATGGCAGAGCAGTAGAGTACTGAAGTAAACTAGATGCCTCAGTCATTCAAGTCTCAGAACATTTGGGGAAAAAGATCCTCTTGCTGTTACAGTGTGATCCATGTATTAAGGACCAGCTCTGCAATCCGGCTAGGCATTTCTGTTCTAGAAAAATACCTCAGGCACTCTGTCTTATGAAAAGCAAGTGACAGAGAACAAAAAGTGCCTAGGAGGCCTTCAAAACCTTTTTGGTTATAACTGCAGACAATTTCCCTACAGGCTGTTTCTTTCTAGTGCTAGACATTTTTTCCAATGCTAAGGGAAAAATGGTAACCTTAATTTTACCAGAAATGTGATATTTGAAGAAGCACCTACATCCATGCGGGCCAGGTGCTCCATTTTCCAATGAACTGTGCTTTTTATTAATCCTATCTTGTGTATTAATATTTTGCTACTACTTAATGAAAGCACCTGAGTAATGCAGCATTAAGTAGAGCACACAATTATGAAAAAGAATAAAAGAAAAATCAGGATGCTACTAATAGTGGGTTTTGATACAAAAATATGTATTATTGTATTCCATGCCCACTTTACTGAAATACAGTAGTTTGGATCAAATTTGAAAGCTACTGCTCTGGATAGGAGTGTATGAAAGGAACAATTTATTCCTTTGAATTTAAAATCGGTGATGCAGAAGAATGTAATGGAAAATCAGAAAGGTTTCAATACAAGGAAAAATCCAACTACATTAACATTGGGGAATGTGTTATGATTTTTCATGATGTAAGTTAATACATGAATCTAAAAATGCCAATTATATGCTTTGAAAGTGAAATGCATACTACTTTCAGACCAGTATAATCAAAATAGAGAAGTTTAACAAGTCGAGTGATGATGGGCAATTAAAAACTATGAAAGCTTTAACTTCTCAATTAATGATTGCAGAAATGCTATGTTCTACATAGTATGTTCTACATAGTATGTCTGTATGTATCCTTCTATGTTAGAGATTGAATAGAGAAGTAGGACACAAGTTACTTTTTTAAAAAATAAAAAAGTAATCTTTTACTGGCAGGGGGGTGGAAAAGAATGAAACAATAGTGCTCTTTTTAAAACTAGTCTGCTTACTTAAAACTGGCAGAGGTAACAGCAGCTTCTAAATACACTGATGCACAATTATTTTTTTCAAGGAAGCGCATGAAAACCTGCCCCTAAGCTATCTTGCCTGTTCCCATTCAAACTTTTTTTTTTTAACTTGGCCATCCTGTCTACTAAAAATAAAAACAAATAAAGGCTCAGCACCACCTTAACGCTCAAAGAACTAAACTAGCCTTGATAATCTACATTGCCTCAGCTGTCACGCCTAGTCCAGAGGATAAAATACTACAGACTGCCCAAACCTGAAGTCTGCTAAAACACAAGGGAAAGGGGACTGGTGGGAAACGCTGACAAATCAGCTTTGGACTGTGTGATAATCGATTAAAACCCGTGAACTGTTAGGAATGATCAAAGCAAACATCTTAGAGAATTTGTTCCACTGCCTAGTGAACTAGTTTGCTGCCTAGTAAGTGAAGGGAGTCCCACAGAGCAGTTGTTACGATCCCAGTGGCAGCTGTCAAAATCAATGCAACTTTAATGAATACTAATTATACACATATACAAATCCAAGCAAATACCTGGAAGAAGTTACCTGTTCGCATATTATTCCAACAACAATTTTTTATCTTGATCAGAGGCTCTTCTTCCAAAACAGCACCTAAAAACAAACACGTAAACGTAAGCATGTCACTATTAATCCTAGTGACCTTTTCCCCTGAAGAAACAGCTATTGGAATGCATCTTACAGTGTTGCTGCTAAGATATTTCTTGTACTTTGACAGCAATATTATATGTACATTCCATTAATTCAGAGTTAATGGCAAACATTCAAGAATAGTGTCAAGTTCAGTTAACTTCTACGGGCAGAGCTACAAGGTGAAAGCAAATTGATACTAAAGCATGCTTAAATGCCAAGAAGTTTTTTTTTTTTTTTAAAAAAAGCAACAAAAAACAAAACAAAACAAACAAACAAAAACCACTGTGCCATGGTTATTCAGAATCGTATTCCTGATGCTTTTAAGCCATCTAAATTACTGTTTCGGGTTAGCTAATTATCATTTGTACCTTGATAGTCAGGGCACATAATTGACTCAGTCTTCATACTGATTATTATTCAGTCAGGTAAGATCTTAGTGGTAGAATTCTTGCATTTCACAAATAAGAACAATTTATTTCTTGGAGAGAACGTGTGTTTCACTTGAGTACTTCTTGCATCTGAATGTCAGGTGAAATTAGTAATCTAGGCTGTGAATTCAGCAGAAGTCAGCAAATCTAGATTTGGACTCTTATTTTTAAAATATGGAATAGAAACTGCTAAAAAGCAATGTAAAGAAATTGTTATTCTGTCAACATGACAACTCTATGACCATCTACCATTATTGTATTCTCTTCTTGTAAGCTGAACTCAAGGCTTAAGATACCAAATAAGTTACTAAACAAGCCTAACATGGAAGTTTTTCCTTTTCAATGTTTTTATTTTTATTTTTTTGTCTCAATTATATTTTAAAGTGTAAATAAAATAAATAGGCAAACTATTCTGTATTGGAAGAAATGCAAAGAAACACAGACTGTAAAAGAATCCTTACTTCTCCTTCACCTTTAAAGAAGATAGAGTATTTCTTCTCCTTGGACCACCTACATGAAAGTTCTTCCTCAGTTAAATGATCAAATAAAATTAATTGCCCATTTTACCAGAAATAACTTCAGCTTTTAGTAGTACAAAGGAAACTTTCTCTAAAGGCCTATTTCAAAAGCTTTAACGTGTTTGTACTTACTTTATAAGCAGACAGTTCTATTTTTCTTTGGCCCTTAAATGGCTTCTCTAGCTCTTTAAGTGTCCTGTCCATACAAGAAAATCTGAAATGGCAGTTCCCTGTGATACCAGGCTGTAACAGCAACGTCACCACCCAAAGGCTGTCCTCTTGGGCTGTCTCGCAGATATGCAACTTTGCTTTCTTTGTGTACACAACCACGATTAAAATAACATGTGGCACAAAGGAACCAACCAACGTGATCCACTTCAGAACTAAAATCCTGTTTTCCACAAGAAATAGGTCAACCTGGAGGTGATTATTTTCAGCATCTAAGATCTGGATTCTGTGTATGTTATGAAAAAGGCTTCAAGCTTACACAGTTGTGTAGTGCACTGTGGGTGAGGTTACAACAAAGACAAACATGAATGCGGAGGCCAAGTATAGAGTAGGGTAACACCCCATTATGCTCACAGAATTGCTTGTGTATTTTATTATGGTTACCAGAGCTGAAATTTACTGCAGAATGCAAAACATTCACACAATGCAGTGTATATAAATTGTTATAAAAATATGCAGCAGTCAAGAATCTGATTAAAAGCTGCATTTTATCAGAGCAAGTGGTGCTTTATAATTTACCTTCCCTTTTCTCAGAATCTCCCACAGAAGTATATAAGATCCACTAGCTCTCCTAACAGAAAACGTAACTAGGATATAACCTACATTTCAGACTAGTTCCTTTATCAGATTTAATCAGGCTGTGGGTCTTGAACAGCCAAAAAAGCTTGATTTTGCTGTTGCCAAAAGGAGATCTCCTATCTCCTTTCCTTCATCTTACTGCCAGGTATGCACCTCACCATCTCCCTGCTGCTATGGGTATGTGTTGAACCTTTTCATGAGATGCTTAAATTCACTGATCCAGCAGAAAATAACTTGGAGGAAGCTGACAGTTTTTTACTGCATCGGTGTGTTGTGTGTTGAATGGCTGTGCTATGCACATCATCAGTTGTTTGGACTAGGACTATACTTGTTCAATGTACTACAAATTTACAGACTGCAGAGAACTAAAGAATTTAAAGAATACTTTTTTAGACTGTTGCTCACGTATTCACAAAAATTGGGGGTGGTGAAAAAGGGAGTGAAAATATCCCCTAAACATATAATTCTACTTTGTGTTTAAGTTTTGATAACAAGTAGCACAATTTCAGATTTATTTATTTATTTTTAAGACTTAAAAGTAAATCATTAGGTACCCATGCATTTGTATAAGCAAGTATTTTTCTCTGAGATGTTTGTTTCACTCCTACCAGAAGTTTAGGTATGTATCAGGGTCCAAAACAGAATAGGTCAGGCTGTCTAACTCATTAGAAAAATAAACTGATGTATGGTGACATAAGGCAAAGAAAACAAATTGTTACAGCAGAAATTGTTGCTAAACCTGATTCTAACTTGTTTACATCCATGCAATGAATGCAGTGAACCAGTACTTGCAAGACAAGGGATTATTTGTTCATCCACCCAACACTTCCCAAACTCAAAGTCTTCTTTTAAGACACAGCTGTAGCTTACTCTCAGAGAAACTAGGAATGCAATTCCGTGCATGTTCAAACGTTTACACTGCATGCACCTTGGGAGATCTTTGGAAGATTACTTTGTGTATCAGGTTAGAGTATTTTAACCTGAAATTTAGTCTATTTTGCTCCGTGCCAGTTTACTTTGCTGAAAACAATTCAGGTCAGTTCTACCCTTTTTCCTACACATTTGTCATCAAAACCAATATTAATATTAGCAATACATTGTTTGAAAAGGTTACAGTTTATACATTAAAGTTAGGTCACCTTGTATCAGATATATATACTGATACCATTTCAACTTCTCCAGTTACTTGAAAGTCCTGTCCATCTTCACCTTCATGATCTGATTCTGTTAACAAGGGCTTCAGTTTAGGATAGGATTTAATCATGTTTGGAGTTAAAATTCCCCTGTAAATCACCACATTAAAGCATATTCCAGTACTTTGCTGAACTAGGTCTGTGAGGTAGGAACTCTGTCTGCATATCCCCTGCTGAATGCTGAGAAAGTCTTAGAAACACTGAGTTACTATTCTGTAGCTGAGAAGCCACGTGGGAAAATGCATGCACGTTTGTGCTTCTTGGGCATTGGAGCAATAGGGGAAATAATACATTTTGTCTTTAGTGGGAACCACTACTGGGTTTCTGGGAAGACTGAGGGCTCAAACCCCAAACTGCAGCGTGTTCAGCTCTCTAGCTAAAATATGCAGTAATGTACAGCCTTATAGGAGGCTGGGAAAAGCCTTGGGAACTAATCAGATTTGTCTTTAAATAAACCCATGCGCTTTACTCCCCATACACTTAGAACAGTGAGTTGTTATTGCCACTTACTTGTGTGTACTTTTAAGGGCTAACTATTCTGAGCGTCTGCCAGATGCAGTATCCGCAGAAGATGATAACTGGAAGTCTTAATGAGCAGATAAAAAGAACGCACTGAACAAGGATCTGGGCTTTGTTTTATGGTTCTTTGCTATCCAAACATTCTCAAAATTAATTTCTATAAAAGCTCTCCCCCAAAATAAAGATCATTTCAACCACGTGACTGTTTCAAACATACCCTGTTTGCTCATTTAGATTAAGTTGTACCTTAGGCTCTCTTCAAGAATGAGATTTTACTGCATTATATATTTATTTTTAAAACAAAAGAAGTAAAATCTCATTCTGCCTCAGTACTGAGCTCAAATATTTGTGTACTGAAAAAGTTTTAGGAAGTGCACTATCTGCTAGTAGGCTAATTAAACCTAAATGTCATTCTAAGATGTGCCCTTGATACCTCCCAAGCAGTTAGCAGTCCTCGCCTCTTAAATCCTCCAAGAGCTATCCCGAAGTCTCGTTAAAAGGAGTTCATTTTCTTATTTAGGTGGTAACCCCTAATACCCTTACCGCATGGAGCTCGTAACTGGCTTTAGTACAGCAAATTATCGGGTGTCAGAAGAAAAAAAAACACCAAATGCCTGAAACAAATGAAGATCTCAATTAAAAAAGAATAAATTTTAGGACGTGCATGCAAAAGCCACTGCTGAGCGTGGGAGCCGACAAGCCGCACAGCCCGCGCTGCTCGCTCAGCGCGCCCGCTGCCTCCTGGTGCGGCCCTTTGCTGCCCAGTTGCCCCCAGGCTCCCCGGGGAGCCCTCCGCGTTCCTGCGTGGCTCCCCGCCGCCGCTCCGTGCTCCCCGCCGCCGCTCCGTGCTCCCCGCTGGCCCAGAGGCGAGGCCGGCGTCCGGCCCGGTGCCGGCTCTGCCAGCTCCGACGCCGAGCCCCGCGGAACCAAACCGGCCGGCGTGCGAGGGGCCGGCTCGGCGCGGGGGCTTACCGCCCGCGGCAGCGGTGCTGCGGTACCCGTGAGGTACGCGCTGTGCCCGCCGTCCGAGTTGCGGCGGGTACCGGCACCCGGCAGCGGGGAGGAGGCGGCGCCGGCAGCCCCGCGGAGCGGGGCCAGGTTCCTTAACCCCAGCCCGCTCCGCGTGGCCGCCGGTGCCGCAGCACGGTTAACGCCTGCCGTCCCGGCTGTTAGCGTGCCCAAAGCACTGCCCGCTCCTCCGGCCCAGCGTCAGCTGTGCTCAGGGCGCCGCTTACCCCGCAGCTCTGTGCTCTCGGCCGCGCCGCGGGCCCCGCCGCCTCGTCCCGCCGCCCCGTCACGATTCGGGCCCGGCCCCCGCGGCGGGACCCCCCCCCGCCGGGCCCCACCTGCCCGCGGGGGCGGGGCCTCCCTCAGGGCTCGGGCCCCGCCCCGCCGCGCCTCCCCCTCCCCCTCCCAGCCCGTAGTACTACAGCGCCCGCCGCCGCCATTGGGTCGCCCGCGAGCACGTGACGCGGGGCGAGCACGCGCGCCCCCCCCAGCGGAACGTCCCGCTGTTTCCTAGGCGACGCGCGGGGAAGGCTGGGCGCGCGCGCGGGCACGGGCA